>CM067580.1:11453027-11859846 GCA_034336665.1 Luscinia megarhynchos
AAGGGAACTTCCTTGCAAATTTCGGCCTGGCCCTTTGCTTCCAGCACTGCAAATGAGGCAGGTCAGTTATTGTGAAACAGAAAGTGGAAATTACTTTTCTGGCCGCTCTGGCTTTGTTCCAGCCTCTCAGTTTGCTGGAGAACATTCCAGCTGATGTACTCCACATGGACTCCCTCGGGATGAAAGGCATCCCACTGCTTGTTTTCATGCAGATCCCTCCAGCCCACCCCCCGAGCCTTGCCCACGTTCCTGAGTGCTGCAGGTGCTGGGAGCAGCCTGGGAGCAGCTTGGTGCAGTTCTGAGCTGCCCCACGTGCTGTGCTCCCTGGGCTCGGCTCCCCAGGACAGCCACTGCAGGAAGAGGTTTTTCCCAACAATGCAGCTTCTTTTCCTGCAGCTGGACAGGCTGGGACTGGCACACGTTTTCTGGTGAAGAAGCAGAGCCAAGAGTGAGCCCTGCCTGGGAGGGACATTGCCAGGGTGAGCCTCTGCCCCGCTCCCACCTCCTGCAGGGAGGAGAAACCTTTCCCAGAGTTATGTCACAGGAGGGGTGTGCTGAGGAGAGGTTTCACTTCTTCAAACAGCCCCGTTTTGGACAATTTCCAGAAGAGTTCTGGTGATGAATAAGCGCTTTCGCCCTGGAAAACTCTTCCTCCCCCTCCCTGGAGCAGCAGAGCTCTAATGGCCACACTGAATTCCAGAGGAGCCAGCTCCCCTCCCATCCCTCCCACTGCTGACACAGCTTTTGGGGATGGATCCCCTGGGCTCAGTGGGACACCTGCCAGCTCCACACCATTCTCAAGGTGGGATTGTCCCTCTGGTTCTGTGGCTGGTGACAAGCTGGGGTCACCCAGTGTAGCTCTCTCATAATTTGGCTGAGGTCATGTTACACAGGGTTGTGTCACCTACTGTTTTCCTTAGGGGCAAACCAGGGGTGTCCTGATGATGTCATTGAGACTGTGGGTGCCCCAAGAGCAGCAAGACAAACAACTCCTGCCCAGCTGGGTGTTCATCCATCCATCCATCCATCCATCATCCATCCATCCATCCATGCATCCATCCATCCATCATCCATCCATCCATCCATCCATCCCATCGCATCCATGCATCATCCATCATCCATCCATCCATCATCCATGTCCCATCCATCCATCCATCCATCCATCCATCCATCCATCCATCCATCCATCCATCCATCCATCCATCCATCCATCCATCCATCATCCATCCATCATCCATCCATCCATCCATCCATCCATCCATCCATCCATCCATCCATCATCCATCCATCCATCATCCATCCATCCATCCATCCATCCATCCATCCATCCATCCATCCATCCATCCATCATCCACCCATCATCCATCCATCCATCCATCATCCATCCATCATCCATCCATCCATCATCCATCCATCCATCATCCATCCATCCATCCATCCATCATCCATCATCCATCCATCCATCCATCCATCCATCCATCCATCCATCCATCCATCCATCCATCCGTCCGTCGTCCATCCGTCAATCGTCCGTCCGTCCATCCGTCCAAATCCATCCGTCCGTCCATCGTCCGTCCGTCCCATCGTCACCCGTCGTCCATCCGTCAATCCATCGTCACCCGTCGTCCGTCAATCCGTCAATCCGTCCATCCGTCCATCCGGTCCATCATCCGTCGTCGTCAAATCCGTCCATCCATCCGTCCGTCGATCCAGTCCGTCCGTCCGTCCGTCAAATCCGTCCGTCCATCGTCCGTCCATCCGTCCATCCGTCGTCCATCGTCCATCCGTCCGTCCGTCAGTCCGTCCGTCCATCCGTCCGTCCGTCCGTCCGTCCGTCGTCCATCGTCCTGTCCATGGGATCCATTCCTCTCCCTGGCCTGGGCAGGGCTCTGTGACCACCCAGCCCTCGCTCTTCTTCCCCCATAAGGTCCTGGGGCCAAGTGTCAGAGTTTTTTTTCTCTGAAATGCAATCTCCCTCTGAAACATGGGGGATTGGTTTTCCTGCTGTGCAGGGATTGATCTGGGAGTGAGTTCTGAGCACAGGAGGAAAAGGGAGGAATGGCACAGACTTGCTGAGTGTCTCCTCTGTCCTTGCCCCAGCTGAGTCCTGCTTTACTGAAGAGATTTCTGCACCAAACACTCTGCACTCCCACTTTGGATTGACCTGAAAGAAAAAAGGGTGTCTAGAACTGAAGAAAAGGCCCCTTGGTGCCTAAAGCCCTTTTGAAGGAGGGTCTGGGGTGGTTCTGTCACTGCTGGGGTGGTTTCTCTTCCTTCTGCTTGGCTGTCTCCAAGTCCTGGGTGGCTCTGGGGACAGGGAGAGCAGGTGCCTGTGCTCTGAGTCAGGGGAGAATGCCTTGTCTCTCGGAGGGGCTGGGGCAGGGGCTGAATATCCCACTTGGATATTGTCTTTCAGTAGTTTTTGTTTTGTTTTGTTGTTGTTTTTTAATGAAATCTGTTCAGAAGCACAGGACTCGGTTTTGGCCAGGGGATCCACAGCCGGGCTGCCTCTCAGGAGCTGTCCCGGGCGTGCCCCGGAACACCCACCGGCGGTGTGTGCTGAGTGGGGCTCTGCTCTGCCGCTGCCGTCTCGGGGCCGGGGAAGCCCCGCTGGGTTATTCGGGGCTCCCTGGGGCTCCGGAAACGTCCCGCAGGGTCAGTGGGTGGGCGGGAGGTGCTGTCGGCTCCACTCAGCCCTCGCTGCTTTTCCTGGTCCCCTTTGAGGCTCCCTGGAGCGCTTGGTGCAGTTAGGGCAGGATTTGGGAAGGGAGGGAGGCCCGGGGGGCTGTACACACACCCCCCTGCAGCCCCTCACCAGCCCCATTCCCAGCTGCTGCCAGACAGCTCAGAGAACTCATCCAGTTTGTTTCTCATTTTGGCTTTTGCTCTTGTGCCTCCACATTTCCTTGCAGATTCCAACCAACCTGGATAATTTTTTTTTTTTTCCGAGCTTTTTCCCCCCCGAAGTTCCCTCGCATCGAGGGGAACAGAATCTGGGCTCTGGATTCTTTCCTTGCCCAAACAATCAGTTTCATATTGACTCAAGCACAAATATGCTCTCTGCAATCCAAGGTAAAGAGCCACGCAGCCAGCAGCTCCTTCCAAGAGCTTTGTGGTGTGAAAATGAAGAGCAGCCCCGAGTCCTGCCCAGGCCCTTGGAGCAGCCAAGAGCTGATGTGCAGCTCTGGACACCAGGCGGGAGCGTGGGGGCTCCTGGTGCCCGAAACATCAGCGGATCCGTTCCCTCGCTGGAGCAGAGGTGAGGCATTGTCACACCCGAGGTGTCCCTCAGCCCTGAGCTCACTCTGCAGCACATGCAGTGGTTTGAGCCCAGCTCTGTCCATGAGAGGCTGCAGGAGCTGTTCTGAGAGGTTTCCATGGCTGTTTATTCTCCCTCATCTCAGGATTGCTCTGCCCAGCTCACAGCTCTGCTCGCCAGACGTCCAGGGCAGAATCTGCCTGGCAGAGGCAGGACTGATCTTTTATACTCTAAATTACCTACTAGGGATTTACAATTATTTTCCAATACAATACAACTTTGTTAAACTGTCCAGCCTTGTCCCCATCCAATCTGGCAGTGCCAGCATGTCACCCAGCATGGATGGCACGGAGCAGAAGGAGGAAGAGGATCCACACCCCAAATTCTCCATCTTGGCCACGTGTCCCTTATCACAAACATTCCCAAAATTCTATTTATCTATGTTCTAACAACCTAATTTACACTTTGCTAATTTTGGTGGCTTGTTTCCATTCCCTCTGTGTTGGTAATTTCCCCCAGGGGTTTGAATTCAGACCCAACAGGAGGGGCTCCCTTCAGCCTGGCTGCCCAGGCCCAGCTGAGGCAGGAGCTGGGGGGTCTGTGGCCGGGGGCAGGGGCTGGGACACGGACCCCAGAGCAGCACAGCTCCCTGCAGAGTGCCAGGGCCCTTCCTGCAGGAGCCCCTTCTCCTGCAGGAGCCCCAGACCTGCTCTCTGGCGTTCCTGCAGCTGTCCATCCTTCCCCTCTGCCCTGGCTGTCCTGGCTGGAGGCTGGGCACACCCCTGAGCCTGGGGCTCGTCAGGGATGCACAGATGCTGCTGAACAGAGCTGCTCCTGTGCTGCTGAGCACAGGGCTGGCCCTCCCCAGGCCCTGCTCCTGCCAGTGCCCTGCACAGCTGCAGGTTTGCCAAGGGCTGACATTTGTCCTTCCTCCTGTGCTACTCAAAAGGCACCTTCAGGGATGCCAAGGGCTCAGCTGGAAAAAGCATTTCTGCCTCCTCCTCCTCCTCTGTCCAGGCGCAGAGCTCTAGCTCAGGTCTGCCTCGAGTGATGGCGCTGGAATTCCAGGAGGTTTTCCTGAGCCACGCTCCCCAGCTCTGTGCTGCCAGGCTCCCTGTGCCTGCTGAGTCAGCAGCATTCCTGCTCTTCCTTTTTTCATCTGGGATTTTTGCTGAGGCAGCCCGACTCCCTTATCTCAGTGCCAGCACATTTGGGCAGGTCCCTGTGCCGCTCCTCCCTGCCCCATGGGGACTGGTCACAGCAGGTGCAGCTGTGGTCCCCAGGGAATGGCATCCCGGAGGCAGGAGCTCTGATCCCCCCGTGGAACAGCCTGTCAGGTCCTCCAGCACCGCTGCTCGGGGCACCACTGCAGGAAAGACCATTTTTGTTGTTGAAAAATGGCCTGGGACACATGGGACAGGAGGGTGGCAGAGCCCTCGTGGGACAGCACAGGGAAGGGGCAGGATGGGCTGTGCTGCCCTCAGAAATGAGCCCCAGGGCCCCGAAGGAGGCACTGAGAGACCTCCTGGTGCCCTCAAAGCTTTCTCCTTCCATCCTGTCCATTAGGTATTTCCAGCAGAGCCTCATCTGCTGCTGAAGCCCCTCTGGAGCAGCAGAGCCCCGAGGCTGCTGGAGCTCCAGCCTGGGCTGGGGTGATGCAGGTGACATTTCTGTCGTGGCACCTGCACAGCCCTGCTCTGAGCAGAGGTGGTTTTGTCTTCTGTGGCAGTCTCAGGATAAATCCCCCTCACTGCCTGTAATGTCTGCACTCCCTTTTCCTCATCCTGGTGAAATCAAGGGGTGTATCTCTATAGCCACACTTTCCCATTCCCTGTCCTGTTGCATCCAGCACAGTCAGGCCACACAAAAGCCAAATCCGTGTTTTGTTGCTATAGAGAAACAGATTTGGCCCATCAGACCTGCAGAAGTAGGTTATTTAGTCCTGAGGAGCCCATGAAGAAGCAAAAGGGGATGGAATTGCTCTGAACCTTTTTTGTGCCAACTTTCGGGAATATGAAATTGGAAAAACTTCTCAGTTTCTGTCTTTGTTGCTTACCTGTGGCACAGCATTTTAACTGCAGCACACAAAAGGTGGGTGGAAGTGTTATGGGGATGAGTAGGATGGGAGTATCTCAGATAATAAAGCCACTAAAAATTATTCTCAGGACAACTTTGCATATGAACCAGCAGGTTAATTGAACCTGAGCCATGCAGGAGAAATGTGCTGATTCCAACAATATTTTCCAGCAGAAAAAAAAAAAAAAAAAGTGGAAATATTTTGTTTGGGCAGTCTAGAAACTCCAGCAGAAGCAGAATGTTTCTGTTCTGTCATTAAATTAATTCCATGTAATGTAGAATGCAAATTTTCGTATGTTATTGTCTTTCTAGATTGTATCACTCACTCATGTGCAGTGTGATTTGGGAAAGGCACAGGAGGGACAGGAATCGTGGAAAGAGTCACTGAAGCAAAACACTGTAATGGCCCCAAACTGCTGCCGGGGAGGAAATGTTGTTCCTCGGCAAACACAAGGATTCCAGCTCTTTGTGCAGAATCAGAATCAATCTCTCCCTTCAGGTCAGGATTTCCCAGGCAATGGAAATTGCAGCTCCCAGCCAGGATGTTGTGAGCGTTAATGATTCCCTGGAGTCAGATGTAGCAGGAGATAACTCGAGGGAAAGGTGGAAAACGCCCCTGCTTTGAGCCATTCACACCCCAGCTGGCCGGGAACACGGGACGGATCCTGGGATGGATCCTGGGATGGATCTGGGGATGGATCTGGGGATGGATCCTGGGGATGGATCTGGGGATGGATCTGGGGATGGATCTGGGGATGGATCTGGGGATGGATCTGGGGATGGATCCTGGGATGGATCTGGGGATGGATCCGAGGGACAGATCCTGGGGATGGATCTGGGGATGGATCTGGGGATGGATCCTGGGGACAGATCCTGGGGATGGATCCTGGGGATGGATCCTGGGATGGATCTGGGGATGGATCTGGGGATGGATCTGGGGATGGATCCTGGGGATGGATCTGGGGATGGATCTGGGGATGGATCTGGGGATGGATCCTGGGATGGATCTGGGGATGGATCTTGGGGATGGATCTGGGGATGGATCCTGGGATGGATCCTGGGGATGGATGATAGGGAATGGATCTGGGGATGGATCCTGGGGACAGATCCTGGGGATGGATCTGGGGATGGATCTGGGGATGGATCTGGGGATGGATCTGGGGATGGATCCTGGGGATGGATCCTGGAGAAGGATCCTGGGGACAGATCCTGGGGATGGATCTGGGGATGGATGATGAGGAATGGGTCCTGGGGATGGATCCTGGGGACAGATCCTGGGGATGGATCCTGGGGAAGGATCCTGGGGATGGATCCTGGGAATGGATCCTGGGAATGGATCCTGGGGATGGATCTGGGGATGGATCCTGGGGATGGATCCTGGAGAAGGATCCTGGGGACAGATCCTGGGGATGGATCTGGGGATGGATGATGGGAATGGGTCCTGGGGATGGATCCTGGGGACAGATCCTGGGGATGGATCCTGGGGAAGGATCCTGGGGATGGATCCTGGGAATGGATCCTGGGAATGGATCCTGGGGATGGATCTGGGGATGGATCCTGGGGATGGATCCTGGGATGGATCCTGGGGATGGGTCCTGGGGATGAATCTTGGGGATGGATCCTGGGGATGGATCTGGGGAAGGATCCTGGGGATGGATCCTGGGGATGGATCCTGGGGATGGATCCTGGGATGGATCCTGGGGATGGATCCTGGGGATGGATCCTGGGATGGATCCTGGGGATGGATCCTGGGGATGGATCCTGGGGATGGATCCTGGGGATGAATCTTGGGGATGGATCCTGGGGATGGAAGGATCCTGGGGATGGATCCTGGGATGGATCCTGGGGATGGATCCTGGGGATGGATCCTGGGGATGGATCCTGGGGATGGATCCTGGGAATGGTCCTGGGATGGATCCTGGGGATGGATCTGGGGATGGATCCTGGGGATGGATCCTGGGAATGGGTCCTGGGGATGGATCCTGGGGATGGATCTGGGGATGGATCCTGGGGATGGATCCTGGGGATGGATCCTGGGGATGGATCCTGGGGATGGATCTGGGGATGGATCCTGGGGATGGATCCTGGGGAAGGATCCTGGGGATGAATCTTGGGGATGAACCTTGGGGATGGATCCTGGGGATGGATCCTGGGGATGGATCCTGGGGATGGATCCTGGGGATGGATCCTGGGGATGGATCCTGGGATGGATCCTGGGGGATGGATCTGGGGATGGATCCTGGGGATGGATCCTGGGGATGGATCCTGGGATGGATCCTGGGGATGGATCCTGGGGATGGGTCCTGGGGATGAATCTTGGGGATGGATCCTGGGGATGGATCCTGGGGATGGATCCTGGGGATGGGTCCTGGGATGGATCTGGGGATGGATCTGGGGATGGATCCTGGGGATGGGTCCTGGGCTCCTCCCAGGACCGGGATGGTTGTGATCCCTGCTCCAGGAGTGACAATGGATGAGAACTTGTCTGACTATTCCAGAACAAGCTGGTGTTCACCTTGATAAAACAGCTGCAGCAGCACCTTCCCAAAAACTTTCAAGGAGGAAAACAACTTTCTGTTTCTAATAAGCACTTCCAGCATCAGCTGAGCAGGCTTTATTTTCATTTTTCTTCTCCACAAAAGTTTCCATTGTGTCCAAAAGCCATTTTCTGTCAAAATGGGTTTTGATGGAAAATATTTTACTAAATCCGTTTGCAACCGATTCCAAACCGTGCCAAGAAAGAAGAAATGAGTAAATGTGCTCCCCAGCACATTAAAGGGAATATCCCAGACATCTCAGAGCCCCTGGAGAGTGTTTGGGTGGTCCTGGTGGAGCTGGGCTCATCCCAGCCTCCAGTAAATGTTAAACTAACAAATAAATCTGCTTCATTCAGCAGCCAGAGCTGAGCCTGCAAGCTGGGGTGAAGCTTTTAAATATCACCAGGCGTATTTTCCTTAAAGGAAGGAAGGACCTTAATTCCAGCATTCCAGCCCAAAAATAGCTGTCCCTGAGAATAGCCCTTCCCCATGGCAGGGCAGGATGCTGCCAGGAGGAAAGAGGTTGGGGGGAGCAAGGAGTGCATTCCTTGAGCAGGCTGGAGTTGGGAAGTGCTGGGCTTGGCTGTGGCTGGGGGTGACTGGAGCTCCAGTCCCACCGGCCCTGCTGGCCCTGCAGTGCTGCCACTGCTGGCCCTCCCCTCAGAGCCAGCAGCACCTTGCTCCAGGCAGACAGAGGATGCTCCAGCCAGGCCCTGTGTGCCCAAGGAGAGCAGCAAAGGCACCTCTGGAAGTGGTGAGGATGCTCTGTGTGCCCAAGGAGAGCAGCAAAGCACCCCTGGGAATGGTGAGGATGCTCTGTGTGCCCATGGAGAGCAGCAAAGGCACCCCTGGGAGTGGTGAGGATGCTCTGTGTGCCCAAGGAGAGCAGCAAAGCACCCCTGGGAGTGGTGAGGATGCTCTGTGTGCCCATGGAGAGCAGCAAAGGCACCTCTGGGAGTGGTGAGGATGCTCTGTGTGCCCATGGAGAGCAGCAAAGGCACCCCTGGGAGTGGTGAGGATGGGCAGTGTGCCCATGGATAAAAGCAAAGCACCCCTGGGAGTGGTGAGGATGGGCAGTGTGCCCATGGATAAAAGCAAAGCACCCCTGGGAGTGGTGAGGATGCTCTGTGTGCCCATGGATAAAAGCAAAGCACCCCTGGGAGTGGTGAGGATGCTCTGTGTGCCCATGGATCAAAACAAAGGCACCCCTGGGAGTGGTGAGGATGCTCTGTGTGCCCATGGATAAAAGCAAAGCACCCCTGGGAGTGGTGAGGATGCTCTGTGTCCCATGGATAAAAGCAAAGGCACCCCTGGGAGTGGTGAGGATGGGCAGTGTGCCCATGGAGAGCAGCAAAGGCACCCCTGGGAGTGGTGAGGATGCTCTGTGTGCCCATGGATCAAAACAAAGGCACCCCCTGGGAGTGGTGAGGATGCTCTGTGTGCCCATGGATAAAAGCAAAGCACCCCTGGGAGTGGTGAGGATGGGCAGTGTGCCCATGGATAAAAGCAAAGGCACCCCTGGGAGTGGTGAGGATGCTCTGTGTGCCCATGGAGAGCAGCAAAGGCACCTCTGGGAAGTGGTGAGGATGCTCTGTGTGCCCATGGATAAAAGCAAAGCACCCCTGGGAATGGTGAGGATGGGCAGTGTGCCCATGGATAAAAGCAAAGGCACCCCTGGGAGTGGTGAGGATGCTCTGTGTGCCCATGGAGAGCAGCAAAGGCACCTCTGGAAGTGGTGAGGATGCTCTGTGTGCCCATGGATAAAAGCAAAGCACCCCTGGGAGTGGTGAGGATGCTCTGTGTGCCCATGGAGAGCAGCAAAGGCACCCCTGGGAGTGGTGAGGATGCTCTGTGTGCCCATGGAGAGCAGCAAAGGCACCCCTGGGAGTGGTGAGGGATGGGCAGTGTGCCCATGGATAAAAGCAAAAGGCACCCCTGGGAGTGGTGAGGATGCTCTGTGTGCCCATGGAGAGCAGCAAAGGCACCTCTGGGAGTGGTGAGGATGCTCTGTGTGCCCATGGATAAAAGCAAAGCACCCCTGGGAGTGGTGAGGATGCTCTGTGTGCCCATGGATAAAAGCAAAGCACCCCTGGGAGTGGTGAGGATGCTCTGTGTGCCCATGGATAAAAGCAAAGGCACCCCTGGGAGTGGTGAGGATGCTCTGTGTGCCCAAGGAGAGCAGCAAAGGCACCCCTGGGAGTGGTGAGGATGCTCTGTGTGCCCATGGATAAAAGCAAAGCACCCCTGGGAGTGGTGAGGATGCTCTGTGTGCCCATGGATAAAAGCAAAGCACCCCTGGGAGTGGTGAGCATGGGCAGTGCAGCCTCTCTCCCAGGGCAGTTATCTTGGATCCAGAGCTGCCAGGCTGCAGGGATTTCTCTGGGTGGGGAAGACTCACTCCCATCTCCTGCAGTGTGAGAAGCACAGTGCTGGAGTGCCCCAGTCTCCATGGAGTTCCACACGAGGCTGGAGGGATGGAGTCTGCATTCCCACCCCTCCTCCCTACAAAGCAGTTTTGCACCATTTGAACACTTTTGACTTGGGTATTCTCCTTTGGGGGTCACCTTTTCTGTGCAAAGGGGAGCTTCAGAGAAGAGTCTTGGCATGAGAGATGAGTTTCCCAAACAGCTCCATGACCCCCCAGGCTTTAAGAAAACCCCAAGAAAGTCCCAATGAAACAATAAACCCTGACAGCACAGGCAGCTCCTTCCGCCCCATTTCCTTCCTGCAAGGGCTGGCAGTGCAGACCCAGTTTTCCAAGTTATAAACACCCTCAGAGGCCAAGAGCTCAACGTGTCCTGGAGGCTCCAGCTGAACCTTCCCAGCTCCTGGAGCTTGTTCCTGCTCCTGGCAGATCCCTCACAGAGCAGCTTCAGCCTCACCTTTGGACTGAGCTTTCCCCAGATCTGACACTGGGCTCTGGTGGTGCTCAGCACTGAATAACATCATCCCAAGGGTTCCATGAGCATGTGCCAGACCTCAAATATCCTGACTTTGGCTTTAGCAAATTGCATCTTGAGCTTGAAAACAGCATTTTGAGGGTTGCTTGTGCCTGGTGGAGGGTGGCATTTTTCCCAGTTCATGTCCAGAGGGAAAGTGTCCCCATGGGAGCTGGTTGTGGCTGTGGTGATTCCCTCAGCTCTCAGGGGCAGAGGGAGAAAAAGTTGGGGCAAAATCAGATGATATTAAATGTATAAGCAAGGGAATGAGCTGGCTCTGTTCCATAGCCCAGCTTTACAAGTGAGATGATTTATATATCAGGTGAGTTGAAAAAACCAGGCAAAACCCACTGGGTTTGGCCAATTACTCACCTGGTTCTTTGGGCCCTTCTCAAATGAAGGTCCAGGAAACCACAAACCCCCAAATGTGAAAGATGCCTCACCCAACCCCTGGCAAGCCCCAGGAGCTGAACCTCACACTCTGGAAAGAGGGGAAAATAATCAGGTGGAAAAAGCGTGAGCTCCACCAGGCAAACCTGGAACATCTTGGTGCTCGTGTGTGGCAAACCCAGCCAAGGGAGCTCAGGGCAGAACTCCAGTGTGGGAAGGGCTGGGCCAGCCCAGGTGGCTCCTTCCTGCTTCTGGCAGTTTCCAAGGGATAAACCCTCTACTGAGACAAGGGGAAAAACTCCTATAAGAATTCAATAAATAGGAATTCAAACACACCTCTGTGAGCCCCATGCTGAGTGCTGAGTTCCTGCAGCGCCTAAAGAGGCTCTGGAAGAGCTGGAGAGGGACTTGGGGACAAGGGATGGAGGGACAGGACACAGGGAATGGCTTCAGACTGACACAGGGCTGGGCTGGGTGGGATATTGGGCAGGAATTGTTCATTCCCTCTGAAGGTCTGGGCAGGGCAGGGAGGAGCTGCAGTGTCTCAGGGAGGAGCAGATGCACAGAGCAGCACTGGCAGCGGGGGAAAAGGGCCTTTATTGGGAAATCAGATCTGCCCCTTCCAGCAAAACACCCTGACAAACGGCACCAGCTCACTGGCAGGGGCTGATCTGATTGCAGCTGTCTCAATTATCTTTCATCTCGACACGGGAATGGCTTCCCTTTGTTTGGAAGGACAAACATCCTGCGTGCCCCTCGGGCCTGCTGCTGCCCCAGGCTGGAGTCAGGGCTGGGCTGGGCACCAGCCAGAGCAGCCCCATTTCCACTCAGGATCCAGCCCCATTTCCATGCAGGATTCATCCAGAGCAGCCCCATTTCCACTCAGGATCCAGCCCCCATTTCCATAGAGGATCCAGTCACAGCCAGCCCCATTTCCACACAGGATCCAGCCCCATTTCCATAGAGGATCCAGTCCCATTTCCATGCAGGATTCAGCCAGAGCAGCCCCATTTCCACTCAGGATCCAGCCCCATTTCCATAGAGGATCCAGTCACAGCCAGCCCCATTTCCACACAGGATCCAGTCTGGCATCCTGGCTGGGCTGGGGCAGCTGTGGAGGAAAAGCAAATTCTCTGAAAGAAAAGGACCCTTCAGATCCAGGCTCTGATTCCAGACAAATGCTTGGTCAGGTGAGCCTGGCAGCTTTGTTGTCCTTGTTCAGCACCTAAAGGTAGTTGGAGTTGTTCATATCACAAATCAAAACCTCTCTTAAGCACACAGGCTTTAGGCTTATCAGAGCCCTCGGGGCCAAGTCTGGCCAAAGGGAGGGTTGTCTGCAGTTGGACAATGTGGTGACCATGGAGGGAGCACCTGGCAGTGCTCGAGGGCAGCTGAAAATCGAGGAGGTTTTGGGGGTTGGGACTTGAGGATCTTTAAGGTCCCTTCCAACTCAAGCCATTCTGTGATTTTGGTTTTTTTAAAAAGCAATTTCCATGAATGCTGGTTTGTATTTTTTTCCAGATGAGATTTCTGGGCCCTTCCCCACCAGGACTGTGTTCAGCCCTCACTATTTCCTGAGGGGCAGGAGCTGAGGTTGTTCCTATCAGCTCTGCAGACGTCGTGATCCTTTTGCTGTCTGTGGAGTCACAGCCTGAATACGATGACAGGGAAAAAAAATCCAGTAACTGCCTCCCTTTTCTAGTGCAAGCTCTTTGCCAAAGCAATAAAAAATTTTAAACAATGGCCAGTCATGACATAAACCAGTTCTGGAGCTGTCTGCCAAAATTCACCTCAAGAAAAGAGGTCCAGAAATAAACAGTAACCTATAAAAAGCCCCACAGACTTAGAGAGTCCCCTCAGTGTGTTAATTGCTTTCACATCTGGCTCTGAAATGAGGAGTGTGTAAGGAAAGGCCACCAATAACTCACTGCAGCTGAGCACTAAAGCATGTGTGGAGCATCAATCACCAGAGCCATCCACTTCTACTCAGAGGCCTCAGATGCTGGGGTTCAGTTTTAAATTCGGTATTTAAACTGCCCTGAAATAATGAGGCTGATGTTAATAAACAGCATGTGGTTAAACACTTTCACAGGTGGGATATTTCAAGGTAAATGCAGAGAGACTGGGTTCATTTCCCTTTTTCTCCCTCCATCAGTTATTGGAGCAGTTTTTGCCTGCCCTTCCTGGGAAGAAGTCAGCCCCAGGGTGGGTGGAAGGTTTGGTAACCAAGGGCTGCAGCAAGGTGGGACATACAGAGGAAGAAGCTGGGGCTGGTTTCGGGAGGTTTTTCTGTGACCTCGTGGGAGCTCGGCTGGGAGCCCCAAGTGCCCTGGCTCCCCAGGCCAGGGCAGAGCTGTGCTGGGTGCTCCCAGTGCCTTGCCCTGGGCTCGGGCTCCCCTCCCAGCCAAGGGCTGCTGCTTTTCTGTGGCCCAGGGGCTGCAGAGCTGCCTCCTGCTGTCTGTGCAGCTGGGGGATTCTGTGGCTCAGAGCCCCTGGGGGGCAGCTCAGGGCACACCAGCCCCCTGCCCTGGGCTTTGCAGTGCCCCAGTGCAGGCAGCAGAGCCCAGGAGGGACTGCAGAGAGGCTGCAGGGAGGCTCTCCCTGAACTCTGTTTCATGTTCCTGATGGTTCCTGGGCACTGCTGAGAGCATCACCAGTAAATGATGACACTTTCTGAGGTCACCACTGCTGTAATTATAGGAGTGATCCCAGGCTTAACCCTGGGGATGAGCAGAGCCTGCCCTGAGCCTCTGTGGTGTGGTGGTTGTGACTCATCACGAGAGCTCAGGGAGGGATTTGTGATGATTTATTCATACCACATTTATTGTTTGGAAAGCTCAGTCAAATGCTGCTCTGGTTAGACAGAATCAGTCAGCTGCCAGCCTACTTTTGGTCCACTTTTGATCTATTCATTGCTTTCTCTCTGACAGCCTTATATTCAGAGGTGAAAATCATCTCAGAGAATCAGGGAATAGTTTGGGTTGGGAGGAAGCCTAAAGCCCATTTCATCCCAGCCCTGCCATGGGCAGGGACACCTCCCAGTGTCCCAGGCTGCTCCAAGCCCCATCCAAGCCCGCTCTGGGGCTCTGTGGTTCTGTGAATGAGCAGCTGATCCCCTTCAGGCAGGTGCAGCGTTTATGGGGGACAGAGGAATACTCAAACACGAGTCAAAGAGTGGCTGGGCTGTCCTGGCTACGTGCAGGCTCACAGGGGGAGCTGCCAAGGGTCTGGACCTGTGTATTTTCAGCAGGGCAGCTTCTGACCAGTGTAATGCTGTATTAATAGCAGAATGTAGAGCTGTAACACAAAGATTGACAGCTCTAGGCAGTAGATTTTGTACTCAGGTATCTAATGTATCCCTTGAAATTCGAGTTTGGCCAGCCTGGGCTGCCGTGCTGGGAACTGGCACCTCTGCTTCCCACCAGCTTCCCGGGCTCAGCCTGTTCTTTTATTCTGAGCTAAACTGGTCGAGGCTTCAGCACAAGCTGTGTCCTCACGTGTCCAGCCCAAACTGGATGTGCCCCAGCACTACTGGGTGGGGACAGTTTGTAATTTTAGTGATGTTGCAGCTGTTGGAGTTGTAGTCAGAATTAAGGAGCAGGTTCAATTGCTCGAGTAAGTGGTGGTGGTGTAAACAGCCTGTTTAACGCACTGGGGTATTCAGAGATCTGGGATTTTGGCAGCACAGACTCTGCACTTGGCAGCTGCTTGAGAGTCACTTGTGGTATCTGTTTTACCTGTGCCAATTCTTCTCATCTTTGCAGCTTTTAGGATGTGTGAGAGGAGGTTTAGGGTGGATTTAGGAAAAGGCTCTTCCCCCAGAGGTGCTGGCAGTGCCCAGGGAATGGGCACGGCCCCGAGGCTGCCAGAGCTGCAGGAGAGCTTGGGACAGCACTGCAGGGGGTGGACAGGGGGGATTTTGGGGGGTCTCTGCAGGGGTTGATGCTTCTCGTGGATCCCTTCCAGCTCCCATTCTGTGGTTCTGGTGGGACCAAAGCCTGGCCCGGTGTGATGTCCCCACTGTCCCTGTGCTGCTGCTGGAAGGTCCTGCCTGGGCTTCACAGAGCACCCCGGGCCCTTTGCAGCATTATCGAATTATTATCGCCCAATTTAGCAAACGCTTCAGCCCGGGGGTTGCCTCCCACCATCAGTGGTGTCCCTGGCCGGGCAGTGATTCATCAGAACAGAATTAGCCGTGGGCAGGGCGCGAGAGCCCAGCTGGAGCTGGGAGCAGGGAACTGGGCTGCTCCCGGGGTGGGTGGGTGTCCTGGTGGGGGACAGAGCTTGGCAGGCTCGAACTGCCATTATTTATCTGCTTTGGCTGTAGAAAAACCAGCCCATGGCTGGATGTTTTGTTTCAGGTTGATGGAGCTGAGGCAGGACGGGTGTTTAATGTGAAATGAGGAGGTGCTGCTCTTTGTGAGCATGAAGCACTTTGGATTCCTTTTTCTGTCGCTCTTTGGCAAGAGGCAAAGAGCTGCCCCGGGGGCCCGGCTCGGGAGGGTGGCCAGGGGGTCACCAGAACCTGGGACGCCCCTCAGTACAGTCCCAGTCTGCAGCTGCAGGAGAATCAGGAGCAGCTGAGGCTGTGAGGGGGCAGAAACACCAGCCCGGGTGCTCGATGAGCCTGGACACAGCTGGGAAATGAGGGAAATGAAAATGTCCCTCTGCACAAAGTGAGACATGGGAGCAGAAGCTGAGAGACCCCCTTGGATGAGCTGGGGCACCTGGGCTCGTCCCCAACATCCCTCCCAGCTCCTGTCTGCCTCTTCCCAGGCCAAAGCCAGATAACCAGGAAAGCATTCCCAGAAATATTCCCAGTGTCGCTGGGTCGCTGGTGCTTCTCACCCTGGTGCTGGGTGGGGCTCCTGGGGACATCTCACCCCACCTGGGCACCCACCCAGCACCAGTGAGGACACTGGATTGCCCAGGGAGGCACTGGTCTCCCAGGAGTGGCTCTGGATGCACAAGGGCTGCACTGAGTGGCCCACTGGTGGCCCAGGGGTGGCACTGGGGTGTGCCCAGGGGTGGCACTGGGTTACAGAAGTCTGCACCGAGCTCCTGACGGGACTGCTTGAGGTTGGAGAGGAGGTTCAGGCTCGTCTATCCGAGCCCTGCCATGCGCAGGGACAGCTCCCAGCAGACCAGGGTGCTCGGAGCCAGCCTGGCCCCGGCACTGGGGCGGCTCTGGGCTGCCCAGGGGGGCACTGGGCTGTCCCCTGAGGGCACTGGTCTCACCGGGCCCAGGCTGGCAGGCTCCTTGCAGGAGCACCTAAAGCAGGTGGCCACAGGCATCGTCCAGCCACTCAAGAGCTGCCCCTGGGCTGCACGGAGCTGCCGGGAGGCTCAGGGTGCCCTGGCGGCTGTTTGCTGGCCCCGGGCTGCCGCCGCGGCCGTCGCAGGGCGGGTCAATGGCAGCGCAGGTCACAGAGCCGGCCGGTGTCACAGAACCCCCGGAACGCGGCGACTGGCGCGGAACCCCGGCCATGGCAACGGGCCCTGCGGGCGGGCAGCAGGAGCAGCCGGCGATGCGCAGCGCCCCGGGCGCCGCCCGGAGCTGTGCCTCACCCGCGGACAGCAGCACGGCCGGTACTGCCCCGGGCCCCGCACCTCCCGCCCGCTCAGCCCTGCCCAGGCCTGCCGGGGACTCCTCCTGGCAGCCCCTACCCCTTTATTCCAGCTGGAAATGCTTGGAATAGCAAGCCAGCCCATTCCCAAAGTTTTTTCTCTCTTAAACGCTTGTCTGTCAGTGTCTAAAGGGAAAGGATCTATTTGCAGGGTGGGAGCCAGGGAAAGCATCTCCCACTCTCCAGATGCTGCTCCCCAGGTAAATAAGTGGTGTGGAGAGAGGGGATGGCAGTGCCTGTCCCCAGCAGGGACGGAGGGCTGGAGTGACTGCTTTGTGGGAGCAGCACACACACGGGCTTTGCTGGGCTGGGCACAGACATCTCGTCCTCAGGTCTGCCAAAGTGACCCTGAGCCAGTCACACCTGTGAAAGCCTTTGTGCTGAATTTAAGGGTGTGATGTCCCACTGTCCATCCCAAAGCCTTTGGCCAGGCTGGGTCTGGGATGAGACTCACTGGCCTGGGTTGGAAGGGACCATCCCTGCCATGGCAGGGACACCTTCCACGGTCCAGGGGCGCTCCATGCCCCATTTCCAGCCTGGCCTTGGGCGCTGCCAGGGATCCAGGGGCAGCCACAGCTGCTCTGGGCACCTGTGCCAGCCCTGCCCACCCTCCCAGGGGAGTCATTAGATTGACAGGGAAAATGAAGGAATTATAGGAAATAAGGAATTAAGGAATAAGGAAAACGAAAGTGTAAGATCTGTCATCCTCCTAAACAGCCATGAGTTGTTTCTCTTCTGGTTTCAAAACCTGACACAAGGCACCAACAGCAAAGCTGGTACCAAATCCCTCCCTATCCAAACTCCTGGGTTGCTGTCAGAGGGGATTTACACTCAGGAGACCGAGGGGCTGTGTGTGCCCTGGGCAGGGCTGGGCCCGTCACGGGCTGGGTGCTGCCGTAAGAGGTGCCACAGGCACAGGAACGTTCTGAGCGAGGTTTTCCTCTGCCCCTTTGTGCAGGACTAGCACCAGCAGCCTTCCAGGATGGAACTCTACGGCTATCCCTTAAAAGCCAAGTTTAACCAGCCACGGCCGCCGCCTCCCAAGGTGCTGCCGGCCGCCAGCACCGCGGCTGCCACCTACAAGAGCTGCCCTCCCTGCCGCCCCGAGATGGCCGCGCCCTGGGCGCCCGGCTCCTACTACAAGGCAGCCGCCCTCAACCCCACGCTGGCTCCCCTCACCGAAAACTTCCCTGGCCTTCCCCCCACCAAGATAGTTCCTTTTATTTCCGAGAAACCCAGCGGCGCCTTCGCGCGGCACACGCTGGACGACTGGCACAGGTCCAACCTGACCAACTACAAGGAGTCGGAGACGACGCGGCACAACGCGGAGCGCCTGCGCGCCGACCTGAGCCGCGCCATCAAGGACGTGTACCAGCAGGCCAAGAGGGCCCAGGGCGAGAGCACCAGGAGCCTGGGAGAGCGCGCCAACGACATCGAGTACTGGAAATCCGAGCTCTGCATCGAGCTGGACGCCATGATCAGGGAGACCAACTCCCTGGCGGACATGCAGAAACGGCTGGAGAGGGCCCTGGCCGACACCGAGGGCCCCTTCCAGGTGGGGACCCTGCAGCCCCCAGCCCGAGCATCTGCTGCCTCTCAAGCCTCTCATAAAGTTCATCCCGGCTCTGTAGCACTGGAAAGTTTTCACGAAGAGCCCATTAGTTGAGTCAGTGATAAACAAATCCCCTGCATCTGCTGCGTCCTTCTCCAGCACATGCTGAGCACATCGCCGCAGTGTTTGTTTAACCAAATATTTCTATATGCAAAGCCCTGCCTTGGGACACCAAGTCCCATGTCTTACTGCAGGGCTCTGGGGAGGCCACGGCCGGGGCTGGCACGGGTCCCTGCCCTCAGCCGTGTGCCCGGGGCACGCGGGCTCCCTCCCGCTGGTCCCTGCTGACGCCGCGCCTCGCTGCTGCCAGCTAACCCCCTGCCCCGGCAGCTTTCCCCAGGCTGCCCACCTGTGCTCCTGTCCCTGCCTCCCCCGACGTGGGCGCTGTCCCTGCAGCCAGCTCTGATGTCGCTGCATGTCCCAACAGGTGGCTCACAAGTGTTTGCTCCATCGGGAGAAGAGGATGGGCATTGACCTGGTCAATGACGACGTGGAGAAACAGCTCGTCACAGTGAGTCTGGGAACACACACCCGTGTCTGAGTTACTGTTCCCTGAACTCCCCTGAGCTAGTTTGGCAGCCCCCTTCCCTCAGTGGTGAGGTGCTGAATTCAGCCCCCACACCTGCTGGGGCTGGGGCTGGCGTTCCATCCCAGCAGCGTGTCCACAGCATGGTTTGTGTGACATACCTGGGTCCTCTGACCCTCTTGGAGGAGTCTGTGAGATGGTCCTGCCTTCCAGAGTCCTGCCTGCACAGATCTCTCTATTTATGTGACCAGTCTCTCTATCTGTAGCACATTCTACATATCACACACACACAGATGGAGAGGGCAGGGTGTGCTGAACATCTCATCTGCTTTCCCCAGCTCTATTAGCTGGGCTAATAAAAGATATTAATTACACTTCCCCCAGCTCTGCTTTGCTCAGGGCAGAGTGGCTGCAGCAGGACTGTCACTGTGTGCTCAGGATTTGATAGAAATCATAAAAACCTGCACTCCTGCCTGCCTTTATCTAGGCTGCTTTAAATCATGAATTAAAAGCAAACATGGCACAGCAAATGGGATCCTAATGCAGGGTACAGTGAAATACAATCCCTGCCAAAGCCTCACAAAACTGGGAAGGAAATTGCAGCCCCTGGGCCTGTTGCTAATGGGTTCCTAAGCCACTGCTCTCTTAGAAGATTTTTTGTTATGAGTCAGGCCCTGAAAAATTAAAAGATTAGTTTAAAGGTCATGAGGGTTTAGGAAAATTATCAGAGCTGGTATCTCCATAATGCCATTTGGGTTTTTGAATGTTTGGGAGGCATTTAGGCTGTGCTTTCAGCTGCCTCCTGCAAACAGGAGGGATGGAAAATCCCTGGGTTTGGAGCAGTGATCACCTGTCCCTGGAAATCTTGAGGGGTGCAACAGGCTTGTGCTGGAGTGAAGGCAGCTGAGAGCAGCAGAGGAGATGAATCCTGCCTAGAACTGACTGGGGGTTTACACCAAAGTCCTCTTGTCCCATATGGATGGGATTTCTTGTGGGCAGGAGAATGCCCGGGGATGGGGATGGGGATGGGGATGGGGATGTGTGGCTGCTGGCCCAGGGCAGTGCTGGCCCAGGGTTCCACAGTGCCTCTTCATGCCAGGTCAGGATCCAGCCCTGTCTCCTTGTAATGGAGAACAGCCCTGGCCATGTCAAGATGAAAGAACCTGGCAACCCACCCTGAAAGTGATTTCAGAGGCCCTGGCTGTGGCCACAGCCCCCTCCTGTCCCCTCCTGTCCCCTCCTGGAGTGGGGGTCCCTTCCTGCAGCCCGTGTTTGCTGTGGGGGAAGGGGAAGTTCCTGCTGTGTGTGAGCCCAAGGGGAGCCTGAGCAGCCATGCTGACGGGGTTTGCTCTGCCTTTGCCCAGGAAATCAAGATCATCAAGTCCTGCCGGGAGAGGTTACAGCAGTGCCTGGACACGGTGAATGCCCAGCTCATGTAAGGAGGCGTCTGGGCTGCTGTGCATCTGCCATGCCCCCCAGCAGATCCCTGCTGCACCCCTCCCTGGTCAGCCTGCTTTAACCACTGGGTTGAAACCCTGCAGGCTCTGGGGAGGCAGGCAGGGATGCTCTGGGGGCACGGAGGGGCTGAGGGGAACCATCCCCCACCTCCATCCCGACTGGGGCTGCTGTTTGTGTGCTCCAGGTGCAACAAGGAGGCCCGGCAGGAACTGGAGAAGGACCTGGCTGACAAGCAGATGGGCCACCACATCGACAGCAAGTGCCACCAGCTGAAGGACACCTCCAGAGACATCCACTTCTTCAAGGGCGTGGAGAGGATCGATGCCACGTGAGCAGGGGGGCCGGGGGCACAGAGCCTGGCTGGCAGGAGCTGGGCTTTCCCAGCCCTCTCTGGAGGCACGTCCATCCCTCCTGGAGACACCCACCTCCAGGGCTTGTTTCCCTCTGGGCTCTCCAGGGGGAGAAGGACCCTCTGCTTCCAGCTGGGTGCCGAACACCTGGTGGGCAAAAGCGAGCCCGACCCAATGAAACATTAGATCAGGGCTAAGAGCTCAGCCTGCAAATGAATTCAGCCCAGCACCTCTGCACAGCCCACTAAGTTCATGCATATTTTCAGAGATGTCTCAGTGATTGCCTGAGTGCTCCTCACTGGTGGAAAGTCTGGGGGCTCACCCCTGTGTGGAGAGGGAGCTGAAATGACCAAGAAAATCAAGAAATGAGACTGTGGTCCTGGGACAGGGTTCAGCTGCTCTTGGGTTTCAGGAATTCAGCTTTGGCTCTGCAGTAAATGAACAGTGATCTAACCCAGCACTCACAGAGAGATGCCCAATAGCAAAGGGACTGAGAGAATAAATCTGCTCACATAAACCCATGAAGTTTATGGAGAGGCACAGATTGAGACCATTTTTCTAGTAGTTTGAATAATTATTCACAGTAGAGCTCAGACATATTTAGTCAGGCAAATGGATTGCAAAGGATTGAGGCTGAAATTCAGAGGGGGGGAGAATGTGCCGAGAATCAGCAGCTTTTAAATGGAGCTTATGTGGTATTTAAGTCTTTTGTTGACCTTGTTCTGGACTACTGCACAGGCAGGAGCTTCATCCCCAATGCACAGACAGGGAATGGAGTGGGATCTAAACCTCGTTCAGTTTAGTGGGAGACTGAGACGGGCTGTGAGCGAAAGGAATTGACTCAATTGTGATCTGTGTGTCCATATGAGGCTGGGAATTCCTTGGCACTTAATGCCTCAAAGGTGTAAGTCAGAGCTCTGATTGGAATCTCAATTTTTTATGGGAGAATCTTTTGTTTGTCTGAGCTTTCACAAGTTCTCTTGGTGAACACGCCCTCATTTGATAAATGCCACCACCCAAACGAGGTCCAGATGTTTCACTTCCACGCAATTCAATTGAGAGCATAGATTTCATAGATTTCATTTGCATCAGCCTGCACCCCGGCAGCGTGGCTGTGTCAGGGTCCACACCACATGCAGAGTCCTGGTAGGTTCTTTTAGGGATCTCAAAGCGCAAAGGACACAGCAAGAGACTCAGGTTTGTTTAGCAGAAAGCAGTAATGCAGTTTATTGAGTGCCAAAAAGAGAGGGGGAGAGAGAGAGAGGGTGAGAGAGAGAAAGGATGGGATGTATATATAGAGAGAGAGAGAGAAAGGATGGGATATAGAGAAAGAGAGAGAGAGAAAGGATGGGATATAGAGAGGGTGAGAGAGAGAAAGGATGGGATATAGAGAGAGGGTGAGAGAGAGCAAGGATGGGATATAGAGAGGGTGAGAGAGAGAAAGGATGGGATATAGAGAAAGAGAGAGTGAGAGAGAGAAAGGATGGGATGTAGCTACCAACAGACGGGACACATCCTTGTGGTCGTCCAACAAGATGCATCCTCAATCCGTTGGGGAGAAAGAGATCTCAGGGTCTTTAATTTCAGGATGTTTTTTATAGTCTTTTCCAAAGCGAGTGGCTTCTGGCCAGAAGGTGGGAAGATTCAGGTGCGCTTCGGGTTCCGTTGGGGAAAACAATGCCAAAACATGTCCAAGCGAACTCCCTGTTGGTGGGATAAACACAGACCACTCCATCTCTGACCAGTTCATTGTTCTCACACCTGTGGGAGCCTTGTAGAGTAAACACAGCTCAGGGCAGCATGACTAGCTGTAAACCAGTCCCATGAGAAACCAGTCCTGGTCCAATGGGCACCACCTGGAACAATCCCTTGTGTTCCTCCCGTCCCTGGCCAGCGCCTTCAAACTGCACTTTGAGGGGTCTTCTTAGGCCTCAGGCGAGGCTGGCTGGCAGAACAAACGAGGCTTTCAGACGGGCTCCTACACTGTGCTGAGGCTGTGCTCTGCCCCGCAGGGTCTCCGTGCCCGAGACCTGGGCCAGGTTCACGGACAACAACATCTTCCGCTCGCAGAGCGCGCGCGCGGCCTCGGCCAAGCTGCGGGCGGGCACTGAGAGCCTGCTCATGGGCACGGCCGACGAGATGTGGCGCCAGTTCAGCAAGGTCAACGACGCCTTCACCAGCCGCATCACCGAGACCGCCAACGCCAAGAGCAAGATCCAGACGCACCTGGCCAAGGTGCGCCGGCCGCCCCCGCTGCGCGCCCGACACCGAGGGGCTGATCCTCATCCTGGGCTAGCCAGGGCATGGCTGATCGTCCTGGGCTAGCCAGGGCATGGCTGATCGTCCTGGGCTAACCAGGGCATGGCTGATCGTCCTGGGCTAGCCAGGGGATGGCTGATCGTCCTGGGCTAGCCAGGGGATGGCTGATCGTCCTGGGCTAACCAGGGCATGGCTGATCGTCCTGGGCTACACCAAGGGGTGGCTGATCATCCTGGGCTAGCCAAGGGGTGGCTGCTCATCCTGGGCTAACCAGGGGATGGCTGATCGTCCCTGGGCTAGCCAGGGGATGGCTGATCGTCCTGGGCTAGCCAGGGGATGGTTCATCATCCTGGGCTAGCCAGGGGATGGCTGCTCATTCCTGGGCTAACCAGGGGATGGCTGATCGTCCTGGGTTAGCCAGGGGATGGCTGATCGTCCTGGGCTCCCCACAAGGGATGGCTGATCGTCCTGGGCTAGCCAGGGGTGGTTCATTATCCTGGGCTAGCCAGGGGATGGCTGATCGTCCTGGGTTAGCCAGGGGATGGCTGCTCATTCCTGGGCTAACCAGGGGGTGGCTGATCATCCTGGGCTCCCCAAGGGATGGTTGATTATCCCTGGGCTCCCCCGAGGGATGGCTGATTATCCTGGGCTACACCAAGGGGTGGCTGCTCGTCCCTGGGCTCCCTGCCCTGCTCTGCCAGGCACAGGAGGGGGAAAGCAGTCCTGGGACCTGGCTCGGGACTCATGGGAAGCATCCTGGGAAAGGCTCACACTGGTTAAGTTTTCAGCACTAGGGGCTGATGCCACACCCTTAAATGAGGAGCCATTATAACCTTTCCCTGTGTTAGCTGATGGATGATCCATTCTTGCAAGCAGCAATTTTGGGAAGCTGGTAATGCAACAGATCCATCTGCGCTCCTGGACCTCCTCTGCTCCTAACTCTGCTGTGATGTGGCAGCAGGAGCAGAGATTTTCCCTGAAAGCTCTGCTGGATCTGTGCCTGGATGTGGCAGAGCAGCAGTGGCCTGAGCCCCGGGGCTGTTTATGGAACTTGGTTTCTTTCTGCACAAGCAGGAGAAAAGGGAACGATGCGATCACTTGAGAAGGTGTTTTTTCATCGATGCCTGTTCTTGTTTCCCCCCAGACACGGCAGGAAATCTTCCAGATCGAGACGAAGATCCAGGTCATCCAGAAGACCATAAAGGACAAGGAGGCTCAGCTGAAGGTGGCGCAGACCCGGCTGGACGAGCGCACGAGGAGACCCAACGTGGAGCTGTGCCGGGACGCTGCCCAGATCCGGTGAGGCGAGGGCTGCCGGGGCAGCTCTGCAGGACAAAGTGCCTTTTGCCCCTCACTGTTCCTCCCATAAGTGCCCTGGCCAGGCCCAAAGCGCTGAGCAGCCGTTCCAGCCCTGGGAGAGCTCTGCCCCCATGACAGAGGCTGGGACCAGCCTGATGCCACGCATGGGGGGCTGGAATATCCCACCTCATCTTCTCTCCTGCCTCATCCAGGTGGCTGAATGTGCTGCATTTTGGAGGTTAAGCCTCTTACTCTCTTTGCTGTGGCCCTCCAGGGGCCTTAGAACAAGGAGGGAGAGGGGTTTTATACAGGCAGAGAGTGATAGGGCAAGGGGCAGGGGCTTGAAACTCAGAGACATCCGGGACAGATGGGATATTGGGAAGAAAGGAGTGGGCAGAGGGTGGGCAGGGCTGGCACAGGTGCCCAGAGCAGCTGTGGCTGCCCCTGGATCCCTGGCAGTGCCCCAGGCCAGGCTGGACACTGGGGCTGGAGCAGCTGGGACAGTGGGAGGTGTCCCTGCCATGGCAGGGGTGGCACTGGGTGGGCTCTAAGGTCCTTTCCAACCCAAACTGCTCTGGGATTCTGGTCTATGATTCCATGATTCTATGCTCTGACAGGCTGAGATTGAGAGCACTGAGCCCTTCCTCTTGGGTAACTCCAAGGAATGGTGCACATGTGGACCTGTCCTCCCCTTGCTGGGCACACTGGAAATCCTTTCAAGGACTTTGGGATTGTGGCCCAGGGAGGGCCCCGCAGCCCTGGGAGGCACCCAAAGCTCACAGCTCCTCCTGGGAGCCCTTGGAGCACAGTTCCCTTTTCAAAGTAATTGAAACCCAGCCCCGGAATTGGTTCAGCATCTCACACGCCGCTGGTTTTTCCCTCCTCCACTTGCTCCCTTGAGCCTCTCCCAGTGTCCTGTCCTGCTGTGAGTGTCCCTGCACGGGGAAATTCAGGAGGGTGGACCAACAAAGCCACACAAAGCCAAACAGAAACGGGAAACCACGGCTGCTCATCCCTATCCCCGGTGGCACGAGCGGCTCCGGCAGCCGCGGCTGAGCACATCCAGAGCTTTGGAACAAACTCCTCCACCCCTCCCCGGGGAGGCCGGGAGCAGCTTCGCCGGGCTGTCCCGTACCGGGGCTGGCTGTGCTGCTGTGAGCCCAGCGGCCCCCGGGGCTCTGACCGGCCCCGCTGCCTTCCAGCCTCGTCCAGGAGGTCAACGAGACCAACGAGACGCTGCGGAACCTGCACCAGTGCCTGCGCGCCTCCGAGGACATGCTGCAGATGCTGGTGCGCTCCAAGGGCGTCCTGGAGCAGGACCTGGTGGTCAAGAACAACTCGCTGTTCATCGACCAGGAGCGCTGCATGGGGATGCGCAAGAGCTACCCCAGCACCGTGCAGATCCTGGGCTACGTCTCGGCCGGGCTCACCTGAGCTCGCCCGAGCGCGGCGCCGCCTCCCCTCGGCTTCTCTGCAAATACAGTGTCGCAATTTCACCCGTTTGTTAGGATTTCATTTCCTGGTGTAAACTCCGGGTGGAAATTAAATGAGTGTTTTGTTTGTTGGGTTACCAGGATGGTTCTTCCCCTTTGTATTTTCTCTTTCGCTGTGTGCCAGGAAGGAGCTGAAAATATCCTGTGTGTCACCAAATCCACCCACGGGGATCCATCCCTCCCCTGCCAGTCTGTGTTTTCAGGAGAAAAGCGGCCGCATCTTCCTCCTTTTGGGCGTGTGTGATGTGGAAAAGGCACAAGGGGAAGTAAAGGCACTTGTAAGAATAATGAGCTGCTGACATCCAGGATGGATTTTTAATGGTGCTGCAGAAGAAACACAAACTGTCCCGGAAAGAGTTGCAGTTTGTGCTGTTCCTAAAATAGAAAAATGTGCATTTTAAGCGGATTTCTAATGATAATTGTCTTGCTTTTGAAAAATGTTGAACGCCATCAAAAATGTCAATGCTGGGGTCTTAAAAAGAGGAAGTAAATTCAACTTGGAGAAAGTTCATTGAAGAAAACGCTGTGGGTTTAATTTTGGGGTTCCTAATTTAACCTCTCACATGTAGTTTGTTTGAGCACCAAAGCATTTTGAAGATAAAGAGATTCATCAGTGTTTGAGCCACTCTGGCTGCACAGAGCCTTCTCTCCTGCTGCAAATCCAACTGCTTTTACCAGGTAATGGAATTTTCAGAGGGACAAGTCTTCCATCAATCTGAGAGTGAGTGTGAAAGTCGCTTTGCAGTTTCTCTCCTTAGACCATTGCATCTCCTGAGTCTTTAACCTCAGCTGCTGATCCCACCCAAGCCCGTGGGCACCAGGGGTCCCAGAGGGGCTCAGCCCCTCCCTCCCTCCTTGGCAGCCCCGGGCAGGGACCCCCAGCCCAGCCTGGGGGCTCACGGGGCTGGCAGCACTTTCCTCTCTCCCGTGCCCAGGTGACTCCTGCTCACCCCTCTGCCCTCCCACCTCCCTGGCCCCAGCTCCTCCCTGGCCCCCAGTGCCCTGGCAGGGTCTCCCTCCCAGCACCAGCCCTAAACAGGAAGCAATTGTCTTTCTAACCTTTCTTTTTCTTTGCTAGCACTTTTGTCGAGACTAAAAATAGATTTCCTCTGCTTTGTGTGTGTCCATCAGAGGCAGCAGCCACCCTGTCCAGAGGAAAGAGGCAACTGTGAGCAGGAGAAACTGCCCAGCTGATCTCGCCCTCCCTTTCTCCACTGCTCTGCCTCCAAAGGAGCAGTGGCTCCCTGCTGTTCTCTGTGCTCCTTGCCCGAAATCTTCCCAGCTCCTGGTGATATTGGCGGCTCCACTTGTCTGCAGACCCACTTCAGATGTTCTCAGGCAGAGCTCCAGGCGTTTGGGCCCCAGGAGTTTGTCCCTGGCTGAGTGTGGTGGGCTGCAGAGGCCCCAACATGCCTTTGCTGGAAGGCTCCAGAGCCAAGTCCTGGCACCAGTGACAGCTTTGCCTTCGTTTCACTTCCACCTTTGGTTTTGAGTCACGTCAAAAATATCTGGGCTCTGTTTTACAGCGAGGGCACACCAGGATCTGTCTCCACTTCTCTCTAGTTTTGCTTTTGGAGCTCCCCAAACCCTGATCTTTCCCACTGGCCCAGCTCCTTCAGGGCTTTCTCCTGACTGCCAGCATTTGTGTGCTGCTGCAATTGCCCAACTCCATTTTCTCTTGCTGTCCTGGCCTCTCGATGCTCCTTTCCACGGCACTGCCAAACAGTTTCTTTCCTCTGTTAGAGCCATGACCAGAGGAATTTCAGCTTCAGCTCCTCTAATTTCTTTCACAAATACTTTCCACTTTCCTGCAGCAATTTCCCAGATGTTAGAGAATTCTCAGCTCCCTCTGGGGCTTTGTTCTCTCCACGCCAGCTTTCCATAAGTTGACAGTACTGATGTTACTTCTTCTGGCAGCTGATATATTCCAATTCCCCCAGAGACTTTGCTCAGGGCATCCTGTGTGTGCTTCAGAGTGAGTCTCCTTCTTCCCCCGAGGGGAGCCTGCCCTGCACAAGCTCCTGTTGATGGCTCTGCAGAGGGTTTGGGTGCCACTCCAGTGAGCACGTGGCTGTGGCTGGCTCTCCTGCACAGGGGAGTGTGCTTTCCATGACAGAGCTGCTGCTGAGTGAAGCTGCTCCACTTAGTCCCTGCAGGGCTGGCTTTGAGATTTGAGCAGCCTTTGATGTGCTTAGGAGATGAAACAACAGCTCTGCCTCGTCCTGCTGATGGCTAGGATGCCTTTGCTGTCATGCCATTAAATGATTTCCTTTCAGAGATCCCTTCTGAAACCATAGTCCCAGCCCATCTTCCACCATTCTGTGCTGAGGGGTGGCTCCTTTCTCCACGAGAGTGATGTGTCTGCTTTCATTGCTATTTATTGCTGTTTATTGCTGCCTCTATCAGCCAAGTTGCTGAGAAAGTTACTTTGTGGAAATTCCTTTGCGTCCTACAACCATATTCCCACCCTTTTGCATCATTCCATTTGCATCAGTGCTGCAGTGCTGGCTGTGTAAATGAATTGTCTACTGACTGGAGGAAAGACAATAAATTAATTAACCCAGGACACTCTTGCTTCGTTTCAGTTCCAGGATCCAGGTGAGCACTCCAGGCAGAAAGAAACTTCTAAGAAAGGAGGTTTTGTTGTTTAAGAAAACAAAAATCATTGAATGGAAGGGTCTGAATGTCCTGGAAGGGTCTGATGTGAATTTGGGTGAAATCAAAGCTTGCCAAAACCCATGTTGACAATGTATTGCATAACTAGTGCAGATTATTGTGCTCAAGGGAGAGAGAATTCCCCAGAGAGCATCAGCAGCCAGAAAAAAACAACCCTGAACTCATTGGTGTTATGGAAAAAAAGGGAGAAAACTTTGGCAAAATGCTAAAGGAAAATGTGGGCAGTGTAGGATCACAGAAATGCTTGTGCTGGCTCAGGCCACAGTGCAGCCTCTGGTGCAGCCTCTGCAGAGCCAAGGGCAGATGCTGAGATAAAAGCACTAGGAGGCTGCAGGAGCTCTGTGAGGTTCTCCCCTTTCCCAGCTCCCAGGGATTCGCGTCCCAAGGACTTCCTGAGCAGACAGGGCTGTCCTTGGGTTTCAGGTACCTCCCCATGGATTTGCTTCACGTGCTCTTGGAGCTGGTGCAGCATCTGCCGAGTTCCTCAGCTGGACCCAGCAGTGCCAGCCCTGGGTCCTGGGGGCTCTGAGAAAGGGGCCACGTCTGGCACTGCTGAGCCAGAAGGGGAGAACTCAACGGTTTGGGCAAAGGTGTGGCCCAAAGCTGGCTTAGGCCTGTGTCCTCTGTAGGGTCTGTTCTGTGCTGGCAGGAGAGGAGCAGGAACAGCAGCTCAGAAAGATCTGAGGATGTTCACAGCTCCAGCTGGGGAGCTCAGTTGATTTTTTGAGGGTTTTGGGGTCAGTGGGTAAATTTTGGTTACTTTCAAGCCAGTGGGATTTTCTCCAGTGATTTCAGCCTGGCTCTATCAATGCTGACAACTGGCTTGGAGTGGAAAGCAAAACTTGGATGAAGTTGGTTTGGGGGCATGAATGCAGACAGGACTAAAGTATTTTAAATTCTTCTTGAACTGGTAAAAAACAAATCAGGAAGAATAAGTCAATGCCTTCAAGACACATTAGACCTTTTGTTATTGAAATTTGCTGAATAGAAAGTCTCCCTTCATGTTTTTTTCTCATTGAAATATTTTTCCAATACCCATTCCACCAGTGTAAATATATTTATATATTTACATCGATATGTACATATCTCTATACATCTGCATATGTATTCTTTGGGGGAGTACTATAGATCCTGCACAAAGTGCACTCAAACCATGTCTTGCTCTCCTCCTTTTCCTAGTGGCACAGTCGTTTGAAAACGGGATTTTCCCCTCCTCGTTCCCTCGCCAGCCCCAGCGAACGGCAGGAGGGGTTTGCTGACGGCAGCGCCAATTTCGGCCCTGCCCTTTGCATTTCAAACCCTCCTCGCTCATGGTCTTAATCACCAGGGTAGGGAACAGGAAGCGAGTCCCTAAAACTGTGATGGGAGAGCAAAATGTGGGGTTAAACAAGTTCATCCTCACAAAGACAGAGGAAATGTCGCTTTTTTGTGTGGTTGGGAATGGTTTGTGTTGAGGGGTCTCGTTCACCTGGCCCGAGGAAAGGGATGAGCGGAGCCCTGATGTGCTGGTTCCGCTGATGAAACACAGTTAAATGAGCCTTAGATCCCCTTCAGTCCATCCCTGCCTTGTCAGACGAGCATCTGAGCCCCATGAAGTGATAGAAGCCCCACTTTCCCTCCTGGATTCTCATCATTTTATTCCAGAATTTCAAGCTGAAACATCATATTGAAAGTAGTCCCATGGAATAGATTCAAAGTGAGAAATCCACATTTTTTACCCAGAGTTTATACAACTCGCCAATCTTCCGGTGTTCCCAGCACAGCCTGTGGCGAATCTCGTTTGTACACAAAACATTTTTCCAATTTGTTGTTGCGCCCGCTGTGACTTGGGCGGGAGCGGCGCTGCCACCGAGCCCGCGGAGCCCGGGAGCGCCCGCAGCCCGTCCCGGCGGCGACCTTGTCCCTGCAGCAGAACCCCGGGGCTCCGCTGATCGTCCTCCCTTCCCAGGGGCTCTGCTGATCGTCCTCAACTTCCCAGGGGCTCCGCTGACCATCCTCCCTTCCCCCGGGCTCTGCTGACCGTCCTCCCTTCCCCGAGGGTTCCGCTGACCATCCTTCCTTCCCCCGGGACTCTGCTGACCATCCTCCCTTCCTCGCCGCCTCTCCTCCCTGCCCAGGCTCCCTCCAGCATCTCCGGCTGACAGAGGGCGTGCAGAGGAGCCTTGCCCAGCCCCGGTACCAGAGCTCTGTCACAGCACTCACAGCAGCAGCCGATGTTTGCCCAAAGCCCTGCTCGGTTTGAACAGCGCACCTTTCCAAAAGAAGTGTGCAGGGAGCAGGGGAGCCATGTGCTCTTCTCTCTGGCCATTCTCCACTGCTTCCAATCCACGGCTCTCAGCCAAAACTGGCTTTGTGCCCCACAGACTGCTCTTTTCCCTCGTTCGGCTTTCAGATATTTCTCCCCACACTTAAAAAGCTGTTTCAGGCACCCTTTTCAGAAGCGGAGCTGGGGCGGTTTTGCTGTCCCTCCCTCACGGAGGAGCTGGGGGCTGTCTGTGACCCCCCGCACCTCCCCAAAGCCTTCCCCCACCGAGCATCCCGCTCTGCTCCAGGGAACAGGTTGGATGTTTTATCCAGAAACAGCAGCCGAGGTATCAGACCCGCAAACCCAGATCAGAGAACCACACCCAGTCTCTACCAGAGCCTGGATCACAGCCCTGGGGACGAGACTTTTCTCTCTCAGCCCGAGCGCGGGGGCTCCTTCAGGCGCCCGGCCCAATCAGCCTCGCTAGCCAAGGACGTTCTGATGGTGGCGCGGGTGTTTAAGTCCTCTGGAGGGCACTGACAGGAGTCACAGGGTGCAGAGGGATGGAAGCAGCAGAGGAATTGGCGGGATTTTTTGGAGGGGAAGGGAAATCGCATCCTTTGGAATCTCGTTTCAGCCGCTGCCTCTCCCCCCGACCCCCGGGTGCTCTCAGCTCCACTCCCACTCGCTGGCTGGAGCCTGTGCCGGGACCCCTTCCGTGAGTGCGAGAAGCCCGTGCTGCGGGAACACGGCTCTGCTTGCCAGGAGAGAGGAGCCAAGCACGCTTCCCCAGCTCCCTTCTCCCAGGATTTACAGCCGCGGTGGCTGGATGCCAATTCCCTCGTCTGTCCAACAACGCGGGACAAGGCTGGAGCTGGTGCGGGAGAGGGGAGGTGATGGGGGATTGGCGTTAATGCTCAGGAGCGCGCAGGTTTCCTGGAGGGATTATTTGGGAGCTGCGGGTGGACTCTGAGAGGGGAGTTTGTTCGAGCACACTGGCTGTGCTTGCGGAATGAGCGAGGGCTGCAGCGCAGCCACCCCTTCCTTCCCGAGCTCCTGAGTCAGAGAATCCCACACTGCCTTGGGCTGGGAAGGACCTTGAAGCCCATCCTGTGCCACCCGTGCCCTGGCAGGGACACCTCCCACTGTCCCATTGCTCCAGCCCCAGTGTCCAGCCTGGCCTGGGCACTGCCAGGGACCCAGGGGCACCCACAGCTGCTCTGGGCACCTGTGCCAGGGCCTCAGCTCCCTCACAGAGAAAAATTTCTCCTGACTATCCCACCTGACCCTGCCCTCTGGCAGTGGGAAGCCATTCCCTGTGTCGTGGCACTCCATCCCTTGTGCCAAACCCCTCTCCAGCTCTCCCGGGGCCCCTTTAGGTACTGAAAGGGGTCTCAGCTCTCCAGTCCTAACTCTCCGTGTCCTCCAGAGCTGTGGAAAATGGCACCCTCCATTTAGTGAAAAGTTGCTCAGTTCTACCTAACTTGGCTCTCAAGTTCTAAAGCAGGTCTACTCCCAAGCGCTAGAATCCCTTCAGCTCAGCCAGGTGCTCGTTCCCCAAATCTTGTGCCACAGCTCCTGCCCAGGGCTGCACAACCCCCCTGGGCCGGGGTGAGGGGACCCCCGATGTGGAGAGCTCTGTCCTCTCCCGGCAGGGGCCGGTCCTGCGCCGGCACCCGCGGCTGCAGCGCCCACGCCGCGGGACATCCGCACCCACGGGCGCTGCTCGGAGCGGGGCTCGGCCGCCTCTGCCCCGCCTCGCTGCGCGGCTGCCGGGGCACGGGGGCTCAGCAGAGCGCCGTGCCCGTCCCTTGCCCCGCTCAAATCTCCTCGCCGTCGGGCGGGAGCGGCTCGGAGCCGGGACGCGGCGGCGGCTCCGGGAGCGGCTCCGGGCCGGTCCCGGGCGGGCGGCGGGGCCGGGCCGGGCCGGGCGCTGCCCCGTTTATAGGAGGGCGGCGGGCGGCGGCTGAGCCCTCCCCGAGCCGCAGACGCAAACGGGGCGGTGGCCCCGGTTAAAGGGGAAACTTGACAGCGCCGCCGCCCGCTCCGCTCCGCGCCCGCTCCGCCGCCAGCGCTCTCGCTCCGCCGCGATGTGAGTACGGGGCTGCCGTCCCCCACGGGGGACACGGGCTGCAGAGACCGACCCGCCGGGGCTCGCAGCCGAGGGGGAGGGCAGGAGCAGCCCCGCTCTGGGGCTTCTCTAAGGAGAGGGTCAGAGCGGCCCTAAGCCGACAGAATTCACCCCAGGAGAATCTCGGCAGTGGGAGCCGAGGGGAGATGGGCTGAGGGCACCTCCGGAGAAGAGGGGCCGAGGGCTGAAAGGGGCAGGGGCTGCCGCCCCTGCTCCCCGCCCCCTGCCCTCTCCCCAGGGGTCGCCAGGGCAGATGAGGCCGGTAAAACTCCCCCTGGACGGGGCCGACAGAATCACCCACACTGCTCCCATGGGTGGTGGGCAGGGCACCCCCGCCCCCATGCCCTGCGGAGCGGGGCCAGGGCAGCCCCTCGGGGGCGACGCGCCGAGCCCGAGCCCTCAGCCGGGGCGGGGAGCACCTTGGAGAGGGGGATCGGACCCATCTCGGGGAGAGGGGCTGGGGAAGCCCCTTGGGGAACCCCCCCCTTTGAAGGTCCCCGGGGAGGGGACTGGGAGGAGCCCCCTCGGTGGGAGAGGGAGAACAGGCTCGGGGGAAAGTCTCGGGGGACCCGCGGGGGCCGTCGGGGAGCGGGCAGGGGGTTCGGCGGGGCCGGGCAGTGCCGCAGCAGCATCCCGCGCCGGGCGGGGCCGCGCTGCAGGGACCGGCAGACACGCGCTCAGCCCCGTCCCTGTCCCGCTGCAGCTCCGCTCTCCGCCGCCGCCAAGATGCTGCTCTTGCTGCTGGGGATCATCGTGCTCCACGTCACCGTGCTGGTGCTGCTCTTCGTCTCCACCATCGTTAGTGTGAGTACGGGTGTTCCTGCTCCGGCGTCCCTCAGGCAGGGACGTGGCGTGGCACGAGCTGCGGGACTTATTTTTATTTACGTCTGTTTTTACAGACTGGCTCTTAGCAAGAAGCCTTTACTGGCAGATTGCTGGTTTCAGCAACAGTAGGATTTGGGAATTTGGGAGTTTGTGCTGTCAGGGAAAGCTTGGCTGTGTCCTGTGGTGGGTGCCCAGGGCATCCACGTTGTTACAGAGACATCTCCTCATCCTCCCCAGGCTGGTTCACATCAAGGAGCAGCCTCGGAGCACCCAAAATCGCCCCTTTGGGGGATGCTGCTCTCCCCTTTCATGAGGGAGCTCCACCTGCTATTGAGCTTCACGCACAGCACCAGAAGAGCCAGGCTGAGCAAAGCCCAGACGGGCTGGCTGGGCAGGGGCTCCCCAGCACAGCAGCTCTGCTCCCCAGCTCTCCTCCTGTGCGGCTGCGAATCAGGCACAGCCTCTTTTTCCTAACGCAGCTTCCCAGGCTGAATCCGTGAGAGCAGCGGCAGGAGCGAGCGCTGGGTGCAGCACCGAGGCTTCCCAGCGCTGGCCCGGGCTGCAGCCCAGCGCACACGTCAGCTGCGCGGGGACAGCTTCGAGTTGGCTTTAAAGCCGCTGTTCTGTGAGCTGCTGGCTTCCAAGCTTGCTTCACCAGGGGCTTCTTTCCCGTGTTGCTTTTGTTTTGGTTTTGGTTTTTTTGGTGGTGGTGGTTTTTTCTTTGTTGTTTTGGGTTTTTTTTTTTTTTTTGTGTTTTTGGTTTTTTTTTTTTTTTTTTGGGTTTTTTTTTGTGGTAATAGTAATGGAAAACGTTACAAAAATCTTCCTAGCCGTTAGGAATCACGTGGAAGCATTCAAATATCCCGGCCAGGCAGCGGGCGAGGCCGGCGAGGGGAGGGAAGCGCGGCCCCGCGGGACTCGCTCCGTGTTTAAAGAGCATAAAGAGCTTCTGTTCCTGTGCCTCTAGGGCTGAAGCAGTCACGGGCAAATATCGGGATTTGCTTTCCAAACCCCTCTCTAAGGACAAGCGTGTCCCTGGAGCGCCTGGCCGGGGTGCCACGGCTGGCGCTGGGGGACACGGGCACGGTGGCTGCTCTCCCCGGGCGCTGCTCACGGGCTGTGTCTGTCCCACAGCAATGGCTGGTGAACGGCGAGCACAGGGCAGACCTGTGGCAGAACTGCACCTCCGGATCCTCCTTCCACTGCCTGGCATCCTCCTCCAACGGTGAGTGCCCCCGGGATGGGGCTGTGTCCCCCCCAGGGGATGGGGGCTGTGTCCCACCCAGGATGGAGGCTGTGTCCCCCCCCGGGGATGGGGGCTGTGTCCCCCCCAGGGGATGGGGGCTGTGTCCCCAGGGGATGGGGGGCTGTGTCCCCAGGGGATGGGGGCTGTGTCCCACCCGGGATGGGGGCTGTGTCCCACCCGGGATGGGGGCTGTGTCCCCCACCGGGATGGGGGCTGTGTCCCACCGGGATGGGGGCTGTGTCCCCACCGGGATGGGGGCTGTGTCCCCACCGGGATGGGGGCTGTGTCCCACCCGGGATGGGGGCTGTGTCCCCAGGGGATGGGGGCTGTGTCCCCCCCGGGATGGGGGCTGTGTCCCCCCCGGGATGGGGGCTGTGTCCCACCCGGGATGGGGCTGTGTCCCCCAGGGGATGGGGGCTGTGTCCCCCCGGGATGAAGGCTGTGTCCCCCCGGGATGGGGGGCTGTGTCCCCCACCCGGGATGGGGGCTGTGTCCCCCCAGGGGATGGGGGCTGTGTCCCCCCCCGGGGATCAGGGCTGTGTCCCCCGGGATGGGGGCTGTGTCCCACCCGGGATGGGGGCTGTGTCCCCAGGGGATCGAGGGCTGTGTCCCCCTCGGGATCAGGGCTGTCGCCCCCCGGGATCAAGGCTGTGCCCCCAGGGGATGAGGACTCTGTCCCCCCGGGACCAGGGCTGTCCCCGGGATCAGGAGTGCTCCCACCCGCTGCTTTCATTCTCCTGCCGGCTCCTATGGAATCAGGAGGGATTCGCCCTTGTGGATTATCAGGGATTCCTTGGATTTTCCTGCGCGCGCCCCACGCCTGCTCTGCTCTGTCCCCGCGGGAGGAGCGCGGCTCTGCTCTGCCCCGCTGCGGGGACACGGGGCCGGCCCGGCGCTGCGGGATTCGCTCCCTCTCCCCTCCCAGTCCCTGGAGCTCTGATGGGCTTGAGGACGAGAACTGGACCTGCTGCTGTGGCTGTGCCCGGCTGCCCCGGGCTGAGGGCAGCTCCTGGCTGCCCCAGGGCAGGGTGACCTCCCTCAGCTGCCCTGCTGGTGACGCCTCGAGCCCTTTTGGGGGTCCTGTTATTAGCACATTTTTCCTCTCGAGGGCACCCTGCTGGAGGCTGTGGGGCTCTTTTTGGCACAGCTCCCTGCTGCCCTGCTTGTCAGGGGTTTGAAGGATGCACACGAGGCCCTGAGGATGCTCTATCTCCCTGTTCCCATCCCGGAGACCTCCCTGCGTTTTGCCGCGGGCCAGGCTGAGGTTTGGGCTGGCTCTGGGGTTTGCTGTGGGGCTGTGCTGAGTGCTCGGCCCCTTCCTCCCTGCACCCGCACGGCCGGGCTGCACCCCTGCGGGACCGAGCTGCTGAGGGCTGATGTCGCACTGGGTGATGTCACTCTGGGTGACATCGCTCCTGGACTGTTTGCTGAGGTCAGCAGGGGAGGAGAGTGTGCTGGGACACGGTGACATGCCCATTCCGGGGTGACCAGTGGCGTCGGGAACTCACAGTCCGTGTCAGAGCTGGGCAAGCCCGCGCCTCAGTTTCCCTGGAAGACAGAGCTAATGTCAGAGTGTTGGGGCTAGCATTTGTTTCGTTAGCCTGGTTTTTGCTGTCCTGGGGAAGCAGATTGTCGCAGTGCAGCCCTGAGTGCAGCAGCTGCGAGTGCTGTCGCTGGGACACGGTCACCGTGCCGGGGACGCCCGGGCGGAGCAGAGCGGTGCCGCGTGGCCCTGGCGGCACACGGGGGCGTGGAACACTTCCGAGGGTCCCTCAGCGAGCGGAGCTGCGAGAGGGTGTTTGAGACTCCGGTGAGAATCCCCCAGGGGCAGCCACAGCTGCTCTGGGCACCTGTTCCAGCCCTGCCACCCTCTGAGTAAAGAACTTGCTCCTAAAATCTAAAAATCTCCTATTCCAAGAGAATATTTTCTTTCAGATCATTTTGTCCCATAACTTTCTTGCCTTCAATTCGAGAGAGATTTTCTCTGCTTAAAACCATTTTTTATTATTGTTCTTCTTACAAAGAGCATCTGAGTTACCCCGCTGGAGTTGCCCCGCGGGAGGCGATGCCGCTGCCCTGTCCCCCCTGGCCCCGTGTGTCCCCGGCCGGTCTCTGCTGTCACCCGGCACTGCCCTGTCCCCTCTCGCCCCGTGTGTCCCCGGCCGGTCTCTGCTGTCACCCGGCACTGCCCTGTCCCCTCTCATCCCCTCTCGCCCCGTGTGTCCGTGTGTCCCCGGCTGGTCTCTGCTGTCACCTGGCACTGCCCTGTCCCCTCTCGCCCCGTGTGTCCGTGTGTCCCCGGCTGGTCTCTGCTGTCACCTGGCACTGCCCTGTCCCCTCTCGCCCCGTGTGTCCCCGGCCGGTCTCTGCTGTCACCCGGCGGTCCCGGGCCAGCGGCTGGATCGCGTCCCCGCCCGGAGCTTCGGGAGCCGCGTCCCTGCCGGGCTGGCCGGGCTGGCTTTGCAGCCCCGCTCAGGGCCAGTCATGCGAGCTCCCAAAGTGCTGAGCCCTGGCTGCGCTGAAAGGCAGCGCTTGCCCTCGGGAGTCCCGGCGCTCTAAAGCCTCCCGGATCTTTCTCTTTTCAAAGCTGCACCGCTCTTTCTGGATGTTTACAGGATGCTCTGTCAGGGCTGTCAGCGCTCAGAGGGGCTTGTCCGGGCTGTGGTTGGATGGTTTCTGCACACCCCACAGTCCTGCTGCGTGCTGGGAGTGCCCACTGCCTGTTCCCAGCGCTGCTGGAACCTTCCCAGTGCTGGTTTTTCATCATTAAAGGGATGATAGTCAAGATGATGCTGTTGAAAATGCAGCTGAGCAGCATTTTGGGGTTGGGTTGATAGCCCTGATTCAGTGGAAGGTGTCCCTGCCCATGGCAGGTGGGATCTGCAACATCCCATCCAACACCAACCACTCTGGGATTCCAGGATGCAGTGCCCCAGTGAGCTGCTCTTTGGGTGGAAGTTCACTGTGCTCAAGGCTTAAGCAGCTCTCTGACAGCTCCCACTGTCCAAAGGTTCGGCTCTGGCATCAGGAGAAAACCTGTGCCCCATTCACCCTGCTGTGGGAGCAGTGCTGCTCAGGACCTGTCTTCACCCTGAGGCACCCTGGATGCAGGGCCCAGAGCCCACCACTGCTGTAGGAACACAAAATCAAAGGATATCTCCTGGGTTTATGTCAGGCTTTTAAGGTCTGTTTGCAAAAACAACCAAAATGCCACCTGGTCTCCTCTGCAGTGGGTCCTGTCCCTCCCTCCCCTGTCACCACTGCCAGGAGCTGCTCTCAGCCCCTCTTGGAGCAGCAGCGAGGTCACAGGGCAAGGATCCCAGCAGAACCACCTCCAAGGCTTATATTTGTCTCCTCCCTCATCCTCACACCCCTTTCCTAGGAATTTGCTTATTTTCAAAATTAGACATGATTCCATACAAACACCACAAGCCATCCTTGGTCACAGCTCTCAGAACAGAGGCTGTGCTGCAGTGGGCTCCAGAGAGCCATAAAAATGAATTTCCCTGTGTCTAGGATGGTACTGAGTGCTAATCCTGGAGTGCCAAGGTGCCCTGGGGAAGCAGCAAGGAATCCTCACTGGGAATTTCGGCCCAATTTCAGTCTTTGCACAGGGGCAGTTTTTGCCCTGGCCATCATGGGTGTGGTTACTGCTGCTTCTCTTCTCAGAAGGCAGCGGGACTCAGTGAGGAATTTGGGAGTTAGATGGTGCTGGATCACCTGTACTGGTTATGGATGGTGGCTTTGGGGGGTGTTGGTGCTGTGGCCTCCCTTGGTCTCAGCTGAGTCTCCCCTGTCCTGTCCCTCTTCTTAGTGCCCTTTGTGCGGATGCTCAGCGAGAACAGAGTTGTAAATCCGGGTGCCAGAAGGATTTGCTTTCCTTTGACTCTGGGCGGGCTCTGGGCTGTGCCGCTCACCTGCAGATCATGCCGTGGGGACGGAGCAGCAGCAAGCAGCGCCAGGCTGGGCACAGAGCTGCCCAGGGAGGACTGGGGCATCGGCAGCCCCTGGGCTGGGCTGGCTGGGGCTGAGCCCCATCTCCAGAGTGCCCCTGAGGGCTCCCCTCGGGGTGCGGGGCTGAGCCCCCCAGCAGGAGCCCGGAGCACGTTCCCACTCCCTCTGCTGTAAACCGCCTGCTTGTTGCTTTGATTTTTGCATCTGCTGTTGGATAATGCTTTTTTTTTTTCAAGAAGCCGAGAACTATGGAAAAAATGTTGCAATCTTGCTGGGTTTGCGCTGTCAGACATTCCTGGGCAAGGCTTATCTCAGGAATCCGGCCGAGTCCCGGCCCGGGTCGGCAGGGCGGGTGCCAGCCCGGCCCTGCCTTGGCCGGCCCAGCAAGTGCTCTCGAGGAGATGCCACCCCATACTTCCACACAGGGGTACCTTTTCCTCCAGAAATGGCCTTTTCTTTTCGCAGCAGAGTGTTCTATGCAGGAAAGAACACCTCTGCTGCATCCTGCTCTGCTGGTGGGGCGAGTGCTGGAGGTGGGGAGGCAGCGGGGCCATCCACGGAGACCCCCACACCCTCCTGTGACGGCAGGAGACTTTCCTCCTGTTGTTTCCTCACAGTTTCTCCTGTGGCTGGCTTATCCACAGGCAGGCTGGTGGTTTGGGGCTGTTTTAAAGAGAAAAGAAACCCCTAAACTTTGGGAAATGCCTGGCTGCCAATCCCCATCACTGGGGGCCCTGTGATGCCCCTGCGGATTAGCTGCTGTGCTGGCCATGAGCAAAGCCCAGGTGGTTGCCCAGAGCAGATTTTATTAATGGCATTAACAACAGGTGACACCAGCTTAACCTGGGTAGGGCTGAACCCTCTCTGCCAGCTCTGAGGGACTGGAACTCATCCCTTGGTGTTCTGGAATCACCTGAGGGGCATTCACAGGATCCCAGCTGGTTTGGGTTGGGAGGGAGCTTAAAGATCACCCAGTGCCACCCCTGCCATGGCAGGGACACCTTCCACATTCCCAGGCTGCTCCAAGCCCAGCCCTGGGCACTGCCAGGGATCCAGGGCAGCCACAGCTGCTCTGGGCATCTGTGCCAGGGCATCACCACCCTCTGCTCCTAAAATCTAAAAATCTCCTATTCCAAGAGAATATTTTCTGTTTCAGATCATTTTGTCCCATAACTTTATTGCCTTCAATACGAGAGAGATTTTCTCTGCTTGAAACCATTTTTTATTGTTGTTCTTCTTACAAAGAGCATCTGAAAAGGAGAGATTGGGAACTGGTGCTGTTTTTTTCTCAGCTGCTCCAGTCTTTGGGTCCCATTTTTTCTGTGAGAGGTGGGCTCAGACAACTTTCCCTGCCATATTTGTGTTCTGGAATGGGAGGAAGAAGGCAACATGTGGGCAAACATTGACTGTCTAACCAGAAGATAGGGTGGGGGAATCCTCTGCAGAGCATGGTGCTGGAAGAACCTCCAACCAACATTTTTGTGCCTTGATGAGGCTCTGGGATGTCCTTGTGGGCACGGGCTGAGTGACCCTGCACCAGTGGCCAGGGCGCCGCTGCTGCCCGGACTGCACCTCCCTGGGAGCTGGCACGGAGGATCTGGGCACGGAACGATGGATCTGCCACCTCAGCACAGCCAGCAGGAGGGCAGAGCCACCGGGGCTCTGGGAAGGAGCTGCCTTGGGCTTTGTGGAGCTGCTGGATGAGTTTCTCATGGTGCCCCAGCCGCATCAGGAGCAGCCCCTGTGGGACGTGAGCTCCGATGGGATGTTGGACTGTGGGAGCTCTGGGGAGCTCTGCACGCCCTGGCCTCATGGACTGCTTGGATGGAGCTTCAAAAAAGGAAAGGGAGCAGAGCCGAGAGGAAAAGAGGAGGAGGAGAGGAGAAGATGCAGGTTTGAGGGCTCATCTCCACCTGCACAAGAGGAGCAGGAGGCCTGGGCAGGACTCAGGGCGCTGTGTTCCGTCCGTGCCTCCCTGCAGCCCCAGGGTTGCCCTGCTGCTCACCCCCTGGCCCTCACAAACACCTTGGGAGCTCTTTAGAACCCCCTGTGCCAGTGGGGATGGAGAGGGGAGGATTGCAAAGGAGCAGGTGCTGGGTGCCAGACCTGCTGCTCCTGCCTGGAGCGTCCGGTGGCACCAGCTGGGAATGTCTGGCTGTGCCAGGGAGGGGCTGCAGGAGGAAGCTGCAGTGGGGCTGGACTCTCCCTGGCTTCTCCCTGGGGCAGCACAGCGCTCAGCTCTGCCAATGGGGAGGAGTGTCCCTGCAGGGGAGGTGCCCCCAACAGGGGAGGTGTCCCCACCTGAGCCCTTCTGATCCTGGGGCTCTGAGGGACCTGTGTCTGAGGTGCAGCCCAGAGCTGGTGTTTCTGCATCTCCAGTTCACCCTTTTCCAACAATCCTCAGAGTGTTTGAACATCAAAACCACTGCAGCTTCCAGTGCTTTGCTGCAACCTGGCCACTTCAGAGGGGAGGATGTGAGCTGGGCTCAGATCTTGGTCAGGTCTTGACGCCTGAGAGTGTGCTCTGGGAAAACTCTGCTTAGAAAATGCAGCTTTTCCTGGCAGCCCTGGGCTGGTCCTTTGTTCCTGTGCTACCCCTGACCCTGCTGAGGTTTAACTTGCAGGATGGCTGCAGCAGGTTTTACAGCTAGGGGCATGAATTTCCCTCCCTGCAGCTTTGGCTGTATTATATGCCACAGGTACCTCCTTAATGGATTGTTCTTCCCCAGAAGTGGTTGCTTTTTAAATGTACAGAGCGTACACACTTGGCAAAGGGAAAACTCCATCTGCCAAACATCCCCATCAGCTGCAGATCTACAGCAAGGTTTTTAATGCACAGCACTAATTTGGGGAGTTCTTACAGCTAAGTGCTCAAATAAGTGTCTTCAGTGTGCACTTGGGTTTTGCTCCTTGGCTGGGGCCAAAGAGTGTGGAGGTGTGAATTAAACCCTGGGGAGGCAATGTCTGTCCTTCAAGGCCTCTGCTCCTGGCCAAGGGCACTGTTTTCTCTGCCCTGTCAGTCCTGTCAGGGCATACAACCTCCCTGCAAGCAGGGCTGGGGCTCTGCTGTCTGCCTGGGAGATTCAGCTGCCAATTCTGCTCTGGGATTCTTTCTTTCGTGCTGGATTTTAGGGCACTGAAACATGGTCTTTGTCATGCCAGGGCTGAAAGTCTTCTCCCTGCTGTTGTAAGCAGTGCTGTGAGCACATCAGGGCTTGCAGAACTTAAAGAAAAATTCAAATTTGTTTTGTAAAAACTTCTTGCTTTGTCTCTGGCTGTCTGAAAGGGCTCTGAACCCACTCCTGCAGGAAGCAGCGTGCAGGGTGTTATCTGTCCTTTCCATGCTGCTTCCTTTTCTTCTTCCTCCTGAAGAACAAAGATATAAACACAGAGATGAAGAGATGCAGGGGAAAATGGGATGGCCAGCTCGCTGCCCAGGGGAAACCACAAATAACAGCCTGGGAGTAAACAGTGCTGACAGCCTGGCTGCAGCTCCGGGAGGCTTGCTGCCTTTGAAACCCTGGGGCTGGACACCACTGGCAGCCAAGGGGCAAAGGCATGTGGGGCTGAGGAGGTAAAACCCCTACCTGCACTTACAGGGGTGATTTTAAATGTATTAGAGGCAATTAGTTGTCCTAATCCAGCTGGAGTCTGTGGGCAGCTGGCGTGGAGTTAATGGAGCCCTGGAGCTCACTGGTGCTCTCAGTCCTGGGCTGGCATCCTGCCCTTCGTTTTCACAAAGGAGCCCAGCAAAAGTCAGCAAGGGGCTGGATGTGAGCCCTGCTCTGTGGGATCATCTCCCCATTTCCCTGCTCCCAGGCTGGCTGCCCAGACCCTCCAGCCACGGTGGGCTCCCCCCTCAGTGCTCCTTTCTCTGCCCCTGACATGGCTCTTGGTTACAATGGGATTTTGCAAAGCCCCTGTAAATCATTTGCACTCTTTGGAACCAAAAATTCAGGCAGGGGAGGCGGATGCAGTTAAAGGGCAGCTCAGCTTTCTGTCTAGACAGCCCTCTCCTAAAATACCCAGCAGTGGGAGCATCCCCTCCCAGCAAAGGGGCTCCTCTGTGCCCTTTGCATCACTGAGATTTGCCTCTCTGGTCCTGCTGAACCTGCAGGGCTTGGCTGTGGCTCAGCGGGTGCTGGAGGTGCACACAGGGCTGGAGGAGAGCTCAGCTGCCCCGGGCTGGGATGGGACCCTGCCTGTGCTGGGGAGTGGAAGGAGGTGCAGTTCAGCTGCTCATCCTCCAACCACTTCTCTGGTCTGATCTGAGCAAGGATCTGTGATGATTTTGGTGGTGCTGAAGCTGTCTCGTCCCGTTTCCCACTGGTGGAGGACAGCCAGAGCTGAAGGGGCAGGTGGGGCTGAGGCAGGGGGGGTTTCCCTGCCCAGGATCTGAGCTAGGGGAAATACATTAAATATTTGGTGTGCACATTGCAGTGACATCCACGCTTGGAAGTCCTGGAAGAAGCAATAGCTGTTCCTTCCTGAGGAATGGGAGTAGTTTGCAGTGGGAAGTGTGGCAGGGAGGGAAGGAGCAGGCTGGCTGTGAGGAGAGGCACTGCTGTGCTTGGTTCCAAAGCTTTGGGAGCAGGGACTGCGTCTGCTCCATGGCCTGAGCATCCGGACAAGAGGCCAAGACAAGGGGTAGGAATCCTGGTCCAAAGTCAACCCCAGAGATGCGACTGAGTGTCCCAGGAAATTCCTGCAGCCATGGATGTGCTGGGAGTGCCCGTGGCCACCTCTGCCGTCCCAGCTGGAGGCTGTCCCCACTCCCAGCTCCAAACTCCGCTCTGCCCTCCCCGGCTGTGGCTGGCAGGGATTTGCTGGGGACTCAGTGAGGTCCCTTGTGTGGGGCACACGCTGCCCTGCACAGGCCCACCTGCCTGGTTTGCTGCCCCAAGGCCAGAGGTGGCTGAGCTGAAGGGCAGCTCTGTTGGGAAGTTTTGCTCCATTTCAGCCATTTGCTTCAGGGAGCCAAATTCTGCAGGCAGGACTGAGACTGGTGGGAGTAAAACCACGGCAGGAACATGGGGCTGAGTCTGAGGCTTCAGTGCTGCCTAATCTCATCTGAGGATTCAGCCCCTAGCAGAATTTTTCTGCCTTTCACTGGGTGCTTTGTGCCTCAGTTTACCTGTACTGAGCCCTTCCTTTTGCTCTCAAACTTTGTAAGGAAAGGGGAAGGCAGAGGTATCTGTGAGCACTGCCTCTTTCTGTCAGGCTGCAGCAGCTCATGGCATTTTGCTTGTTTATTTATATTTTTTTAACGTGGGGAGTTACACACCCACTAAGCCTGGAAATAGCTGAGCAGTGACTCACAGGGGCTGGTTTGACTGGCCTGCACTGGGACACAGCTGTGTTTGGGGCTTCCAGAAGGTACAACTGCACAGGGGCAGCGCGTGTTTTCATTCTCGTGTGTTTCTTTGCCTCGGTGCCTGGCCAGCGAGCTGTCCCAGGGCTTGTTGCACACGGCGTTGGTGTTTGCAGCACAGCTGGGCAGCCAGGGCCTGGCACGGGGCTGGGGCAGAGGCTCTGTCTGCTTTTTGCAGGCCGGGGCTTTTGTCTCTGCTCTGTTTTGTGGTAAATGTGCCTGAGGCCGTGCCCAGGCCTGTGCTCCCTTGTATTCCAGCAGCTGATCGTGGCACCCGAGATCCCGGGCCGGCGTGCCTGTGCTGGATCTCAGCAGCGGGGGCTGTGCTGGGTACGGCCCCCAGTGCTCCCAGAGCCCCCGGGCGCCAGGCTGGGCTGCGTGGCACACAGGGGCTCCGTGTGCCCAGCTGAGTGTCCTGTCTGTCCCCAGAATGGCTGCAGTCTGTCCAAGCCATGATGATCCTCTCCGTCATCTTCAGCGTCCTGTCGCTCTTCCTGTTCTTCTGCCAGCTCTTCACGCTCACCAAGGGCGGCCGGTTCTACATCACCGGCGTCTTCCAGGTCCTGGCAGGTGAGCGGGGCTGGGCGTGGCACTGGGGCAGCCTGAGGGCAGGGACACGGCAGGGAGGGGACGGGCAGCTCCTGGGGCACGTCAGGAGAGCCTGGGGCTGCGGGAAGGGAAGGGAAGGGAAGGGAAGGGAAGGGAAGGGAAGGAAGGGAAGGGAAGGGAAGGGAAGGGAAGGGAAGGGGAAGGGGAAGGGGAAGGGAAGGAAGGGGAAGGGAAGGGAAGGGAAGGGAAGGGAAGGGAAGGGAAGGGAAGGGAAGGGAAGGGAAGGGAAGGGAAGGGAAGGGAAGGGAAGGAAGGGAAGGGAAGGGAAGGGAAGGGAAGGGAAGGGAAGGGAAGGGAAGGGAAGGGAAGGGAAGGGAAGGGAAGGGAAGGGAAGGGAAGGGAAGGGAAGGGAAGGGAAGGGAAGGGAAGGGAAGGGAAGGGAAGGGAAGGGAAGGGAAGGGAAGGGAAGGGAAGGGAAGGGAAGGGAAGGGAAGGGAAGGGAAGGGAAGGGAAGGGAAGGGAAGGGAAGGGAAGGGAAGGAAGGGAAGGGAAGGGAAGGGAAGGGAAGGGAAATGATTCTTCAGGAGTGCTGAGGTCTCACGTGCCTGGGATGGGGTCCAGCTCTTGGCCATTGTGCATCCAGGCTCCTCTGCCCTTGCACAGGCCAGGTGCAAGAGGGTTTCTGCCCCAGTGAGGCAGGCACTGGAGGGACAGGGTGCCAGAGCCACCGGGGCAGAGCTGGGGGCAGTAGATCACAGGGATGCTGGAACAAGAGCTCAGCCTGTTCCCTAGGGCTTGGACTGGGATGTTGGGTGTCCAGAGCGGCTGTGCTGGCTCTGGGGATCCTTCACCAGGCTGGGTGAGGCTGCCACAGCTGCTGGCAGGGTGGGGAAAGTCCTGACGATCCTGTTTTGGCAAAAGAGAGCTCGGTGACTATTTATAAACTTGCCATGAGGGGGCCTGGTGCTTTCCCCATGAGCACAGAGCCTTGGAGCTGCAGGGTGAGCTCTGGCTTGGACTGAGCTGCTATTTTTAACTCTTTGAGAACTCAGTGCTGGAAAGGAGCCACAGCTCACATCCTGTGCTGCAGTTCCCCAAGTACTGATGCTCTAAAGCCACTGGCTCTGTTTATGTTTCCACGTGTGAAACCAGTGGAGAGGATTTTCAGGAGCTCAGGCTAAAAAACGTAATTGTGCTTTGAGGTCCTGGCTGCATTAGGACAGAGTGTCTGGGAAGGAGACTGATTCTTTCCTAGATGTTTTTTAGATGTTAAACTAGAAGCCACTCGAGGTCCTGCTATTTTATCAGTGGAAAAACTCATTCACTGAGTTTAGACAAAGTTTCTGGGCATCCTCTAAGCAACTGGCCCTCCCAAACCCCGGAGAAATCCAGAGCTAACCTTTCTTGGCATGAAACCCATGATGAGTGCATCTGCTTGGCCACAGTGCAGGTGGAGTTCAGATCAGTTCACCATCTCTGGAAACCCCTTAGAGCCATGGAGCCAAGGAGGGGAAATGGGCATTAATAATGCAATTACCTGCCTGAGAGCTTCTCTGATAGACCTGGAAGCAGAAGGCTTCTCTCTGCTGAGGGATTGCTGGTGAGTGCTCATTGTCAGAGGAGGACATGGCCCTGCAGCTGTGCTGGGTGTCCTGAGGGAATGCAGGCTCGGGCATGGACCTGCAGTCTCTGAGCTATGGGTTAATGCCATGCCCAGCCAGTGTGAAGGACAGAAAAATGTGTCCTCATCCCACCAAGATTCCCTGTGGCCAGGGGGACCTGTAGGCAGAGTTCTGGACCCAGGTGGACCATGCAGAGCTGGGCACTGGTGGCCATCCTTGCTGCTCTTCCTGGCCAGGGCTGGAGGAGGAGGCACAGGTCAGTTTTGATCTTTGTGACCCTCAGTGTCAGGGTTGTTGGTAGGAAATGGGACGTGGCTGTGCCAGCACTGCCAGGAGATCCCACCTGGAGCTGGGGACAGGAGCTGAGCCTGTTCTGGTCTCCTTGCTGCTTGTGGGGAGTCAGGGCAGGAGCAGTGGGCTCTGCTGGGAGGCAGAGCTGGGCAGTGCTGCCCTGAGAGCCAGGGAGGAGGGCAGGGCTGCTGCCAGTGCAGCTTCAGCTCAGGGACAGGGAGGAGAGGCAAGGGCAAGAAGAGAAGTGTGAGGCCACTTTGGACTGTGGTGCAGCAGCCAGGCAGGGTCATCCCCAGCACCTTCACACAGCTTGGAATCACCCCCAACGCCTGACTGGATTTGTCCTGATGGCATCAAGGGCATCAAAAGGCCCTCAAGGGCTCCCCTCCATCCTTGGTGGGTCCAGCATGTCCATGGATAGCTCCTCATAGCTCAGCAGGGCAGAGATGCTGGTTTGGCCTCTCGAGGTCTGACCCAGCTGTTGCATCCTCACTTTTGCATCATCACTTTTATCTCTTGTCTCCCACCCCTCACCCCTGAGCTGCACCCTGTGGGTGCCTCCAGGGATGTGCCTGCCCACATCCCGCAGCAGTTTGCAAGCTGCTGGCTCGGAGAGCTGCCCTGGAGCCCGCACAGCCCCAGCCTGGCTCCTCTGCAGGGCTGGGGCTGCTCCAGCATGAGCAAATGTCGGGGAGCGTTTGCCCGTCTGAGCTGCCCAAGCAGGGCTGCAGCAGGCTCCCAAGGCCAGGCTCTGCAGCACTCCTGCTGGCAGCAGTGCAGGCACTGGCTGCAGCTGGGGCTGCTGCCCTCCGGGCCCAGAGCAGGGCAGAGTGCAGCTGTGCCATCGCCCCTGGCTGGCCCAAGCCCTGCTGCAGACAGCGCCCGCTGTGTGGCTGGCTGCAGGTGAGCGGGTGGCACACGCCTGTGCCCTGTGCCCTGTGCCCTGTGCCCTGTCCCCTGTGCCCTGTGCCCAGACAATGGCCCTGCTCTCTGCGTGGCCGGGCAGTGGGAGTCAGCTCGCAGAATGGAAACTGCTCCGGCAGCGCCTTCATGAACTGAATTCCCACTTGTGCACTTTCCCCAAACAAAAGGAGCAGTGTCAAGTGGAATTACAGCTCAAATATCATGGTGCTGAAATGTAGGTGGTCCTGAGGGCCAGGCAGGGGATTTGGAACTCGGCTCCAACAACAGCCCCGTGACTGGATAATAGAAGTGCTGGGGTTGACTCAAAGAGCACGTTTGGGGCAGGAATAGAGGTGGCTTTGTGTGAGCTTCAGGCAGTGCCCACCCCTGATGGGGGGTTTGCAACAAAGCTTAAATGCTGCCCACTGGGGCTGGGCCTGGCTGGACACCCCTGGGACCTGCACGTGCCCTGGCTAGCCGGGGGGTGGCCAGGGAAGAGGGGTGAGCCATGGACGTGGAGGGGTTTGTGGGGACCAGGGCTTTCGAGGAACAGGGTTTGTGGGGAACAGGGTTTCCAAGGAGCAGTGTTTTTTTCAAGGGACAGGGTTTGCTGGGAATGGATTTTGCAGTTGAGCTTCTGGTGCAGCTGTGAAGGATGGGGGATCACAGCCAGAGCATCCTGAGGCCCAGTTTGGTTTGTGGCTTTTATCACCTAGAGAGGTGGCACAGACACCTTCTTGGTGGGAAAGCCCAGCTCTGTGTTTGAGCTCTTGCAGCACTGCAGGGAAGGGCTCAGAGCGGGGTTTTAAGCAGGGCACCAGGGGAGCAGGGCTGGTCTGGAGCAGCAGCCCTGATCTGGGGCTGCCTGAGGGATGGGTTAGCCCAGGTGATGCTCCAGCTTTGTCTGCTCCAGAGCCTTTGTCTTTGCTTGCTGGGCATGGCAGAGATATCCTTGCTCACCTCCAGCCAGCCCAGAGCCCAGAGCATCCCCTCCCCAGATGTGGGGGCTCCCAGGGCACAGGGGCAATGGCCAAGCCAGCTCCCGTGCAGGTGTGGGCGCCGTCCGGGCGGCTCCGGGCTCCCGCAGGGACCGGCCCTGTCGCTGACACCGCTGTGCTTCCCGCAGGGCTCTGCGTCATGAGTGGCGCTGCCATCTTCACAGTGAGGCACACGGACTGGCACCAAGCCTCGGAAAACACCTCCTACGGCTTCGCCTACATCCTGGCGTGGCTGGCCTTCCCCCTGGCCCTGGCCAGCGGCATCGTCTACGTCATCCTGCGGAAGCGCGAGTGACGCCGCGGCACCGCCTGCTGTGACACGGGCACTGGCCACGGCCTCGCAGGAGACACAGGCAGGAGGATAGACCAGAACACGGAAAAGAAAATTAACCAAAAAAACAAAACAAAACAAACAAAAAAAACCAAAAAACAAAACAAACAAACAAAAAAAAGGAATAAACCCTCCCATCCAAATCAACCCCCAGAGAAACACGCAAAGAGTTCCTTGTTAATTGAGGATGTATATAGTATCTATGGTTTAAAAAAACCTATTTATAACACTTTTTACATATATGTACATAGTCTTGTTTGCTTCTGTTGACCATGCACTGTTTTAAAGCCTAAAGCAAGTGCCTAAGGAACTCTCACTCCTAACAGCGTAACAAGAGCGCAGTGATTTTTGATTTTTCTCTCATGCAAAATCCTCTTTGAGCTGAACTCTCCTGCCCCATCCCAGGCCGTGTCAGAGCCCCCAGCTCTGGTTTCAGGCTGGTGTGTATCAGTCAGAGGGCTGGGCCCTGCTCCTGCCACATGCTGTGATCCAGAGGGCACGTCCAGATCTGACGGGAGACGCTTCCAAAAGGTTTGAAGGATTTCGGAGCAAAGGCTTTGATTGCCCCAAGTGCCTAAATGACTTATGTGCCTAAGTCCCATTGCCTTGCCACCACACCCGCTGGGAATTTGGGCTTTTAAATCACTTAGGTGGAGCTGCAGTCCAGCCTGGGCCGTTCTGCCTTGCTCAGCTGCCGGGTTGGGCTGGGCCCAGCCGAGCCCTGCTCCAGCCTGGAACGTGCTCTGTCCTTGCCGTGGAGCTCAACTGCCCTGAGAGAGCAGCCAGCCCAGTCTGTCCCTGAAACCCAATACCAGATGTATGAAATGGTGCTATCTATTTGCCATTCCTTACCCTGCTAAGCCATTTAACCTTAGTCACTGGAAATTCAGTTAACGACCTTGAGGTAAACAACCAAGCTAGAAATGAGAAATAATTCTGTGTAATATAAATGAGCTATAACTGCTTTTGTACTTAAATTTGCTCTTACTATTATTTTTAATAAAGCATTTATAACCAAGATTGCTTTTTCCCCTCCGTGGTGCAGAGGAACAGAAGCAGCTCTGGCTGGAGCCTGTGGGGCTCTGGCACTGGAGTGAGATGTGAGTCCTCTGCCTGTCAGCAACGAGTCTGGCCATGAATGGAACAGGCACCAGCACAGGCCCTGGGCTGCCTCTGAGGACTCCAGACACTGTTGCATTTTTTGGTTAATTTTGGGGTTTTTTTGGGGTTCTACTTGGCTTTGCTTTTCTGATTTTATACTGACTGTGTGGACTAAGAAGCAATTAAATAAAAGCCAGAATAACTTGGGTGCTTCTGCTTTTTGGGGTTTTGGGCCAAAACACAGCCATCACATGGAATCATGGAATCACAGAGTGATTTGTGTTGGAAGGGACCTCAAAGCCCATCCAGTGCCACCCCTGCCATGGCAGGGACACCTCCCACTGTCCCAGCTGCTCCAGCCCCAGTGTTCAGCCTGGCCCTGGGCACTGCCAGGGATCCAGGGGCAGCCACAGCTGCTCTGGGCACCCTGTGCCAGAGTCTCCCCATCCTCACAGTATATTTATTTTCCTGTGTGTTCATTTTGCTGAGCTCCAAGCCCAGGAGGGGATCCCACTTGCTGGAGCAGCACCAGAGCCCTGGTGAGCTGCAGCCCTGGGACACGAGGTCACCCTGGGTCTGCTGGGTTTGGCACCCAGCAAAGGGGCAAATCTTTCCCTTCTGAGGAGCAGGTAGGATCACAAGAGGGTTTTTCCCTCCTGTGGGGAAACTAGAGATATTCTTCCTCGCTTTGGATCAACATCTCAGAAGGCAGAAACAAGCTGAGCACGTCAGTTCTGCCTCTGCTCTTTGGCCATTCACAGGGTAAAAAGTGAGTGGCATCGATCCAGGCCAGCACTCGGGCTTGCAGAGCTGCTTTGTGTCCAGGATCCTTTGGAAGGGCGTGTAGCAAAGAAGAAACAAGGTGAATGGTTGAGAACCTTTCGGAAAGGGTCCCAGGGGAAGCAGCCGCTGCTTTGCAGCAGAGTGACAGCCTGTCCCGAGCCAGCGCGGGGCTGTGTCGGGAGCTCGGCTGGGAACCAGTGCCGGGCGCTGGGACCCTGGGCAGGTCCTGGGGTCTGTGCAGGGCCAGCAGCTGGGCTGGACCATCCCTGTGGCTTTCCTCCAGCTCAGGATACTCCATAATCCCACGGGACTCTCTCACCTGGGCTGACTCGGGTCAATGGCTGGTGTCAAACCCTGTTTCCCTGCTCTCCACTGGGGCTGCGAACAGCGCAGCTCGGTGGGGATGGGAGCTGCTGGGTGACACCCTGCGCCCGGACTTCAGCACCTCTTTTGCCCATTATTTCCCCGTTATTTCGCCGTTATTCCCCCATCATTTCCCCTGTTATTCCCCCCGTTATTTCCCCATTATTTCCCCGTTATTCCCCCGTTCTCACCCCATTATTTCCCTGTTATTCTCCCATTATTCCTCCCGTTATTTCCCCCATTATTCCTCCGTTGTTAATTCCCCGTTATTCCCCCGTTTCCCCCATTATTCCTCCCGTTATTTCTCTGTTCTCCCTCTGTTATTCCCCCGTTATTTCCCCATTATTTCCCCATTATTCCCCCCGTTATTCCGCCATTTCCCCCATTATTCCCCCTATTATTTCCCCCGTCATTCCCCCCGTTATTTGCCTGTTATTCCCCCATTATTCTCCCCATTATTTCCCCACTATTCTCACCGTTATTTCCCCGTTATTCCCCCCGTTACTTTCCGGTTATTCTTTCCGTTATTCTCCCCATTATTTCCCCGTTATTCTCCCCGTTCTCACTCCATTATTTCCCCATTATTCCTCCCGTTATTCCCTCGCTATTTTCCCGTTATTTCCCCCGCCCGTTCAGCCGGGCCCGGCCGAGCGCGGAGCGCGGGCGCCCTCCCGTGGCTGCGGGCGGAGCGGCGGCCACGGGCCCGAGCCGGGCCTGGGGACACACACGGGGACACTGGGGACACAGCCGGGCTTGGGGACACACACGAGGACACTGTCTGGGGACACGGCCGGGCCTGGGGACACACACGGGGACACTGGGGACACAGCCGGGCCGGGGGACACGGCAGGGAGGCAGCAGTGGGGAGGGGCAGCTCCGGCTGTGAGCAGCGCCTGGCGGAGCTCTGGAGTGCCAGAATGGTTTGTGTGGGGAGGGACCGCAAAGCCCACCCAGTGCCACCCCTGCCATGGGGACACCTCCCATGTCCCAGCTGCTCCAGCCCCAGTGTCCAGCCTGGCCCTGGGCACTGCCAGGGATCCAGGGGCAGCCACAGCTGTGCCAGCCCTGCCCACCCTGCCAGGGAACAATTCCTGCCCAATATCCCATCCATCCTGCCCTCTGCTCCTCGAAGCCATTCCCCCTGTTCTGCCACTCCACAACATTTTGTCCCAAGTCCCTCTCCTGCTCTCTTGGAGCCCCTTCAGGCAGTGCAGGGGTCTCTGAGCTCTGCCCAGAGCCTTCCCCTCTCCAGGTGAACACCCCCAGCTCTCCCAGCCTGGCCTCAAGGGCTGCTGTCCCTGTGTCAGCTGGTGGGAGATGGGATGCAGCTCCCAGGCGTCTTTAGCAGCACGGAGAGCTGGCTTCCCTCCAAAGGCATCACTTACTGCCCACTGGGAATGGCTGAGTTAAAGTGTTAAAGAGTTAAAGTTTATAATAAAACCTCAAGGTGCTCCAGAGGTCTTTATTCCCGTCTGCTGCTTGGGTGTGTCTGCCACCAGCTCTAGACTGGGCTGGGCTTTGTTCCACCTAGTCTGGAAAACCTCCAGGTGTGGAGAGTCCCCAACACTCCCATGCTAGAGAAAAATGACTTTCCTAAACATCCCAGACCTCAGTCTGCCCTCCCTGCACCCACTGGCCACAGCATCCACCCTCTGGCCCCTGTACAGGGGATGTGGGCAGCACCAGCAGCCAGACCGGAGCTCCATCCCCACACCGTGGGCTGTGCTCCCCCGACAGCTCTTCCGGCTCCCAAAGTGAGGAGGCATTAAAGCAGGATCCAGCCTTTCTGCCTGATCAGCTGTGAGCACTCAGAGCTAAATGAGTCTCCGAATTTCAGTGCTCCCTGGGGCTACAACCCAATTAAAATCCAAACAGCCCATAAAGCAGCAAGCTGAACACAACAGCAGCAGCACGGCATGAAATGGCAGAGGGGTGAAAAAAATATTAGGGAAGTTTCTTTAATGTGTGTTGTGTCATAAAAGCAATTGTTTAAATGGGTTTTGTGGCGTTCTCAGCAGTAAATACTCCTGGAAAACGCGCTGAGCAAATCTCATCTCCCTCTTTCATTTACTGCCTTGTAAATTGAAGAATTACGGCAGGAATTTCACCTGTGGGTGCCCGGGCACAGCCCCGGGACCGCGGGGCCGAGTCCTGCCCGAGGGCTGTGGGATGTGGGATGGGAAATACGGGACAGGGGAGTGCACAGGACAGCGCCCGGCCCCAGGGCAGGCTCAGCAGCCAAGCCTGGCAGAAGGGGGAATGGCTCCCACTGCCCAGGGCAGGGCTGGGTGGGATATTGGGCAGGAATTGTTCCCTGGCAGGGTGGGCAGGGCTGGCACAGGGTGTCCAGCACAGCTGTGGCTGCCCCTGGATCCCTGGCAGTGCCCAGGGCCAGGCTGGACACTGGGGCTGCAGCAGCTGGGACAGTGGGAGGTGTCCCTGCCATGGCAGGGGTGGCACTGGGTGGGCTCTGGGGTCCCTTCCCCACCCAAACCTTTCCCTGATTCTGTGATTCCTGCAGCTCTAGCACGCTGCGGGGCGCTGGGCTGGGCTTGGCCGTGCTCAGATCCAGGTAGGAATGACTGGGGTGTGCTGTCCTGCCCTGGCTGTTGGCCAGATCTCCGTGGCTGTGCCAGCCAGGTCCCCTGCCCAGCTCTGCAGGAGCTGCCCCGTCCAGCTGCTCAGAGCTCAGCACAGCCCAGGAGGGAGCAGGTCCTGGCTGTGCTCTGGACCCATCGTCTGCTCTGACCCCACAGCCGGGGCTGTTCTTGCCCTTCCAGCCTCCCTAAGCTCCCAGCATTAACAAGCCACTTCCCCTGGCTGATGAAAGGATAAAAGCTCCGTGTTGTCCCTGGTTTATTTGCTTCCTGGGGGATAATTCAACATATTTAGCTTTCCCCAAGGGTGAGCTTTCCTGGGGGAATCTTTGGCTGGCGCTTTGCAGGGTGGTTTTATTGCTCCTCTGCAGGCACTGGGTGGAGAGAGGCTTTATTTTAAAGTCCTTTAACTGCTTCATTACAGTCTTTGTCATGTCTCCTTTCACATCCACTTTTTCAGCTTTCTTTTCCCAGGGCTCTGTCTTATCTGCCTTTGGAGGCAGCCCTTGTAAAACAAAAATTTAAAAAGGAAAATCAAAGCTCTGTCCCTGGGCTGCTCACAAGAGAAAGGCGCCTGCTCCCTTTCAAACCTCTTTTGAGAGGAATAGATCCCAACCTGGCGTGAGCCACAGCCCCCAGGAAAGCCTTTGAAGTAAACGAAACCAAACTAGTGTCTATGATACAGATGAGCAGAGGAGCTCCCGCTGGCCCCTGGCCTGGCCCTTGGCATAGTCTTTGACCCTTGTCCCTTGCTCCACTCGCCTCTAAGTGACCGTGAAGCACCTGGGGGTGGCCTGGGGGGATCCCATCTGCCCCGGGCAGGGCAGGATCCCCACTCCGAGGGCATGGGAGGGGTTAATAGGCTGAGCAAGGCTGGGATAATGAACTGCCTTCCACCTCCCCTTCCTGGTGCTCAGTGTCTAATTCTGCTGCTGCATCTCTCTCATCCCCCCTTAATGAGCGCCCCCGAGCCCGGGGACACCCCAGCCCTGCCCCTGCTGTGCCGGGGCAGCTGGAGCAGCCCCTGAGCCCAGCTCAGCTGAGGAGCAGGTGGGGCAGGAGCTCCTGAGCCCGGCACTGACAGCCCTGCAGGGCGGCTTTCCAGTGTCCCCGGGATGTGACAGACTCAGGGTGGGCTGTCCCTGTGTCCCAGGGCTGTGACTGTCCCAGGGCTGTGACAGACTCAGAGTGGGCTGTCCCTGTGTCCCATGTTGTGGCAGATCCAGGGGGGCTGTCCCTGTGTCCTGGGGCTGTGGCAGATCCAGGGGGGCTGTCCCTGTGTCCCCATGCTGTGACAGATCCCGGGGTGCTGTCCCTGTGTCCCCAGGCTGTGACAGATCCAGGGGGGCTGTCCCTGTGTCCTGGGGCTGTGACAGCCCTGTAAGGTGGGCAGCTCCTCTCGGGGGCATTTTCCAGCACCATGGCCCTGTGGCAGCCCCTCGGGGGGGCTTCCCAAAGGCTGCCCCGGCCCTTGGTGTGCCCCACCCAGCACTGGAGGGCCCGACTGCCCTTGGCATGAACAAGGCTGGGCTCTGCTGGGGTATATTTGGTCAGGACAGGCGTGGTGGGGATTTTGGGTGTGTGAGGGGGATTGGAGGGTCCCCTGGCCCTGTGTCAGGCTGGGAAAGCAGCACATGGTGGCCTTGCAGGTTGGGCAGGCTCAAGGGAAGTCGAGGGATATGCAAACTACATCACACCCGTGCAAGGAAGGATTTATGCTTCCGTCCCCTGTCCCAAAGGCCTGAATCCATCTGAGCCACCTCCAACACTTGGGGTTCACTAACCCACAGCAAGGTCACCTGCTCCTCTTCCTGAGGGGTCTCAGAGCAAACCTTGGGGACCCCCCGAGACATCTGTCACTGTGCTCTTTACATGGCAGCAGAAGGGTCTGAGGGCTCTGAGTTCAGCTGGTGGCACCAGCTGTGCTCCCCTGGCAGGGAGGGACCAGGAGGGCTGAGCTTGGCTGGGAAGGGATGGCAACAGGAGTGTGAAATCTGCTGGCAATCCCGAGTGAGCGTCGTGCTCTGGGGGAGGCCGTTCCCAGCCCCACGGGCCTGGCAGCGTCACCTCGGGGCTGTCCCGTGGCGCACGAGCTCGGCCCTGCAGGCACCCGCGCAGGCCTCAGCAGGGGCTGCATGCCTCATGAGCACGGCTATAAATAAATCACGGCCAAATTAAATCCACATTAAATGGTGAAGCAAGGCCCCTCACGGCGCTGAGGCGAGCAGAGTGAACGTGCAGGAGGGGGCGGCAGGGCCCCACAGCCCGGCCCTGAGCTCCGAGCTGAGAGTGCTGCTGAGGCCGAGCACCCCGGGCTGGCCTGGCCATGTCCCTGCCACCCCTGATGGGGAATCAGGAGGGGGCAGCAAGAGGGGGCAGCAGGGCCCCGCAGCCCGGCCCTGAGCTCTGCTGCTGAGCACCCCGCGCTGGCCGTGTCCCTGACACCCTGATGGGGACACAGGGTGAATGTGCAGGAGGGGGCAGCAGGGCCCCGCAGCCCGGCCCTGAGCGCTGAGCTGAGAGTATGGCTGAGGCCGAGCATCCACGCTGGCCGTGTCCCTGACACCCCTGATGGGGACACAGGAGTGAATGTGCAGGAGGGGCAGCAGGGCCTCACAGCCCGGCCCTGAGCTCCGAGCTGAGCACGGCTGAGGCTGAGCATCCAGGCTGGCCTGGCCGTGTCCCTGCCACCCCTGATGGGGACACGGGGTGAATGTGCAGGAGGGGGTGGCAGGGCCCCGCAGCCCGGCCCTGAGCTCTGCTGCTGAGCACCCTGTGCTGGCCGTGTCCCTGACACCCCTGACGGGCACACAGGAGTGAACGTGCAGGAGGGGGCAGCAGGGCCTCGCAGCCCGGCCCTGAGCTCTGCTGCTGAGCGCCCTGTGCTGGCCGTGTCCCTGACACCCTGGCAGGCACACAGGAGTGAATGTGCAGGAGGGAGGCAGCAGGGCCTCACAGCCCGGCCCTGAGCTCCTGAGCTGAGAGCATGGCTGAGGCTGAGCACCCCGTGCTGGCCGTGTCCCTGCCACCCCTGACAGGCACACAGGAGCCACGGGCTCTGGGGCTGTCACAGACCGAGCCATCCCTGTGCTGACACCCCTGAGCATCCCCTTCCTCCCCTGGGCTGCATGAATAAAGCCAAACCCACGCACTTGGGTTTGCTTATTCCATGTAAGGATTCCCAGGCAGGAGGGTTTTTACTTTAAAGCTGAGGATTCACTTCAACACAGGCCAGCTCACACAGTGCTCAGCCTGGCCAGGACAGCCTGTGGGGTTGGTTTTTCAGGAGGAACTGGTCCATTTGCAGGGTGGATTTGTGTCCTCCCAGAGCCTGGTGCTCAGCCCTTGCTGGGACTCTATGGGGAACTTGCTCAGATTTCTTCCAGTCCTGGAGTTCTCTGACTGATGCCTGAAAAAATCCATCAGTACCATGGTGGGGTTTAATCCAGGCCAGAAAGAAGAACCAATAAATCTCTATAAGGCATAGGGTGTCATCTGCCAATGTGTGCAGTGGGTGAAGGGGCTATGGGCAGGGCAGGTGACCCTCACTCCCAGGTCACATGGGATTATATTGAAACAACAGGCATGGAGGGAGACTCTCCTGCATGGAAAACCTGGATTCGTACCTAGGAAATGCAAGCAGAGACCTTTTGGCTGTGAATCAGGGCAGCAAAAGGAATTTCTCCTTGCTGAGGGTGGTGGGAGGAATTATTGGTTAAGTGGTCTTTGTGAATTCTTCAAGTGCTCAGAGGGAAAAGATGTGGGGAGAGGAAGCAAATGACAAGAATAAGTGTGACTGGCATCTTCCCACGGACTTTCAGGATTTCCTGGTGTGCCAGGGTCACCAGTCACTTGTGCCTTGGTTGTGAGCTTCATGTGGATGGGCAGTGCTCTTGATAAGCATCCTGCTGCTTTGCCCAAACAACTCTCAAGCCTACCTCTTCCCACCAAGGCAGATTCAGCTCTCCCAGTCTAACTGGTGCAGGCGCTCAGCCAGAACTCAGTCAGAGCTGCAGCCCCCAGGACAGCAGGATCCCTCTGTCTGCTGCATCCCCGAAGTGCAGCTCCTGAGCTCACACAGCCAGGGCTCAGAAGAGCAGCACTCCCTCGGGATTTCCTCCTCTCGTGAGAGGCCAGGCCTGGGCTGTGCCACAGAGGGAGTGGGACTGGCCCGGGGGCAGCACTGCCTGCACTCTGCCCTCCTCTCCCTGCAGGGCAGCTGTGCTGGGCTGGACACGCAGGTGGCCCTGGGGGGATGTCAGAGCATGTCCTGCCCCTGGACCAGCCAACGCTAAGCTGGGGCTGTCCTTGCCAGGAGCAGAGTGACACCAAATGCAGCAGAAGAGGTCTCAGCAGGGCTGCCCAGGCACGGGGGTGCTGGGCTCTGGGTGCTGCCCTCTCCTCAGAGCCCCCAGGTGCTTTGCCTGAGCCCGGAGCACTGCCCAGGTGAGCAGGGCAGGTGGGCACTCTGGCTGAGGGTGGGGTGTGGCAGGCCCAGGGCATTGAAATGCCGTGGCTCCAGCCCTGGTTCTAGTGGCAGGACATCAGGCAAGCAGGTCCCATGATGTGGCCCTTCCCTGCCGGGGAAATCAGGGAGGGGCGTGCTGGTGGTGATGGCAAACTGCAGCAGAGCAGGGCACTCAGTGGGACCACGCCTTGCCCTCATTCTGTGTGCTCTGGTCTGCAGGGTTACTGTAAATAATGGATGGGGTGCCAGGGATGAAGCAGGAGGGTGAGGGACTGCCCAGGTGGCACTGGTGTCCCATTAAGCAGCTGGCATGGCTGGGTCCCAGCAGCCCCCTGCAAAACCTGAACAGGGAAGCTGGGGCAATGAGGAGAAGGGGTGGGATCTCCAAGTGCTTAAATATTCTAATCACTCCATCTTCTGGGAGATAATACTTTTAATTTTTGCCACACAAAGAATATGTCTTGAACCAGAAGGGGTTTGCCTAATTCATCATGCTTGCTCGGCACACAATACCAGGACTGACATGCAGAACATTTTAAAATGAGAGAAGTGGACATAATTAATGCTCATGAATTGCAAACGCTTCTTTATTAAAGGGCTTTTGCTTGCCCCAGGACCATCTGCTTCATATCACTGGGCCGGGGTCCTCAGGCTATAATAACTTGCAGCTTTAATAATTTTACCTCTTAATTAAAGCTCATCTCAAAGTGCAGGAGCACAGACATGTTCCAAGCCCAAATCTGATTTTTAACGGAGCAAACCTTCAGGGATGGGTAATAGAATTTGCATCTTTTCCTTTCCAACCTCCCTGCAGTGAGCCTGGGGAGGAGTGCAGCGCCAGGGGGGTTTTAGGAGATGTGCTCCTGCTGGGCTGGCCACAGACCCAGAGCTGGGGGGAGAGCAGAGGGGTCCCTGCTGCCCTCCCACCCTGCGGGGTGTGCAGCCCTGCCCGGGGGAGCTCAGGTGCAGCCCGTGCCTGGGTGCCTGGCTGAGGCACTGGGAACACTCCTGCCCAGGCACAGGAGGGTGATGGCAGCTTCCCCCTGCCAGGGGATGCCCAAGCTCTGCTCCCTGGAGCTGGCTTAGCGAAGGGAGGATGGTCCCGGGCTGAGCCAGGCGCCACTGGGGCCCTGGGGGTCCCCATGCAGCGCACCCCAAACCTTCCCAAAGCTGACACCATCCACAGCTGCTCTCCCCACAGACCCAGGGGAGCTCTGGGGGGCTGGGCTCCACGGGGGTGGGAGGAGTTGGCTGCCCATGAAATACGGTGGATTAATTCCCACTTCATTGTGCGAGACACCAGGCCGAAGGTCGAGGTCCATTAAGAAAACTGGGTGTGAATTAATGCCCTGCACTTCACACATCAAGGTCTTCTTATGGACAGAACATTTCACTGGAAATGTTTTAATTATTTATGTGTTAATTGAGTGCTGTAGAACTTGATTCAGTGAAGGCGCATTAAGGAGGAAGAGTTTGGGTTTTGAATGACACTTTGTTTGTCCAAATTGAAAAATCAATAAATAATCTAAGAGCCAGAGACATCTCGATCCTCTCCTCTCCTCTCCTCTCCTCTCCTCTCCTCTCCTCTCCTCTCCTCTCCTCTCCTCTCCTCTCCTCTCCTCTCCTCTCCCTCTCCTCTCCTCTCCTCTCCTCTCCTCTCCTCTCCTCTCCTCTCCTCTCCTCTCCTCTCCTCTCTCCCTCCTCTCCTCTCCTCTCCTCTCCCTCTCCTCTCCTCTCCTCTCCTCTCCTCTCCTCTCCTCTCCTCTCCTCTCTCCTCTCCTCTCCTCTCCTCTCCTCTCCTCTCCTCTCCTTCCATTTTTCTCTTTCTCCCATCCCCTTCCCTCTTTCTCTTTCCCCTTTCCCTTTCCTTAGTGGCCGAAATGCTCCGAGTTAACCACAGACGAAAGTCTGTCCGGGTGAGCTGCCTCCGTCAGCCTGGGGGAGAGGCAGGGGCAGGCAGAGCTGTGCTCCGTGTGGGGAGATGCTCCCAGGGCATCCCAGGGGAGCAGAGCCCCTTTCCCGGGGGCTGTGCTGGACCCGGGCCCCTGCTGCCCCAGCCGCGACTCCAGCTGGGCTGGGAAGCAGCTCCAGACAGATTCCTGCACTCCAGGCTCTGTCCTGTGTGGGTCTGCTCCTGGAGAGCCCGTGTCCCACCCTGCTGAGCCCCCAGAGCAGGAAGGGGCTGCAGTGCCACAGGCAGCGAGCACTCCGCATCTGCAGCAGAGCCAGGGCACTACAATCCAGTCGTGCCTTCCCTTTATGTTCCTGGAGGTTCTGAGGAAAACATTTATTTTAGTCATTGCGACAGTTTCCTTTTGTTTTTGCTTTGCTGACCGAAGCAGCTGCTTTTCAAAAGCGTTTTAAAGAGCAACCTTCTGGTTTTGGTTACAGAAAACAAAACAAACAGCTGCTTTTCTGTAACCAACATTTACTTTAAGGAAAATTCTTGCTTTTAATGAAAATTGGAACAAATGATTGATCATAGTTTTGTTGGATTTTTTTCCTGCAAAAATTGTAATTTCCAGTGACACGTCTCCAGCCAAATTTCCATTTGGATGGGGAGTGCACAGCCAGCCCTGCTGCTGAGTTCCTGCCTGTCTGGCTCACGCAGGCATTAGGGGATGGCTGCCTGGACCCGTGACCCTGCAGGCTGAAGGAATGACCCAGGAGCCCCAGCTGAAGCCGTCAGAGCGTGCGGGGCGCGGCTCTGCCGGGAAAGGCACCTGAGGAGCTGCGGTACTGGGCTGAGCCAGGCTGCAGCTCAGCCTTCCACTCTTTGAGCGTGGTTTACTTTTGGCCCTCAAAGGAAATCCCCCTTGGAAGGGGATGGACGAAAAGCTGTTTCACTCCTGTGCTTGTAGCGCTGGCTCTATTGCCGGAGGCACAGGGGCAGGGATTCCTGGCAGCTGACTGCTCCTGAAGCTCACCCACTGGGGACGCAGCTGCCTGGGAAGGTCCCCACGAGCTTTGGTGTTGCTGTGTCTCTAAGAGCCTTCAGTCATGCTCCAGGAGAAGGTTCCCATCACCTGTGTGCATTTACCTTCTGTGCTTCCCACCCTGTGCCCAATGTCCTTCCAGCTCCCGCTCCTGAAATGGGGCCTTGGACAAAACTGGGTCCCTGACACAAAATTCCTGACAAAAAAATAAAATAGCAGAAAGAATATTGCCCATATCGGAGCTCCAGACCATGCCCACAATCTTTTCATCTCTTTGGGGACACCGATACCGGGCATGGAATAAACCAGCAGGCACTCAAAGCCACTTGGGCTAAACAACCCGAGGGATCTCCAGTTCTTTGTCTCCAGTGATTGTACCGGGCCTTTGATGGCTGCTGGGCAGGAGCCCTGCTGGAGCAGCAGGGGACACTCCTGCCCCTGCTGTCACCAGGGCCAAAGGAGGGCAGGTGGGCTGGGAGGGAAGAACAGCCTCCTTGTGGGGACTGGTGGAAGGTTTGGAGCTGAAATCTTGAGTTTTCCCTCTGCCCTCCCCTTGGGGCCACGAGCCTGTCGTGCTGTCCCTGAGCTGGGGACACCCAGCAAGCCCAGGGCTCAGAGAGGGCTGGCTCTGTCACCTGCCTGTCACCCCTTGGGCACATCCAGGGATCCAGGGGCAGCCACAGCCTCTCTGGGCACCCTGTGCCAGGCCTGCCCCCCTCACCACCATCAAACAGAGAAATTACAGAGCCACAGAGAAATTACAGAAGGTAAATGAATCTTCCCATTTCTCGCCAAACGAGTTATTAATCATATCTCATTTACATATTCATTAGCTATAATACACACCATATTTTTATTAATGTGGCAAAGAAACAATTACAGGTGAAAAATGGGTTGTCTGTTTATTTTATAAAAGGGTCTTGTTCCTCATTTGCATGAGTTAAAAACTGATGTTTTTCTTTCCACACAAAAAAGACTGCTGGGGATGTGTCCCAGCCTGAGCCCATGGAAAAGGGTGTTTGGATGAGCAGCTGGAAATCAAAGCCACTGGCATTGGGGGATTTTCTTCTTTTTGGCCAGGAATGGGTTATTCCAAGTCAGTCCTGGGCTGGGACAAGGGGGAGCAGCCTGGAGCAGGGATTTTCCATCCAGTGCTGCCTCCTGTTTGAAGGGTTTCAGAAGGTGCCTTGGGAAGGTTCTGCAAGCCAGCACAGAAATCCTCTCTGTGCATTTCCACTCAAGCAAGAGAAATGTGAGGAGCAGAACTAACAAATGAATATTCAAAACCCAGTTCTGAATTGATTATAAAGGGGAGCCATCCAATGGTCAATAGTTTCTTTTATTCTCATGTATGGTAACTGAAATTTTGGCTTAAAATGCTTGAGGAGCTACATCCCTGAGTCCTTCCCACTTCCTTCCCTGCAGTTTTATTATGATAATACTGGATTTCAATACATTTTTTGGTGAATCAGGCATGAGCCACTAATTCAAAGAGGAAATTTTGTTTTTCCCATTGCATTGCCATTTCTTTGGTCCATAAGTTTAAACTGGACTTAAGGAAAATGATGTGGCAGAGAAAAAACACATCGTTGATTAAAATGTTGTGTTTTGAGTTTCTGTGGGTGAGTCATGGTGTTGGGACCACACTGGGGACCAGGGGGCTCCCCTTGCAGCCCCAGCAGGGCTGTGTTACATGGGCATCAATTCCTCTCACCTGAGGGTACACACCTTGTACAACTCTATCAAAGCCGCTCTTGATCACAGGGCTTTTATTAATCATTCATTAATTAATTAATCAATCAATTAATTATTTTCCTCCGGTTTGGACCAGCACATGCCAACACTGGACTAACCACAAAAACACAGGAAGATCACACAGTGCCCAGCAGGGATCTGGGCATCCAGTGGGTACTGCTCTTCTCACTTTCCAAAGGGAAAGTGAGGCACAGGGAAGCCCTTGAGGGCCTCTGAGCAGCCTGGGGTTTGAATGAAATGATCTTTAAGGTCCCTTCCAGCCCAACCCATTCCATGATTCTGTGCTTCTGTCTTGATGGCATGAATTCCCTGGGCAGGAAGAGTGCCAGTGTCACAGAGCACCAGCCCAGCTGTGCCTTGCCATGGCTGGGCCAAGCTGCTGTTCCTGTGCCCCTCAGCACTTTTCAGGACTGGCTTTCTCTGCCTTTATTCTGGCCAGTCCATCAGTTCTGTGACAGGAATCACCTTCGTTATAAAGTTTGTGGTTACTGGGCTGCCTGAATTCTCCAGGCCTCCCACCTTCTCTCCTCCTCATCCAAGGTGCCACCTCCAGCTCAGGACCCGAGTTCCCTGTGGGCTGATCCCAGCTCCCAGCCCAGCACAGAATCTGTTTTGGCAGGCTCGGCCCCATCCCTGCAGAGCCTGGAGGAAGCAATGCTTTCCAACCCAGCTGCAAGGAAGTTGTCATCAGCTCCATTTCTGCATCGTTATCAGCCCTGTCAAACCCAGGTCATCTCCCCCTAACCACTGCCCCCAAGCATTCCTTCCCTCCTTTGTTTCCATCAGTGCTTTCCTTGTCTCCCAAGCCCTTAAACGACCTGGACTGACGCGAGCTGGTGATGGCACAAAAACACATCCGTTCCAAGGGAAAATATTGATGTTTCTGCGTCATCCCGTGGCACATCTGGGGCCCCAGGGGCCCAAACACCAGTCCCTGCCCAACCCGCCGGGCCAAGGGAAGCAGAAGGAAGAAAAATAAATGTGATGACAGTTGGGCCCTTGCAAATGAGTCGTGGTCTGAAGGAAGCCAGAGTAAGCATCTCGTGGTGACTCACACACGGAACGTGCAGCGTTCACACCACGGGGGCAAAGGGCTGCAACACGAGCAGCACTGCTCAGACAGGCAGATTTCCTGCCTGGGAATGCGCCAGGAAATACCTGGGCATTGCTGCTCAGCCGTGTCCAACGCCTGCGGGAGGAGCAGGAGAAGGGAGAGTGGGGATGCTGCAGCAGAGTGAGGGATGCTGCAGCAGAGTGGGGATGCTGCAGCACAGTGGGGATGATGCAGCAGAGTGAGGATGCTGCAGCAGAGTGTGTGAATGTTGCAGCACAGTGGGGATGATGCAGCAGAGTGGGGATGATGCAGCAGAGTGGGGATGCTGCAGCAGAGTGTGGGAATGCTGCAGCAGAGTGTGGGGATGCTGCAGCAGAGTGTGTGAATGCTGCAGCAGAGTGGGGATGATGCAGCAGAGTGGGGATGCTGCAGCAGAGTGGGGATGCTGCAGCAGAGTGTGGGAATGCTGCAGCAGAGTGGGGATGCTGCAGCAGAGTGTGGGAATGCTGCAGCAGAGTGTGGGGATGCTGCAGTGGAGTGTGTGAATGTTGCAGCACAGTGGGAATGCTGCAGCAGAGTGGGGATGCTGCAGTGGAGTGTGTGAATGTTGCAGCAGAGTGTGGGGATGCTGCAGTGGAATGTGGGAATGCTGCAGCAGAGTGTGGGGATGCTGCAGCAGAGTGTGGGGATGCTGCAGCAGGGTGGGGATGCTGCAGCAGGGTGGGGATGCTGCAGTGGAATGTGGGGATGCTGCAGCAGAGTGGGAATGCTGCAGTGGAATGTGGGAATGCTGCAGCAGAGTGTGGGGATGCTGCAGCAGGGTGGGGATGCTGCAGTGGAATGTGGGAATGCTGCAGCAGAGTGTGGGGATGCTGCAGCAGAGTGGGGATGCTGCAGCAGAGTGTGGGGATGCTGCAGCACAGTGGGGATGCTGCAGCAGAGGCCCCTCCAGCCCAGCTCTGCAGGGCACAGCCCTTGTCCAGGTATGAGCTCTGGAAACCTTCCCAGGCCCTTGGATTTTGGCCATTGCTTCAGCCGGAGCTGTCTGGCCCCAAGCCCACTCTAAGCTCATGCACAGAGATGAGCTTTGAGCCTGAGCTTGGGCTCAGCTGCTTCCAGAGGGACTGGAACGGGCTGGTCCCAGTTCAACTCCCTGCTGATGGGCTCTGGGCTCAAGGATAACTGCTCCTGAAGGCAGGAGGATTTTGTCTCCATCTGCTTTGCAATGAAGAGTTAACTCGGGTCTGAACTGCACAGTTTGGGGTTTATTGTCCTCCAATGCCACCAAGCAGTTCCCTGGGCTGCTTTTTCCAGCCTTTGTCGTTATTCCCTTTCGTCTCCTTCCTGCACACCACGAGTCTCTGGGTGGTTTGTGCACACTTGGCTGTGGCTCAGATGCCAGCAGCCCTCTCCATTCCTCCAGCATCTGCATTGGGCTCAAGTTAACTTCTGCTCCACCAGAAACCCGAAAACTTCTCCAGCAATGCAGAAAGCTCCTGCAGGTGATATTTATTCGGGCTTTTTGTGCCTGCAGGAAGTGTGAAAGCCAACCCGTGATTGATCAGTCTGATCTGCTTTGCTCTGTGCTTTCTTGGCCAGGTTGAGATTTGGCTTGAGTGAAGGAAATCTGGAATTCTCTTTTGAGCAGTAGCATGGTCAACCACAGCTTCTGGCCAGACACAAAATGAAGGCAGAGCAGGACCAGGCAGTGAGAGTCAGGTGAGATTCTCCCCTGAGCTCTTGCTCTGCCTCACCTGCACGGTGGTGACTTCCAGAGATCCTTCCCAACACTGGTCAGCCAAATCCATGGTCATCAACAGCAGTGGGTATTTATGCACCATCTGCATCCAGAGCCACATCTGTCCCTGCTTGTTTGGGAACAAGCCACAACTCCTGCCTTCAAAGCAGAGCCAAGCTGCCAAGTTTCAGTGCAGTTCCTCATGGCCACTAGAATCTGGAGAGGGTTCTCTGTCTGCTGCTACACCCCCTCCAAATCCTTTTTTTCACAGCTGCCCTTCCCACAAATCTGCCAGAGCAAACAACAGGCTCGTCCCACACTTGGTGCCCGTGTTAATCCAGGAAAGGCACTTGGGGAGATGTGTCAGAGCTCTGGACCTGCAGGCTGCACTGCCAAGTGGGAGCTTCCAACCAAAAAACCTGACACATTTCTCCTGCAGGCAAAGAGCCTGGGGTGGGGTGAAATGTGGGAGCAGAGGGTGGCTCTGGTGACAGCAGAGCTGCTGAACCCCCAGCCCCTGTCAGAGGCAGAGCTGATGGGAGGATGGCCAGCCCTGGCACACTGCAGGGCTGGCCATGCTGGGCTGGGTCTGGGCAGAAGCCCCAGAGGGAAACCAGGCTCAGAACCGCTGCTTTCAGAGAGTCCTGTAACGGGGAAGGAAAGCTGCCAGCCCTGCCTGCAGGACTGACGCTGCTCAGCCCTACAGCACAGGCATTTGTGTTTGGGTCACTGCTCCTGTCTGCTCTCCTTCAGGAATTACATTTCCTGGCCTTTTTGTGCCTCAGATCAGAGCCTTTCACCTGTGATTCTCCTGCTTGCATGACACAGTGTGAGAAGGGTGCAAGCAGTGCCCGCTGACACCGCTGTGCTGCTCCAGGGTCTGTGAGGCTGCACACCCCAGATTCACTCCAGGGAACCCAGCACTGAGTTCAGGGCACATGCCCATGTATCACACCCTTGGAAAGGCCCTGACAGCCACTCACACCTGAGGTGTTATGCAGGGCAAGGCTGCAAAGTCTTGGTGAGGAATCTTCTGTTAAGACTAGGTGGGAAAATGAGGGCTGGGGTTGGCAGCTCCCCTCTAAGTCCCAGCAAGACCAGGTGAAAGCCTCTGTCTCCCTGCTCAGCAGAGCATGCTGCGCCCTCGGGAACTCCTCAGGGAGGTTTTGGCTCCTGGGGAAGACAGAACTGTGACTTTTCAAATGAGGAGCCAAGGGAAACACTACATTTTCCCACAAGCTGGAGCCAAGGAGCTGCTGAGCAGTGAGGTCATGCTCCAGGGGATTCCTGTCCCATGAGCTCACTCAGGGTGGGGAGGGAGCAGGTGGCCCCGTCCCACATGGCTGGGCTCGGGATGATTTCCTTCCAGCACACCCTGAACCCCCCTTGCAAAAACCCACCAGAGACCCAGTGAGGACATCCCAGGGAAAAGGGAATGGGAAATGTTCCTCTAAAGTAGTATTTATTTTATTTTTTTTTAACCAAGGAAGTAATTATCAGCAAAATGGGAAGCTTATGGTTGAAAATCATTTGGTTTTTTTTTTTTTCAAAAACGTGGGAGTGTTTAAAAAAAACACCTCAAAGCAAGACACAGCTTGGAAGCTCAAATCACACTGGTCCATTACTGTGACAAGAGAGATGAGGAGCTGCTGAGCAGCCCTGTCAGGAGAGGCTGAGCTCAGTGGAACAAGTGCCTGGAGCAATGGGCTGGTGTGTCTGTCAGCACGGGCTCGTTTGCACACTGGCTGTGCTGGCAGCAGGGCTGGAGCCCCTCTGCAGAGAGCACAGGGCAGCACAGCCGGGGAGATTTCCCTCCCCCAGGAGCTGCTGCAGGGCTGGGAACAGGGGCTGGGCTGTGCTCAAGCTTTTCCACTGCCTAGTCCTAAATCTCAAGTTTTCTGCTTGCCTTGCAGGATCTGCTGAGGAATATTGCTCTGGTTTCTGTTTGCACCAGGCCCAGGCATCTCTCACCTGCTGGGAATCATTTGCACAATGAAGCTGTTGGGTTCTGTCTCATGGCCTGCTCCTGGATATCAGTGGTGGAACAAAAGGAGGAAAAGCCAATCCATCCTAGTAACAGGCAGATTCCTACTGGGGCTTGGCACTGGAATGTGGAATTTCAGCAAAAGGACCTTCTTACCTCAACAGCTGAACAAAGCACCACAGCCTGGTGGTTTTTTCTTGACAAAAGGCTGCATTTTGCAGTTTTCTCTAAGATGGGTGCTGTGATGCCCTGGGATTATTTCCACATGGAACAAGTGGAGATGTGCTGGATTGTTCTGGGGATGTGACTCAGCTCCAGGCTTCCATCAAAGCTCCTGTCCTGCTTTTCTGCAGGCTGGACTATGGCAGGGAAAGAGCTGTGGCCCAGGTGAGGGCTCAGCTCCCCTCCTGGCTGCTGGGCACCCCTGAGGGACAGGAACGTGCTGCTGTGGCTCCTGGTGGGCAGGAGCAGCATCCTGGGGACCTGCTGAACAGAAGAATTTGAATTGGCATTATTAAAGTGCTCTGCATGACATCCAAAGCTGGGGATGCAATTTGGGAAACAGGCCTGTAATTGATGCCCAGATATTCCTTGGCACATTGGCAAAGGGAACTGAGAGGGAACAACGTTCCACCTTCCTCCTGCTCCTCCCTCCTCTGCTTGCAATGCTCCTGCCTGAGCACACAGAAACATTCGTGTCCAGAGGAGCTGGCCCAGCTCATCGGGCTCAATATGAACCATGTCAGAGTGATTATGGGAGAGCAGGGCAAAAATGGCTTAAACATCCAGCCCTCCTCATTAATAGCTTGTTACTGGCACCACTGATGTGTTACCATCCCACACTGCACTCAGCCAGTACATAAATGTTTTCCTTAGCATATTTTTAATGTTGCTAATTTATCTGTTACTGCCACACTGGGGCTGTTAGCTTTGAACAAATGGCTGTTATTAATCACTGGAGAGCTGTTAGACACCAGGGCCGTGGTGTTAAATCAGCTCAGGAGTGGCACTGCTAGGAATATCCAAACAGAAATATAAAAGTGCCTGGGTGCTGGGCGTGTGGTTGATGAGAATCACAGAGTGCCTGCAAATGCTGCTCCTGTGTGCCCAATGTGCCCAGTGGAAATTCCCTTCTCTGAAGACTAATTTCAGTTTAAGGCTTTATTTATTCTGCAGTTGCTTTGGGTGGAGCTGAGCAGTGTGGTTTAACCCTGGCTGTGCCATGCTCTGACCAGCAAGGGGTTCCCTGGCTCCCCTGCTGACCTGCTGGTGCTGGGGAGGATCGCTGGGATCTGCTGTCTCTGGGTGAGCAGAGGGTTAATGCATCGTGCTGAGCTCGGCTTTGGGGGGCTGTGCCAGCGTGCTCACCTCTCCTGGGCACAGGCAACACCCCTGGGAAGGGCAAAGCTCTCCAATGCAGCTCAGGCTGCAGAATTTGGCTGATGTTCTCCCTGTTTTCAACTTTATTTTCATCAGGAAACACTGAGCTGCAGGGAGATGAGCATCTTAAACAGCACCAAGCTGGTCTCAGCCCCAGATGTCCCTTTCAGTCCCCTGCTGCCACCAGTGGGAGCAGGACACCCCTGTTTCTCCAGCTTCTGGCACCACAGGCTCTCCTTGGGATGGTGGCAAAAACCAGAATCCCAGAATCCCAGAGTGGTCTGGGCTGAAAGGGAGCTTAAAGATCACCCAGTGCCATCCCTAGGAACAATTCCTTCCTAAATCCAAAACTCCTTCCTAAAATCCAGACTAAATCTCTCCTCCCTGAATAACAGTTGTGGGTTAGACCTGCCCTCTCTGGCTGGATCAGGCACTTCCCAGGGCTGAGTGAGATCCAAGGAAGATGGAGCTGAATGGAAGGAAACTTCCACAAGAGCTCACTCAGAGGGGAGATGTTTGAGACAAATCATTTGGGGTTTAACAGATTTGTGTTTTCCAGCAAGACATTGATTCATGAGAAACCTTTGATGAGGTCACAGATCCATGGAATATATGGCTGCTGGAGGGAGGTGCCAAAAAGCAGAGTGAGTGGGAGATGCCTGGTGCTCACCTATGTGCTCCACAAATGTTTCTTCAACTCAAAACGAATGGAGTTTGGCACAGTTTTATTGCTGTTTTGGAAGGCTGCTGTAATTTTTCATCTTCTCCCTCCTTTCTGTAAGCTGAGTCCATTTGGAAGGTCAAATCCCAGTAGCAGAGTGCTTTTGTCATTAACCTTGTGGAAGACTTCAAAGGGAAAACTTTGCAGGGATTTTGGGGTCCCATGAAAATGTTGTAGCCCAGACCTTGCACTGATATTTCCCAAATCCACTGTAACTTCACAGCTTTTTGTGGCTCCCACTAACACTGGCTCTGTACCTATCCAGGGAAATTCCTCAAGGATTGGGAATCAGCAGCAGCTCCCTGCTTGGAGCAGCCCCACAGTGCCAGGGGCTGCTGAACGGACTGAGAAGAGGCACTCCTCTCTCCTTCTGGCACTTTTCTCTCCTTCTGGCACTCCCTGCAGGGCTTTCCCTTGCTGTCGGTGCTCTGGGGACAGTGTGGGCTGGAGAAGGTGTGCAGGGAGCTGCAAGGCTCGTCCTTCCACCTGTCCTGTGATCCTGCCCTCAGTAATTGTGCACAGAGTGCAGCCCAGCTCCTGTCACTGACTGGAGACATCACAGCTGGGCTCTCACATAACTGGGGGCCTTTCCCAAAAACCCACTGTGCAAAGGCAGAGCAGCCCCCAGGGATGGCCCAGCCTGACCTGCTGCATAATCCAGGTCTGAGGTTCCCACAAACCCAGTCTGTGTTGGGGTGCTCACGTGGGACTGAACACAGCCAGCAGTTTGGAATCTGCACTCCTTCAGCCAAGATTTCACAGTTTGTCCTTCTTCCCAGACAGTTCTGTTTAACTTTTGGTGGCCAGTCACCTTGTTTCATCTTTGCCTTTTGGGCTCAGAGCCTTCCCTGGAAGTTTTGTGACCAGGTCCCTTCTCTGTGAGCAAGCTCAGGGAATGGAGCATCCCAAGTTTGCTGTCATCACAGAGCTCCCCACCCCAGACAGCTGCCTCCCAGATCCTCCTCTGGCCATGCAATTACTGCAGGGGGGCAGAGGATGGGAGTTTTTGCCCTTAATACCAGCACCATTTCTTTCCCCTTGAGAAATTAATTCTGTGCTGGTTCCAAATGGGTGGCCCCAAAGATCGCAGCCCTGCTCTAAACGAGGTCCCCTGGGGTTCCCTAGCCAGCAAACCCTTTTCCAGGCTGCTACACTCGTGTGCCACAGCTTGGTCCTGCTGCAGAAAAGGCACAGGGATGCTCTCCCTCCGTGGCCAGGCAGGTTTGCTGCCAGCTCTAACCTTCTCTGGGCCTCAGAAGAGACAGTGGTGTACCAGTTGTTTTAAAACCTTACTGAATTTCCACTGAGATTCTCCCCCTGCTAAAAAAAAATAATAAAAAAAAATCAGTTGAACTCAGAGTCTCTGGGTGCTCCCTTAGGAGCAGCTGCTCCCCAGCACCTTCATATTTGAGAGCAGTGCCAGGGTAAGGAACTTTTCTGGGGGTTCCACCCTGTCTCTCCTCAGGACACATCTCTGGCAGCTTGCACTGGAGATCCCCGAGTGCTCTTGGCTGGCAGCTGGGCTGAGGAGCTGCAGGCAGGTAAAACACAGACAGAACACATTAACTGCCTCATTCCCCCGTGCCCAGGCTCTTTTCTGGCTCCTAACAGGAACCCAAGGCCTGCCTTGTTTTAAACTCAGGTCTGAACAGTAGCTGCTATAACATATTAGGCTGCACTATGAACTCTGTATGAAAGATGAAGGGGAAATTATGAATTTCAAAAATGATCTCAGTGGGTCCTAACTTAAAAGCATCTGTAGAAATTCATTGCAAGTAATATGCTCTTAATTATTCATTTTCCTTGGCACTGGTTAAAGAGCCAAGTAACGGCTTCTGTCTCTTTATATTTAGTGTGTTATTGTTTGAAAAAGGCCAGGGGCAGGCCAGCCCTGGGCAGAAATGATATTCCCCCTTATATCCACACAGCCATAATGCAGCAGCCTCAGGAAGGGGGGATATAATCACCAGCAGCTGAGAGACAGTGACATTTTTATGGAGTCCTGGCAAACCTGCGGTGGGAGGGAGCCTGACAAGCCCTTGGCTCCCCACCACGTTCCTCTGAGAGCTGGGGCAGCTCCCAGCCCCTCCCAGCCCTGCAGGCAGCTCCTGCTGGCCACACAGCAGCTGCTGGGGCAGCCAGAGCACAGGACAGGACAGGGATGGGACAGGGACAGGACAGGGACAGGGACAGGACAGGGATGGGACAGGACAGGGATGGGATGGGACAGGGACAGGGACAGGGACAGGGACAGGGATGGGATAGGACAGGGACAGGGACAGGGATGGGACAGGACAGGGATGGGACAGGGACAGGACAGGGACAGGGAGGGACAGGACAGGGATGGGATGGGACAGGGACAGGGACAGGGACAGGGACAGGGACAGGGACAGGGATGGGACAGGACAGGGATGGGACAGGGACAGGACAGGGACAGGGAGGGGACAGGACAGGGATGGGATGGGATGGGACAGGGACAGGGACAGGGATGGGATAGGACAGGGACAGGGACAGGGACAGGGACAGGGACAGGGATGGGACAGGGACAGGGACAGGGATGGGACAGGGACGGGACAGGGACAGGGACAGGAATGGGACAGGGACAGGGATGGGACAGGGACAGGAGCAGGGCAGGGACAGGGACAGGGACAGGAGCAGGGACCCCTCCCACTGTCCCATTGCTCCAGCCCCAGTGTCCAGCCTGGCCCTGGGCACTGCCAGGGATCCAGGGACAGCCACAGCTGCTCTGGGCACCTGTGCCAGCCCTGCCCACCCTGCCAGGAACAATTTCTCCCGATGGCCACTCTGGATCAGTTTACAGCCATTCCCCCTGTCCTGTCACTCCGTGCCTTGTCCCCAGTCCCTCTCCAGCTCTCTTGGAGCCCCTTTGGGCTATGGAAGGAGCTCTAAGCTCTCCCTGGGGTGTTCTCTGCTCCAGGCTAAACAGGCACTGCTCTCTGTTTTTCAAGCTCCTATGGGTTGTTCCCATGGCTCCCAGGCCCTGAGGGCTAAATCCAGCTCTGCCCTTTGCCTGGTTCGGGTGCTGGGATGGATCCAGGGTCTCCCAGCACCAAGTCAGTGCTGCAAGTCCTTCCCCCAGCTCTTCCTGGTGACATTTCATGCTGATTACTTTTCTTTCAGAGCAGCAGAGTCAGTGGTTTTCCTTCTGTCTGGAAATCACCAACCCCTCCTCCTGTGTTCAGCCATCCTGCCCGGGCTGCCAGCACTGCCAGGGGGCTCTGCTCTAAAACCCTGACACGTCTCCCATGGCCTGTGTCCTGCCCTCACCTGAAGGAGCCACTGCTGTTCTGCTTTTCACCCTGAGCAAAGCCAGGCTTGCAACTTCTGCCTTTGCAGAGTCCCAGGGTTTTGGGAAGAGTCTGCTCCTTGCCAGCTGCTCTCCCCTGCAAATAATAAATATCAAAGCTTAACAGCCTCAAGCAGTTGCAGGCACCCCAACTTAATTCAGAATAGATGAGATGAAAGCAATTTCTGGGGGAAGAATTTTGATAAATTGTAAATAAAATGTTGAGATTCATCTAAACATTAGAGACCAAATATTTCTGGGGCTTGGCAGCCGACAAGTTGAACATTTCAAGCAGTTCTTTGGCAATTCAAATAGAAGAGAATTAGCTGCATGGTTAAAACTAAAGGGATCTGCAGTATTTTCCCTCTGACTGGTTGGTGTGTTCCATTTCTCAGCTGTCAAAGACCTGAAAGATTTGTGCTTTGACAGAAAATGCTCAGAATACCACCAGGATGAACATTTCCATTGGCTCAAAAGAGTCTGGTTTGAAAATGCCTTGAACTGAAAGTTTTCATGGTCTCCAGCTGATGGCTCATTGCTCCAAATCCTGACTTCTCTCAGATTTATTCAACCCCACACCTTTTTCCCCAGGAACTGCAGCTGAGGTAATGTTTAAATCTCCCCTGAACACAGGCACGTTTTGGCAGTTTAAGGGTGTTGGGTTTGGGTTCTTTGGGCTAGTTTTTGTGTTGCTGGAACCCTAAATGTAGCTCTTGGAAGTGCTGCCAGACGATTTCCCACTGGCACTGTTGTTTCCAGCCAACAAGGGGGAAGTCTGGGGCATTCACTATTCTCACTTAATATTTAGTGGGAGCAGAGTCCTGACAGCTCCGTCTGCCCTCTGCAAATCCAGGGAGAGGTGTGGGAGCAGCACCTTCGGCAGGGCAGGAAGACACCCATGAAAACCTGTTCCCAGATTCCTGCTGAAAGCCCTAATGGACAGAAGGAATGTTCCCAGGGTGCAGAGCCCCAGGACCTGTCTCACACACCAGAGCCAGCACCACCCCAGCCCTTCTCCAGCCTCCTCCTCCTGCATCCTCAGGCTGTTGTCCTCTCCACACCTGGGCACTCCTTTTCCCACCCGTGTGCCATTGTTCCTGCTTCACCCAGCCCTGTTTGCTGCCAGGTTTCACCCCAGGCTCCCACACGAGTGTGACCCTTTCCCACGGCACGGCAGGTGACAGGTGAGCTGGGAAAGGGCAGAGGGGGTTTGCATGGACCTCTTTGCCCAGGAGTTCCCAGGATTTCCCAGGTATCTCCCACCACCTCCCATGCAGCCCTTACCTTTGGTGGCCCCTTACCCTAAACCGCCCCTTTCTTCCCCTTCTCTGAATTCCCTTCACTATCCTTTCTTGTCCTCTTGGATTTGCCCTGTAGTGGTCATGGCAGGTCCCTTTCAACCCAAATTCTAAGCAATTCCCTTGCCCTGCCCTGTCCTGCCCTGCCCTGCAGCAGGAGCTGCCCATGGCACAGGAGTGGTGCCCTCAGCTCCTGATGGTTGTGGCTTCCCTGAGCACAGATCCAGGAACACTCCTGGACTCCATTTCCTCAAGCTTCCCCCCATTTTTCTCCAAAATCAAGTGCACCTGTCCAAGGAGGTCTAGAGGATTCTTTGAAACATTATAATTTCAGAAATAACTTCCTCTCCTTTGGATGGGAATATTTGATGGGTGCAAGAATAGTTTTTAATTCACTAAAGACTCTTTTCTGCTAGAATTAGCTCTTTTTCAAAGTAGTAATTATTATTATGATGGAATTTTCTCCCACATTATTTCCAGCTTTGAACTAGTATTAGTTGGGATAAGATTCCTTTGGCACAGCGAAATGCAAAGAAAATTAACTGAGCCCTCCCTTAAGGGAAGTTTTCCCTCTGCTCTGCCCAGTGCTTCAGCATCAGGAATCTGAGGAGCTGCAGCTTCACTGAAACAAGTAAGAGAACTTTTTCTTATTCAGGCTTTTTCTTAGAAGATAAGTTGTGGTTCTGATTTGCTTTATTCCTGCTCTAAAGCACAGGACAAACTGGAGGAATAGCTTTTTAATTCTCCCACTCGTGCACGATTAATTTAGGGCTTTGACTCTTGCTGACACATTTTGATTTGCTGCTTGGAAGGTCCAAGTGGAGCATTTCAGTTTGGATCCCTGTGACATTAAATCTTGTCTCCCTGCTGTGTTCCAGAGGCTGCTCTGGGAATTCCTGCCCCACACAGCTCCTCCTGCTCTGAGGGCAAGTCAGGGCATCAGAGAGGTGTAAGGGAGGAACAGGATGTGGGAAATACAATTCTCCAGATCCTTTTTCCCAGGAATCACCTCTGGGACTGCTGGATTTCCTCTCCCACTCAGCTGAGCTCTGGTCTGGCTGCTCGGAAATGGTTGTAACAGATATTAGAGAATCCCAGAATGGTTTGAGCTGGAAAAGACCTCAAAACACATCCAGTTCCATGGAGCTCCACTGTCCCAGGCTGCCTGAGCCCTGTGCAGCCTGGCCTGGGCACCAGCCCGGACCCAGGGGCAGCCAGAGCTGCTCTGTGCCAGGGCCTGGCCGCCCTCACAGCGAACAGCTTGTTCCCAATATCCACCCTAAACCCCCCTTGTTATAAAGTCTAAAAGTAAATATCTGGAAAGATACACTGGAGTGATACCCGGAGTGTCTCGGCGTGGCAGCTCCTGCGAGTGAAAGCATCTTCAGAGGGTGCAGAAGGAATTTGTGATGTCAGCCCGTAAATCTCCTGCCTCTTTTCCGTCTTCAGCTGAACACGGGGAATCAGTTTCTGATAACATCTCCAAATTGCTGGGAGCAATTTTGCAGCTCGTGGTAATTGCAATCTTCTGCTGAATGCCTCTGAGCTCTCAATAACTTTGTAATTAAAGCGCAATTAACAAATTATCTTGTATACGTCAAATGGAACGCTAATGTTGTTGTTAATGAGGAGATAATTAGCTGGTGTCATGGAGAGACTCGTGGGGCATCTGTGAGCTCCAGAGCCCCTTTGGCTCCTGCAGGAGGTTGGTGGAGTTTGTGGGAGGGAATGAGCGAACTGTCCTCGGATGACACGGGGAGCAGCCGGGGACACCAGGGGAGCGATGCAGGTGAGTGATCCCAGCCGGGGAGCAGTTCCAGGCAGTCACACGGGCAGTGCCGGTGTTCTACAGAGGTTACAGCCCGACTGCAACGCTCCTTAAAACACACAGCCGGGCTTGGGAAGGGCTTAGCAGGTGATGCAACAACTCAGCACCATCCAGGCCTGGAGGCAACATTCCCACTCCTAAAAACTCTGCTCAGCTCCTGTTGCACTCCCGTCTCCCCCCCAAACCCCAGGACACCTCTGCCCCATCTCTGCTGGACACAGGTTCCCTCTCCAGGGGCTGTCACAATTTGTGTCTGTACCGTGGCAGTCTGGCAAAAATGCCCAAATTTGTTCAAACTGTGTCCAGGAGCCAATCCCACATGGAAATGGGGTATGGGCTGCTCCCTCACACTGGAAAAGCAGGAACCAGCTTTGGAAGGAAAGGGTGGCAGGGCAGAGAAAGGGCAGGAACACATCTGAGCTCTGCCTGCAGTGGGGGTTTTGGAGGGCAGCCAGGGATCCTGGGGCAGCACCTGGGGGCTGCAGCAGAGCCCAGGGGCACTGGGGCAGGACCAGAAGCTGCCCACATTGCCCACTACGGCTGCCTGGGCACAGCAGCCTCTCCCAGCTGACTCCTGAGCTCAGCTCTGCTCTGCTGATCCCACCAGCAGCATCTCCCTTCCCCTGCCTCCCCAGGCTCTTCTTTCCTGCTCTGAGCCCTGCCCTGGACACAGCCAAACTGCAGGTCAGAGTGCCCCTCCCCACTGCCCAAAGGCTGTGACCTGGCTGAGAAAAGCCCCGTGCTTTTGCAGGCAGCAGGTCCAGAGTGTGGCAGTGCAGTGATGCTGCTTTCACCGTGTGCTCATAGCAGGGGGACGTCCAGACACCTTTACATCACTTCTGTGTAAAAAACTGGGCCTGAAGTCACACCTCAGCCAGGCACATAAACCATTGCTGCAGAAGAAAGGAGCTGCTTGTGGTCTGGAGCCTCGGCTCAACCTCAGTGACTTTAAATTAATGATGTGCCCCATACTTTCCTGAATAGCCGTGTTTTCCTGTCTTAGGTCAGCCACCACTTCCTACAGATAAACATTTCCCCTCCCTGGGTCTACAGAGAGGTGCTTTGGCCCCCGTGCTTCCCCTCAGACCCAGGGCTATAAATTGGACATTTCTTCCCTTCAGGACCTGTGAGACTGCACACATCAGCTAAGTCATATTTTATTGGGATTTCCTTTAATGACTTCAGAAGTGCTTATTCCCCCCCTCAACCAGCATTGCATGAATAACGTAATTCTACAATTAATCCTGAATTACTTATACATTGCACTCCATTTTCCTTTGCATTCAGGACAAGCTTTAAAAAGTTATTGCTTTCCCCCTCCTTTCTCATTTTTTAAAGACTTCTTTAATCAGACCAAATGGGGCTTAAAAGTACTGGAAATGCCTGGTTTTCTTTCATACTCAGCCTGCTCAAAATCAAGCTAATTGCAAAGGACAAGCAAAGTGTTTTACATCATGGGCTGAGAGAAGGGACAGAGGGACAGGGAGCCCTGGCACGCTGCAGATGCACACTTGGGAACTATACTGAGTCCTCGGGTGGGGGGACAGAGAGGCTTCATTCCCACATCAGACCCGAGTTTTGTGACAGATCTCTACAAAAGTGCTGAGTTTAGGGTGAGCTTAAAATTCCTTGAGAGCTGAGTTGATGCTTGAGGCAGGTCCTGACGAGAGAACGGGATGGGCTGGAGGGAACAGAGCGAGCCCAGGTGTGGTCAGTGGCAGGTCCCCAGAGCAGCCAGGTCTCCTCTGGACACAGAGCCAGAGCTGGAGCTCCCCCAGCCCCACACGTTCCTGGGGGGGTGTCCCTCCCTGGGATTAAAGTTTGATCTGCTGATTGCCAGTGAAGGGCACCTGAATTCCCCTGGCCCTGTCGGCTGCAGCGTTCCCTGCAGACAGCGGCACCTCTTGGTCAGGACCCGTGGGTGGGGCTGGGGAGCAGCTGCAGGGCATCACTGGGGGCCTTGGCCCTGCTCTGCCCACCTGTGAGCCTCTGAGGAGATCCTGCTTTGGGGAGCGAGAGGAGGGTGGCTGCCAAGAGGGAGACAGAATTTGGTTAAAGCTGCTGAGAGAAGAAACTGGATCCTTGTTTCCTGCTGAGCAAGGTATTTTTGTTTTTTAAATGAGAATTTGAAGGATTCACTTTTAATGTTAAATGCTTGATGTATGGCTCTGAACCTGCCTGACTGGGGACTGGTTATGAAATGGAGAGATTTGCTGTTGAATTTGCTAAGCAAGGAGAGTAGGTGTGGCAACAAAAAGTTGAGGGACTGAAAAAATCCAGATGTTTCATTTTGAAAGTACTGAGAAAAAGTGCTTTTTTTGTTTTGTTTTAATGTTTGTTTGTTTTAATGGCTGGGATGCTGGGGTGGAACTGATGTAAAGCTGTCCCCGGGTGCCTCCAGGGCCCCAGGGCTGTGCAGGGTGCTGGTGTCCCAGCACAGCTCAGGGCTGAGGCAGGCTCAGGATGTCCCCACGGAGCAGGCTGGGGTGTGGGGCTCTCTGTGTCACACAGAGGGTCCCCAGGGACAGAACTCATGTGCTCTGTACGAGCTGGTGTTACAGTTTGGTGTAAGGATGTGTGCAGAGCCCTGCTGAGAGCTGCCAGGCACAGCCCAGAGCAGGACAGAGAGATAAAGGGGGGCGAGAAAGAGCAGGAGGGAGACAGGGGTAATAGAGAGTAAGCAAGAGGGGCAGGAAAGGGAACAAGCAAGAGGGAGAGGAGTGAGGGAATAAGGTAAGAGAGGGGTGGTAGCACTGAGAGAGAGGGAGAGAGGTGTAAGAGAGCGATTTCCCGTTTACAATACAACAAATCTTCTTCTATGATGAATATTCTAGTTTCCACTAATCAATCTAATAGAAGATACAAATTCTGTAACATTTGCATACAGCCTATAAGGATCCTTACATTACCATAGTGAGTTACACTTTAAAAACTGCTCCTTGGACCCCAGCAGGGATGTCTCTGACCTTTGGAACCAATATCCAGCAGAAGACATTGTTCTGTCAAGAGGGGTTTACCCCTAGCTGGCCATCCCCTTGCTTCATGGTAATTCAGTAACTGAGGTTTGGTATCTCAAAAGTGACTTTCATTTCAATCTCGTTCATGGTTTCTGTATTTTCAGAATCTGAGCATTGATATTTGTAAGGTTTCCCTGTTTCACCTTCCCCAGCACTGGGTCTCTGGGCCCAGGGCAGCGTCTGTGCTGGGAGCTGGCAGAGCTGTGGCTCTGCAGGGTGGAAAATGAATCCTCTGGGGAGCTCAGAGGGCTCAGCTCACCCGGGTTTTCTGTTTGGTCTCTGCTCTTAGACTGAGCGGCGGCTTCAGGGGCTGGTGAGAGATTTACTGGAGCTGCCCGTGGGTGTTTGTGGCCCCGAGCCCTGTGCAGGCTCCTGGCTCACCTGCAGTGCTCCCTGAAGAGGCACAGCACCTTTTCAGAGCAAATCTCTTTTTTGCTCACCCGTGGGTGCCTGTGAGGGTGGGAGAAGCTCTCTGGGTGTCCTTTTCCCTGGAGAGGCCAAGCTCATGAGCTAATGCCCGTTATCCCTGTGGAAAGACCATTGTGTTCCCCCACTGCCACCAGCCCCTTCCTTTAACCCCAGCACTGCTGGCTGGAATGCAGGAAAGGAATAAATTTGTGCCTTGACAAGAATAACACTCAGCATTTCCTCTCGTCCTGAGCTGCAGCCAGATTGCCCAGGGAGCATTAGACGGACTGGTAATTATTGCTGCCTTGATTTAAAACAAAGTTTTCTCTTTCCATAAAAGTCTTAGCAGTGTAAACATCTCCCCTCCCAAGGGAATTAAGCTTTCTTTTTCTTCACTTTTCTTCTCATCCAGTCCCTCTCTGCAGCGTTTCAGGTTTCACACATCGTGCTCTGCACAGCCTTTGCTGCTGCCTGTTCTTCCTCCAGCAGTCCCTGCTGTGTTTGTAGGGCATCTCCTGCACACCACACGCCCACACTGCTTCCTGCTCTGCAGCCACCTTCCACAGAGGGACTCTGGCAAGCCCTGGCACTGCTCTGCCATGCATTCCCCCTTTGCCACCCTGAAGCTGGTACAGACCCGGCCAAAACCAAAAATAACAACCTTCCACCAAATCCACGGTCACTAGAAAGGAAAACTTAGGAGTGTATAGATGGGAATTAAAAAACAAAAAACAACCAGGGATATAAATGTGAAAACATGCATTGCTTCTATTTCCACATCTGTTTGGGGAGCAGGAGAGGAAAGGACTAATCCAGGAACGTCCTGGCAAGAAAGGGGAGGCACAGCTTATCTGTGAAGTCTCCTCCTCCATTGACTTGGAGGTGAAGATGCTCCTGACTTACCCCGGGTGAGGAAGGGAGGCTGAGGCCTTTTGGCTGCTGCTTTCAGCCAGGTGCAAAGCCCTGGGCAGTGCCGTGGGCAGGCAGAACAAGGGGCTCTCCTCACTCGGCCCCTGCACTTACAGTCAGCTCATCCTGGCCACCTTTTGCTGTCCCACATCAGCGGCTGTGTCCAGCTCCTTTCCCATCCCTGCACCAATGCATGTTCCACTGGCACTTTCCTCACCTATCCTGCTGCAAGAGGCTGCTTTCAATTTTTATGCAAACCCACGGTCCTAATCCTGCCTCCTGTTCCCTCTCTAGTCCCCTGATATTTGTGACTGTACTTCATTCAGGGCTGCAGGCTGTTGCAGGCTCCCTTGGTGGCTTCCTACCCATCCCAGGAATTTGGGCACCTCACACATCACTCATGAGCCCAGGCAGGCAGGACTGGATGTCCCACAGCTCCTGAAAAGCACCTGCAGCCTGAGGAAAGAAAACAGCCAGGGTACCTGCAGCAGCCTGGAAAAACCTGTGTCTGCTTGGTGTGTGCTGAGTTTCTCAGCTTCCCTGGAAAGCCACTGCACCCGGGTTGAATTCAGTCCTAGTGCTTCCCTCTGTGTGGACAAACTTTAGGTTGGGAATGACCACAGTGAGCAGAAATTAGTGACAAAATCCTTTCACAGCAGCTCAGGGTTTCATAGTTTGTAAAGGAGCTCAGATCAGGTCTTGGCAAATATCTTCAGCTGAGTCTTAATTTTAGAGCAATTGAGCAAGAGCCTGTCAACCCTCTGGTTTTTGGGAGTGCCCTGGGGAAAGCTGTGGCTTTCCCTGTTGTGTGCTGGGCTCTGAGTGCCTGCCCAGGTTCACCTCTCACACCTGTGTGGCTGGAGTCCTGTGCCAGGATTAAATGACACTCCCGGTTCAGGGTCAGGAGCTCTTCAGACACCACCCAGGCTGGCTGGGATTGCTGAGGCACAGTCCAGGTTCCTGGGGGCAGGCAGCCTGAGCAGGCTCTCTCCTTGTCCCCTACATAGCAAATTTTGGCTCTGTGCAGGTTTTCAGGACCAGCTCTTTGTCCTCCAACAAAACCAGCCCCAGACCCATCAATTGCCTTCACAGCAGGTTCAAACCACATCTCTCCCGAACTTGCTTCTTTCTCCCCATCCCCCCTTCCCTCCCCCAGCTCCAGTTTTCCCAGCCTGAGTTCATCAGTTTAAATCACATCTTGGTGTAAATTGATTTCATTTCAGCCTCTGCTTCCACCTCTGCCTTGCCTTTAAATTGTATCTTGTCTTAAATCAATCTTATCCCAGCCCTCAGCTGCTGTGCTTTATTCTTCCACTTCAATTGCAGCTGGTTTTAAAGGGCCCAGCTCAGAGAGATGCTTTTCTCTCTCAGCCTCTGCTGCCTTCTTGTTTCATTTCAGTCACCTCCAATATTAGGCAGGGACATCTTCCCCTCACTCCCAGCCCTCACATATTCCCTGTTTTAACCAGTTCATATTTCCCCTTCGCAGTTCATCTGGTTTTAAACCAATTGGTTTGTTTTTTTTTTCAATCTCCATCATATTATAAATTATCTTTTACTTTCAGGCCTCTTCCCACCCTTCCTTCTTCTTCCCCTGTGTTTCTGCCCACAGGGGTAACCAGGGGGTGTCACTGGGGTTATGCCCTGATTGCAGTGTTGGTTGGTTTTTAAGTGCCTGAAAATTTATAGTGGAGAGTTCTGATTAAGAAACCTCTTTTTTTCCCCCTGGAAATTGAGTGGGATTTAGGCTTTTGGCTTTTTTCCTCTTTTTTTTTTTTTTTCCCTCCCCTATTGTAAATGATGCCTGGAAGTAGAACACTAATAACCAAAACAAGCATTTGCCTGAAATGTTTTTTGACCTAGTTTTCAGTAAATTTGGGCCAATGTTTTTTCTCATTTTGACTGTCAGAACAGAAAACAAATCTTTTGTCATAAGTCATATCTCTGAATTCCAAAGGTTGCATGTGCTCCTGTAAGGTCTAAGCAGTGGGACACGTGCATGAGAGCTCTGCAGATGGATGTCACAGGGAAATGTGGAAAACCAATCCTTTATTATCATTAGGTTGCAATTAATTTGGGTTTTCCTTTGTAAATCTTGTTTTTTAGCTGCTTTTTTGCAGGAACAATATTGCTCTTTTAGCTTTGATGCTGCCAGGCACTTCTGAGAAATATGGGTGGTATTGCAGGTCCTCAGGGGTCTGTGGAGGTGTCCTGGGCCTTATGACTGTCAGGGAAACTCAAGAGCCTCTGGACAGTTTTGTCAGTGCAGGTTTGGGAAGGAAAGAGTCCCAAAGTGCAGGAGAAGGAAGGGCCAAGCTGAGTCCCTCCAGCTCTGAGCAGCTGACAGCTCATGCACAGCCAGTTCGGACCTTGTGTCGATCCCTGGGCGTCTCCAGAAGAATTCTCATTTTCCTCTGAGTGCTTTGGATGAGCTGCTCACTGAGCCACCCTGAGGAGCTGCCAAGCTCCAGTGCTCCGGGGTGGAATGCAATGGGCTGGGGTGTCCCTGTTCCCTCTGCTCTCTCTCTCGGGAAGGTGGAAAGTGCAATTGCTGTGCTAATGAGCAGAACTGGGGCAGGTTTTGGCACAAACAAGACAATTAGAGTGGTCTGTGGCAGATCAACAGGAAGTACTCCCAGCCCCACAGAGGTGTTCTAATTGAATCTTCACTGAGTCCTGGCATCCCAAGGGATCTGAGCGTGGTAATCACTGTAATGCTGTGCAGAGGGTCCCTTCCTAAAACATATAATTATTTAATAGGGAAATAATGCCAATCGGGCATCTGGCAGAGAAGATCTGCCTAAAATCAATGTATGCATGATGATGTTGATGGATTCAGAAGCCAGAAAGACCTAATGGTAAAATAAATGCCTTTCATTTCTGCTGGGATGCCAGCCTGGTAGTTAAGCTGAGCAGACAGGCAGTGCTGCTCTGCTGGGATTGCACATGCTGCTCTGCACCAGCTGCTTTTCCCTTTTCTTGGAATCTCTGCTGGGACACAGAGGAATCCCTTGGTCTTGTGGTGCAGAGAGATGTGTGTGCTGGAATAAGTCATGGGCAGAAAAGCCAAGGTGGAGGGGTGGCATGGCTTTATCCAGCTTTTCTTGCATCTCTGAGACCCAGCTGGGTTTTCCTTCAGCTTTGCAGATGCAGCTGTGAGAGCACCATGGCTCCTTTGTACTGTGGTGAAATAGGGACAATGATAAATGCTAACCCCGTTGAAATTCTTAGAAAACCTACCAGTGACTTGGCATCAGGGCCAAGATGTTACTGGGATCCTCCCTGTTCTGTGTGCCAGGGTGCTGCACTCAGTGCAGTGATAACTGCATGAGACTAAAACCTGCAGAAAGGAGAAACGGGATATTGTGCTGGGAATTCACGTTTCCAGCATTTAACATGTTCCTGTTTCCTATGGCTGTTTGGCTTTCCACGGGGACAGGGCAGAGGGTGGGTGAGCAGTGACACAAGGGACTGTCCCCTGCGTTCAGGGCAATGCCTGGCTCTGCAGATGGGTTTTGCTATGAGATGCTGCTCTTGCAGAAATCCCACTGAACAAGAGCTGTGGCAGTGCAGTGTGGAGAACAGGATTGTGCATGGCACAGCATATCCCGGGCACCAGCCCCACAGAGAAAGGGCTGAGCCACGTCCCATCGGTGCAGGCTGCTCCTGATTTATGACCAGGCTTCCTAGAGAACAAATGGGAGCAGTGGGAATGGCTCAAGGGACAGCCCAGGCTGGATAATCTGCTGTCACACTCCTGCCCCACTGGCTACTCTCATACCAATAATCACCATGACCCATCCAGAGCTGCAGGAATCCAGGGCTGTGAGGGTGTGCAAGTATTGATGAATGAAGAGTGGCTGCTCCCTGATCCCCAGCAGCCGTTCCCACCAGTTCCAGGATGGGTCTGAAACGCCCCTTGTTGCTGGTAGGGTTGGGTGGGAGATGCCTTTTACCCCCACACAAGGATTTCCAGGAGCTTGAAAGCCTCCAAATCCAAATGGGCACTCACAATTCAGACCTTGAAACATGAAAAACAACTCCATTTTAATGAACATTTTTAAGGCTACTTTTTTTTTGCTGTAGAAATGTCAGGGATGTCTGAGTGTGAGGAGTTGTGTTGAGTGAAGTACCTGCAGTTTGAAAATTCAGCACTGTCTGCTTGTTGCAACTGCCTCAGTTTAGTAAAATTTTCACTTTGAGTTTTGGGGATGAGAAAAAGGTGCAATCTGGGTCACCAGAAAGAGTGTCATCAGTTCTGGGCAGCACTGCTGGAGAGGCTGACCTTGCAGGGTGGTGAAGAGACAGGGAGATGTTCCAGCTTCCTCTGCCCTGGAAAACAAGCAGAGATTGTCCAAGTAAAAGGCAGGGAAGGTTTTTTTGTTGAATGGGTGATTGGCTGATTCCTGGCCTTGGGATTTACCTGCCCTGGGAGCAACCTGAGGCCAATCCTGAGGAAGTCCCACAGGCTGGCGGGGTTGCACCTGGTCACGAGGCTTTTTCTGGAGGAAAGAGAGATGTCCTTTGGTCCTGGGATAAATCCACACCTTTTCCTGCTGGGAATCTGGAGTAGAATCCAGAAATCCTGTGGCAACCTCAGCCCCGTCAGGAGGGACTGGCCAGCCTGAGGAAGTGGAAGACTGAGGCCCACAACCACCTCATCTCTCATTCCACATCCCTCTGCCCCAGGCTGGTTACAGGACAAAAGACCTTTCTTCAACATCTGGGAGAGATTAGAGAAAAGTCCCTGCCTTTCCCCATGTCAGTATGGGGAAAAGGGACAGTAAGAAATGGAGCAAGGAGAGGTTGATCATAGGCCTGGACCCTGCCCTCCAGCAAATGCAGACCAGAGAGTGCTAAATAAAGCTATTTCATAATACAGCATAATGTATTTGCTCCAAGTCATGGTACTCCTGCTGTTCAGGCAGCTGTTTCTCTTGCAATTATTTTTCCATGCCCATGATTTCTTGGTCTGTGGGCTCCAGCCACCTCTCCCTCGCACGTGCCCAACTTACATTAACTCTGGGAAGTTGTGCCTGAGCATGGAGAGGAGAACAGATCCCCTTTCTGTTTTCAGGAAGGGTTTGTGTGTGATTTATGAGCCTGGCTAAGGAGCGTGGAATATTGGAATGCCAAATTAAGGCATGCCCAGCAGTCCGAAGGACAAGGTGAAATCCAGGAGGCTTTGGAGTTAATTGCAGGAACAACAGAGCCTCCATGAAGTGATGGGAGCTCACAGAGCTGATCCAGCCAGCTTCAGGTGCAAAGGTGTGTTTGTTCATGGCTCAGGGTTTTCATCTCCGTGCTGACAGGGTGATAATTCAATCCTATAAAGCAGCAAATTATCACTGCCTACTTAGCATTAATTTCCCTCCCCAATGGACACCATAAAAGAGTGAATGCTTTCTGCTCAAGGCCTCAGTGTGAGAATTTCTCATGGCAGCCATGAGTTACAACTTTATCTCCAAAGGCATCCTGTAAATAACACATCAGGATCTTAATTCATTAACTAAATCTAATGACTAATCCAATCCATAACACCCAAGATCTTCCAGTCTCCTCCTCACGAGGCTGTCAGTGCTTTTTCCCCTCTCTGGGGTGTATGTGGAGCTCATGGCACAGGTGGATTGATCCACACCTCCCCACCTGCAGACAGAAAATGTCTGTGCAAGCACCTGAGGCACTCCCAGGCTGTGGGGAGTGGGTGGGTGAGGGCCAGACCTGCTGTTTTCTGTCCCTGCAGGAGAGCCCTACCTCCACTCTGTGAGCAATTCCTGATGCTGCCTGCCTGGGGGCTGCCACAGATCAAACTGGAGCTGCTCCAGCACAAGTTTAGGCTGGAAGAGACTTTAAAACCTGTCTCATTCCACTGCCTGCCATGGGCAAGGACACCTTCACTAGACTGTCCAAAACCTCATCCAGCCTGGCCTTGAACTCTTCCAAGGAACAAACAAACCCTTCCTGTTCTCTTCTATAGCCCTGGCCCAGTTCTAACTGGGCCTTAGCTCTCCTGCCCTCATCCCTGCCTTTCCCTGTGTTTTACCCAGGCTCTGTCCTCACTGCCACCCTCTGAAAGCTTTTATCCTCCCAGTTTGCTCCTTATCCACCCACGGAGTCCTGCTGGTGTTTGTCCATCCCTTGTCAGGATGCATCGCCCCCGAGCTGGGAGGGGGACCCCCGGGTCTCAGCCAGCTCTCCTGGCCCCTCTGCTCCCCAGGGTGCTGTCCAGGGGACCCCACGAAGGCTCCTGAAGAGGTGCAGCCTGCTCTCCTGAATGCAGGATGGCCAGGCTGCTTTTGAGCAGTTACCGAGCGCGGCTGTGTCTGTCCTGTCCCTCCCGCCCCAGCTCTGCTCACACATCCCCCGCGCTGCCCGAGCTGCCCCTGGCCTGGGGCCGGGCAGGGCAGGGGCTGCTCCCTGCTCCTGGGGCAGCCCTGCGTGTCCCCGTCCCGTGGGCTGGCTCTGCCCTAGCTCAGCCGGGCTGGGGCTTTGGGAAGTTCCATGCTCTGCTCATGTGCCCCTGAAAGAGAAGCACCCCAAAGACGTGGGAGTGTTCATTCTGCAGCTGCATAGGAACGCTGCGAGGTGGCAACAAGGAGAGTTTGGAAAAATTCAATTTTCTAAGAAAATGCTGAGCTGCTGTGAATATAATAATTAATCCTGGAAGATCTGCTGGAGCCCTGGGGTGCATTTGTTTGTGCTCTAATTCATGCTGAAGGGGGGAAATTTTGCAAGTATTATTTTCATTTCTAGCAGGATAATTTCCCCGCTTTCTCTTTTTCTTTTTGATTAACATAAAAGGGCTAAAGAAAATTAGCTTGCTGCTGGACTAATTTGGTGGCTGTTTTACCACAGAGCATCTTTTGATTGCTGAGTCCTACCCTGCTGTATGATTCTGACAGGGAGCATGGCAGGGTTTTCTGATTTAATGCTATTTTGGGCGTTGCCGATTCCATAGGTCTTCCAATTTTTATTATTTCTTTTCAATCTTTTTAAAGGCTGGGGGGAAGGGATGGGAAGGAAAGAAAAGACCTCAGTCAGAAAAAGGTTTTGTGTTCCTTGTTTGTCAAGTGACATTTCCTGCTGAATCCATGCCCCTGAGTCCGTACAAGTGACACGCCAGGTCCCTTTGTCCCCTCTCTCCTTTCCCATGGGGTGCCACAGCTGAGCCAAGCTGCACCCCAGCCCTGCTAAACTTCGTGATTAGCTGTCCTAATAAAGCCCTTAACCTGCAGCCAGGGTTTTGCCAACTGCAGCAGGAAGTTTTGGCAGCAGTTTTCCTGCTGCCGTGCCCAGCGCTCCCTGCGGGTCCTGGGGATTGATACCCACTGGAGCTGGGGCTTCCCTTGCTCCCAGCAGCTCAGAAGGAAAACAGTTCTCCACTTTCTCAATAGAAGATGAAAGAGAAGAGCCTTTATCCCCCCCAGTTCTTTCCCCTTAAACACTGAGTGATAATTCTGCGCTGGTTAGAAAAGACAATGGGATTAGTTCAGAGCGAGTTGAGAGGCCTTGGTGACTCCTTTGCTGGCTAAACTGTGGACGAGGGTGGATAATGGGAGATTGATTAGGGTTAATAGACTTATTTTTCCAGGTCACCCGCACAGCACTCTGGGTTGCAGGGCTCCAACACTTATTATTGCAAGCCATAAATCAAGGGCTTGGAGGGATTCAGGGCTCTCTCCCTCCCTCTGGATTGTTGGGGAACAATTGCCTTTTGTGTCCTGGTGCCAGTGCTCCCCCTGGTTTGGCAGGGCCTGTTCCTGGGGCTCTGCAGAGCCTTGCAGGGCTGTGGAGAGGGGCTGAGCCTGGCCAGGCAGGGATTCCACGGGACGTGCCCCAAGGGCTCGATTTGGGCAGAGGGGGCTGGGGCGTGGGAAAGGGGGCTGAGCTTTGCACAGTGTGTTTTGTGAGGTTTCTGCTCGGGGACGAATGGGAGCCTTGAAAGCAGCTCTGTGGCACCCCCAGGTTTGCTTTCTCTCCTTTCCAAGGCTGCTGAGCGTGGTCCAGCAGCTGGAACAGCTGGCAGGGCTGTGCTGCCCCTCATGTCCCCCAGTGGCTGGGCCACACTGGTGGGGACAGTGAATTCCCACGAGGTTTGGGGCTGGCTGGGCTCAGCATGGAGCAGTGAGCTGGGCACGGTGGGTGATGGATTTCCCATCCCGGGAGCCCCAAAGGAATGTGTTCCAGCCCGTGGGCAAGGTGACAGAAGCTCGTTCTGTGGAGGCACAGGAGCAGGGAGGGGCTCTGCTCTGTTCCACGCTGGGACAAGCTCTGCTGCTTTGCTGGAGTTCTGTGCTTCTCACACGATGTTAACTCTTCTGGTTTTATATCAGTGTCCCTTGATCCCAGCTGGGAGATCTCATGTTCTGCAGTGGGCACGAGCTCCAAGGACATGATATCACTGCACTGCAGTTCATGCTACAACAAACACGATTCAAATCCCCTCCAGCAGCGTGGCTGGGTGTTACAAGTGATTGCTGCCCTAAGGCCTGCCATTAAGTGCCAGATCTGTGGTGAGCACTACAGCTCGTGGAGAATTTTTCCACTGGAAAAATTACCTAAAGAAAAGTGTCCTGTTTGCAAAACTGAATTTTTTCATAGAGAAATGCACATTCTCACTATTTTCCTCCCTTTCTGCCTTTGGCTGCTTCCTACACAGGCGTGGTCACATCAGAAATTTCCAATTGTTGTTTTCTTGAGGAAAAAATGGGGTTTGTTGCAGCTCAGAGAACTCTGCATGGAAATGCCCTTGTCACACAGCTGGTGCCGTGCTGTTGGGGGTGCTGTGCCAAGACCCTTTGCTCCAGAGGGGCGTCGCTGCTTCCCTGGCAGTGCTGGCACTGGCACAGCAGAGCAGGGCTGGGAGCTGCCACACTCCTGGTGCCCGAGCACCATCCCCCGGCCGGCCCGGCTGCTCTCACAGCAGGATCCCTCACCCGGGAGCAGCAGGGTGTGCATTCCAGGGAAGGTGCTGGGTATGCCCTGGTATTCCTGGCTGCAGATTGCAGCAAAGAGCTGTAACTCCCTGAGCACTGCTGCAGTGTGAGAACAGCCTGGGATGATCTGATCTCTCCTGTGCTGCTTCTGCAGCCCTTCTCTGCCTCCTGCACCTCGCACTGCACCTGCTGAGTGAAGCTTCACAGAGAGATCTTTCTGGCCATGGAAGGATATGTGGAGGCCTTGGGGAAACAATCTGCAAATAGGATGTAGGAGTAATTTTAGCATGGATCAGATGTCGTGCACTTGTATGGATTTGAAAGCAAAAGGAGGTAGAAATAAATGAAAGTGCAGGGACCAGCTGGAGTACGGAGATGCACCAACTGCAGCTGGGGGATCTTTGCTTGTGCTGTAATCATAACAAATATATCATTGGTGTCTAGTAGTTTTGTACAAAGATGATAAAGGGCTTCACCAAAAAATGCCTTGGGGTGCTCCAGAGAGGTGTGCTCTGCCTGGCAGGAGGGTGGGGCCAGGTGGGATTTGGCCTCTTCTCCTGGGTAACCTTTGACAGGACAAGAGGAAATGGCCTCAAGCTGTGCCAGAGGAGATTCAGGCTGGACATCAGGAGGAATTTATTCATGGAAAGGGTGGTCAGGCACTGGGAAGGGCTGCCCAGGGAGCTTTGGAGTGCCCATCCCTGGAGGTGTCAGAGGAGGCCTGGATGTGGCACTCAGTGCTCTGGGCTGGGGACAGGTGAGCATCAGGCACAGGGTGGGCTCGATGGGCTGGGAGGGCTTTTCCAGACTCCCTGGTTCTGTGTAATTATGTGTCTGCATTTGTGGATCTAAGTCAGCAAGCAGCTAAATGATATGCCCAGGATCATCCAGTTGTCCAGTGGCAAAGGTGTTGGAATTCAAAGCTCCTTCTCTCCCTGGAAGGGTCTGGCAGTGTCAGGGGCTCCAGTGCAGATCACAGAACCATGGAATGGCTTGGGCTGGGAGGGATCTGAAAGATCAGCTGGTTCCAACGGGGCAAGGACACCTCCCACTATCCCAGGCTGCTCAGAGGAATTGAGTGCAAAGGAATTCAAAATCCCCTCCTAAACTAAAGCACAGTCTGCAGCATTACAATATTGCTCACCTGGCCAAAGGAATTTACCATGTCCCTTCTGCAGCCTCACCTCTACCTGTCCTGGGAGCTCCCCAGTGCCCAGCAGAAGCCAATTAAAGGTTTAAATACATTTGCACCACTGAAAGCTGCCAATTCAACACAGGGAACAAAGCGAAGCCTCAGTGCTGGTGTTGCACCGTGCGTTAGGAGGTGCCAGGGGGATGCCCAGGGGGAGCAGGGCCAGGGCTGGTGTCAGGGCCAGCCCGGCCCAGGCTGGGCTCTGAGCTTGCCCCAGGCACACCAGGCTCATCCCCAGTTTAAGCCCCACCGTGTTGGGTGGGCTCACTGTGAGCAGCTTTTCCTGGACTTCCCTCTTTGGGCTGAGGCTCTACCTGCTCCCAGCTCCCACTCGGGTTTGGAGTGACCTCCCAGAGTACCCCTTCCTGGGGTGTCTCTCATTTCCAAAAACCTCCTCGAAGGCAGCATTTCCTTCCCATGGATGTTTGATTCCAGTGCTGCTGCAATACGTTTTCTTTATGCAAATTGAGAACTGCAATTAGTTCTTGGCAGCCTCGTCCTGGTTCACAGCAGTACAGCATCAGCAGAACATACATGGAGTCGATGACAACTTTATATAACAACAAAATGCAGGCAGATCAACCATGTGTACCTCTTGTTATGTCTTCACTGTGAAAGGAGAGGTGTTTTTACACGGAGATAATTACTGCAGATATCTACCTCGGTGTACATTGCAAGCTAAGATAAGATAGTGTTACCTAAAAGGGACTGGCTGGCTTTTTCTTCCCTAGGTATATCTGGGCAAAATCTATAATTCTTTGTCTAGACAATGATCTCACAACAAGAGAATGAACTTCAATTAGTTGTTTTGATGGGAAAAACCTTTTGTGTAATGGAGACAAAGCCAGAGCACTTATGAGCAACCCTACAAAAACAAACCTGTGTGTGCATAAACACAGGAGCTGGGGAAGGGGTGGCAGCAGCAGGAGGATTTAATTTCAAAGTGTCACACAGTTGTTTCAGAGGCTGGCAAGCACCTGCCCTAGTGACAGGGGGAAGGGCAAAATTTGCAATCTTCTACTCACAGCTTGTGTCAGACAGAGGAAGGACGGGGAGCATTTTCCCTGCTCATTCTGCCTCTGGAAAGTGCTAAGCAGGTCCGTGGGAAGAGATGAAAGCAAAAGCCAAATGGCCAAGGGTTTAAAGAGCTCCTGGGGAAAGGAAAAGCTTCAGGTCGTGCCTGGTGTCCCTGCAGGATAATGAGGGCCCCCAAACTCTGACCAGGGCCCTGGAATGCTCTCTAAATAAAACATCTGGGGCTGGGGCTGTTTCTGTGCAGGTGTGGCCGTGCTGAGGTAGCTGCAGACCCCGCAGGGATGATCCTGAGGGCAGAGGTGCTGCAGTGTTGGGAGCTCAGAGTATTCCTCTGGCTTCCTTGGGAGATTTAAGACCCCCCTGGCGAGGGTCCCAAAGACCCCTGAGTGAGACCCTGGTGTCTCAGGCGCTGAATTCCAACCCCTGGGGGAAATTACCAACACAGAGGGAATGGAAACAAGCCACCAAAATTAGCAAAGTGTAAATTAGGTTGTTAGAGCGTAGATAAATAGACTTTTGGGAATGTTTGTGATAAGTGACACGTGGCCAAGATGGAGAATTTGGGGGTGTGGATACCTCTTCCTCCTTCTGCTCCGTGCCATCCCTGCTGGGTGACATGCTGGCACTTTCTTAGGGAGCAGCTGGGGGAGGCTGCTGTGCTTGCCAGGTGCTCGGAGCTCAGGCACGTTTACAGATGTGCAGCATCTGCCTGCAGGGACACATGAGTGGGGACAAGCAGGAGCCACACGTGTCCAGCCCTGGGTGACCCTCGGGGCTGGCAGGCTGTGCCAGAGCTGTCCCACTGCATGTTATTCTCTGCAGAAAGTTGTTCTCAAGGAGGGTGGCAGTGGGGCTGCTCTGCTCCAGCCAGCCCTGGGGCTCTCCCTTCATCCCAGGACTGCTTTTCCCCAGAGGGAAGACACAGAGCCACCCTGGCACCGGCCGTGTTCCCAAGGGATGTCCCCGAGGGTGACTGGAGCTGGGTTTTCCGTGCATTTTCTGAATCAGCTGTCACAGCAGCTGCAGCCCATGGGGTATCCACTCGGGGGACCTGCTGCTCCTCTTCAAAGCAGAGCATTAAGCACATTTCAGCTTTCCTGTAGGCTTCAGTATGGACTCAGATCATTCATCAAAGGTGACTTTTGATCAGAATCCCCTTGGGAGGGTCCTGTCAGCAGGAAACTTGAACCAGGGAGGGACAAAAGAAAGACAAGATGAGGAAATAATAATGCTCTTTAAGCGCTGCCCTTCATTAATATCTTCAATAAACAAACATGTACATCTGAACATGACTTCTCTTACACACAGCTGTTATCACTCAGCTCTATTCCACATGAAAGCACATGTCATAAGCCATTTCAACTCCCATCCCCAGTTAATGTATTAGCACTCATTTCATTTGCATTTTAATGGCAAGGCTACACTTTTCAAATAAATGACTGCACTTTATCAAAGGATTATTCCTTTGGGCTGCAATGCTGCTCCTGCTGCAGTGCAGGATTTGGGGAGTGTGGAGATTGCAGAGGAGACCCACAGGGAGATGCTCATGATGTGATTTCACTGCCCAGTTCTGTTTGTGCATGGACTCCTCCAGGGAACGTCATTAAGGGCTGTAGGTGGCCTGAAATGAACCTGGGGATAGAAATCCCTGGGGTTTCTCTCTGCCCAGGTTTGAATCTCTGCCATGCAGCTGGAGCCTGTTCTGGTGCTGGGCCTGTTCCCAGCAGATGAGAGCAGATGGATCAGCAGCCCTGGCTCAGAGCAGGGGAGAGCACAGTGGCCACCCTGTGGGCTCAGCTGCAAGGTTCTGGGGCTGAAGAGCCAGAATGAGAGACATAAAAATAAAATTAACCTTTACTTCAAAAAGTAGAAAGGCATTCCAAGCTGCACATGGGTTCTAAATCTTTGGGTAGCAAATAGAGCAAGAGAAAAACAGGAGAAGGGGATGGAGTTGGTATGGGGAGAGGCTCTGGAGCAGCACTGCACCCCCACCTTTCCAGGGGAACAAGAGGAGGTGTCTGGATGCTTCTGGTCTTGACACCTGCCTTGTCCTAACAGGGAACGTGCCTTAGTCTTGACCAGGGTAGAGAAGAGGGGCTGCAGCCCCTTAGAAGGACCAGTTTGGCTGCTGGGCTGCCGTGGTGAGGTGCTGGAGGGAGAGGAGTGTGGCAGCAGGCCCAGGTGGGATCTGGGATGGAGGGAGGGTTATGGCACCACTGGGGGAAAGCTGCTGGAAGGATCCACGGGGCTCCTGCAGCAGCTGAGCCCTGGAGTGGGGGGATGTGGTGGGATCAGCCTGGCAAGGGGGTGGGAATCCATGAGCCAAGGCCTTGAGGCTTTCCTGGCTGGTTATTTTACTCTGAAGTATTTTCCTTGCATGAGTGCTGGGAGGGTTTGGAGGTGCTGGAGGTGTCCCCAGGTGCTCCTTTGCTCTCACGGTGAGCACCTGGCTGAGTGTGAGCTGCTCACAGGGAAACGTGCTGTAAAGTTGCACAGGTTTGGTTCTTGCTGTGTGTGAAGGTTTCTGTAGCTGAAAAGAAAATCTGTACCACCCAATTTAAAATTTCCTCCTTTCCTATGATCGTAATTCCATTTATGAGCTTCTGCTTGCTGGAGAAAGCTGGTTCACATTGCCCCAGTGACTGGGTAGACAATCAAACTGTCCTAAAACATCAGCAAGTTTTATTTTAAAACTTAAGTCAATCTTCAGCTTGAATTGGAATAGAAGTGAGGTGTCAGATTGCATTTGTTGATAGGAATGCTGTTGTGGCAAATGCTATAAAAAAGAAAAAAAAAGAGTCTGTGGATTAAACACTGCATTTAGTGGGGGCAGGGTAATTCAGTGATCTCAAGCCATTATTTGTAACCCAGGCTGTGATAATGAGGGATGCTGAGGAGCCCAGACATGTGAAATGCTGGTGGAGATAACAGAAATCTGTAGCAGTTTTGCTGGTTTTTTCCTCCCTTATTTTTTTTAATCCTCTGCTCCAAACCAGCCCAAGCCCTGGGGAACCCCCACCCCCGATGTCTGCTTGCACCAGGGCTGCAGCCTGGGGACAGTTCAGGTGTCCCCCAGCTGGTTAGTGACTGGAAATGCTTTATTTCACCAGAGTTTCTGAGCTGGCAGATTTTACCCAGCCATGAAGGATGCTGGATGGGAGCAGCAGATGCTCCTGGAGAGGCTCCAGGCCCAGCAGGTGCTCTTGCTGTGCTGAGGGTTTCCCTTCCCTCGTGTCCTGGGTGGCACCCTGGCAGTCCAAGGCTCTCTCTCCAGGGGCAGTGAGGCACAGTAGGAGTGACCTGTGGGATTAAACTGGAGCTGAATTTCATGTCTTCTACCTTGTAAGGCTTTTCCTGCTGAGATTTTCCAGTCTGACCTCTCTGGTCTCCCCTGGAAGCTGGGGCATATCCAATCCCTCTCCTGTTTGGCGTTCTGTCAGTATGGGGCGTTCCCACTTGCAGGGTGTGCCTTCCCTCAAGGGGAGATCCCTGTCCTTCCATCCTTCCTGCTGGGGAAGGAGGCCTAGGCCAGCGCTTGGAAGAGCTGTGGCAGATGGGTTAAGTGCCCTGAGGGTTCTGCAGAGAGCCAAAGAAATTAGGAGCTGGAAATCGAGGGTGACTCAGAGAGAGGAGATGGAGCCCACGGGACAGTGGGGAGAGAGCAAACGGATACCAGCAGTGTGGGCTGCTCCTCTGCCAGTCTGAAGTAGTCTAAATCCTGAGGTTCCTGTTAAACCTGCATGTGAAGGGGCTCTGATTTATCCCCTGGGTTTGTGCGTGCCCTGAAGGAGCCAAGCAGCCCTTGGGCTGTGCCACAGCCCGAGGTGTCTCCCAGCCTGAGCTCCCCTCAGCAGGACATGCAGTGCTGCAAATCCTGCTCCTTCCCAAAGCCCCGAGGAGAGATTGCAGCAGTGGCTTGGAGGGGTTTGGGCTGTCACCTCCCCTCTGTCACACAGCAGTGAAGTCAGAGCAGCCCCGCTGTGCCCTGCCTGGCCTTGCAGGGCTCAGCTCCAGCACTGACTGTGCTGGGAAGCAGGAAACGCAAAGCAGTGAGTGACTGTACCTGGATTGTCATTAAAATAAAACTGCTATACTGCCTTTGCAGCCTCCAAAATTAAGGCTGCAGGTGATAAAACAGCAGTGGTGCCATGAACTTTTTCAAGTAGGGTTTTATTCCTCACCCAGGCTGGGTTGGAGCAATTGTGCTGTACAGCCCTTCCATTTCCAGAGGAAGAGCTCTCACGTTTAATGTGCTGCCTTGTGGGGCTTTCTTTGCATCCTTAATGCCTCACCATTCAATAGCTCTGTGCTTTGCAGGGCCCTGGAGATAAAAGAACCAATATTCCTTCAAAGGTTATTTCCAACACAGGAGTAGTTAAGAAACCGTCCGCACACAAATGACAAATTATTGTAATCTGAACAAAGAGCAGCAAGGATCTCACCAGCTGGAAACTTAAAAGAAGCCATAGACAAAGATGTAAAGATGGATTAAAGAAAGAGCTCTGATGTTCCCAAAGGCAGCAATGGGGCTAAGTGGTACAAATGAGGGAGGCTTCAGAAGCAAACAGCAAGCTGAACTGCCACGTCCTCATCCTCCTCCTGGGAGCTGGTGGCCTGTGCAGCACTGCCAGAGCTCCCAGCCCTCTCAGTGCTCACAGCTCCACCGGGAACCGTGTGATCTGCCTGCCTTGGCAGGGAGCAGGAGGCTGCTCCTGTCTCTGCTGTGAAATCAGAGGGAAAATATTCCTGCATAGTGCATTTCTTTCCTAATCTCACTTTCTCAGCCTGGCTGGCAGCTCAGCACTTTGGCTCCTGTGGTGGGAATAGCACTGGGCAGGAGCTGCTGTCCAGCTTGGATTTGTGGGGTGGCAGAGCACTGTGCTCCTTTCTGGCCTTAAAATCTGCAAGTGCTGCTCTGCTCCTGTGTGAGAACTCCCCAGGGCCTCTGAGCTGGGTGGAGCAGCTCCTGCTGGGGGGTGAGCCCTGAGAGGCTCCCAGGATTTCTGTGCAGAGGGCAGTGCCTGAGGAGGTGCCTCGGGGTCTGGGGGGCTGAGGAGGTGACCTCACGGGACATTCCCCTCCAGCCTTCGGGAGCAGCAGCAGCAGCTGGGTGCCTCCTGGAACTGCTTCAGGTGAGCAGAAAGGGGCTGCCTGTTGCTCTTCCCACAGTGGCTGTCATTTGCTGGATGTGCCAGTGTGCCGTGGGAACAAGGCTCTGCAGGGACAGAGGAGCCCTGAGGGAGGGGAACCGAGAGCAGCAGAGGCAGAGCAGAAATCCCTGCGAGCACAGCCGGGACCTCAGCAGCTCCTGGCAGCATCCAGAGCCCCCTGGCACAGAGGTGGGGCTCTGGAAACTCAAGCCAAGCCTCCAAGGTCTGCTGGTGGGAATGCAGAAGCTTCATGTGGATTGTCGTTGCACTAGGCTTGCCTGGCACTGTGGTGTTAATCAAGCCTTTGCAGAGCCTGGCTTGGTTTTAGCTTGGCAGCAGGACTGTGCCTGGGCAGGTTTACCTTGGCTTTGAGTTTCACTGCAGCTCTCTGCTTGTGGATGGTAAATCAGATGTGGGTTGAGCTTAGAGAGGGCCTGGAGTGAATCTCATAGATGCTGATTTGTTGTTTGTTTGGAGTGGTGTGTGACAAGGTCATCCCATCTCAGAAAAACAGCATGAGTTCCATATTTCTGACTCCCAGCAGGGATGGTGGGAGCAGGAGCTGCAGGGATTGCTGCAGTCTCTGCAGAGTGCAGAGGTGGATGGCACCCTGCAAACACAGCCAGCCAGGCAAGGCAGCCCGTGGGCCTGGGGAGCTGCACTGCCCCATCCAGCTGGGGAAACTCCCATTACATTATACAAACTTTCCATTGCATTCAGAACCCAGGAACTGCCATAAAGCAGGGCAAGAAGGTTGCTTATTAAATAGGCATGAAGGACTTGGAGAGTGATTAGTGCCTTTCTGGTTTGATTCTAAAGTGGTTCTTCAGTGATTAATGAAGCTCCTGCTGGGAATGACAATGTCTGAGGCCATTTGTGTCTGTTTATGGTGACATGTGGCTCCCTGCTGCTGGAGCACCCCTCTAGGAGGAGAGGGACTCCTGGAGCCTCACCTGTGGCCTGGGCAGGTTCCTGCCAAGCTCCTGTGCTTTTCCCTGGTTTTCCTGGGCTGCTTTGCCTTCAGGCCAGCTGCCCCTGGACAGTGGTTTGGTGAAGTGTTTTGTGGAGTGCTGGCTGGGACAGGATCACCCTGCTCCAGATGCTCTCAAGCCATACATGCACTGAGAGCTTCAGATTGAAACTAAGAGGGTCTTCGTAAAGTTGGGGAACTTCTAATAAATCTGCTCTGTCTTTGTGTCCACAAACCCTCGGTGGAAGAGTTGGGGCTGACTGTTGGAGACCTAACTGCCCTGTTGGTCTGTGGGACCTCCTGCTGTCCTCTCCCCAAGCTCAGGGGGATTCTTAGGGCCAAATCAGCCCCAGTGAGAGCCAGGAGTTAGTGCCCCTCTTCACAGTGCTGCCACTCCACTGAAGAAACCCTCCACATCCACGTAATAAAGATGATAACTTCCAAATGGAGGCTCAGAAGGGAAGAGTTCTCAGTCCAGTTTCAATGTGTGTCTCCTGTCTGGGCTGATGGGGGGAATATGTCCAGAGCTTCTGGGAGCAAGAGAAAACAGCTTTCCACAGCAATAAATGCCTGTTCCAGCTCTGGTTTAGCACTCCTGAGAAATGCCTGTGTACACACCTGAAATACTTGCAGGCATAGTGAACAAACCTGCTCAAATCACTGCCCTGGTTAAACATGTCGTTACCCGAGGTTAGCTCTGCACATGGTGCTCTGCTAGGGTTAGAGGAGGGCTGGATTTCTCGGATTTGAAACTGCCCTGGCTAATTTTAGTAGGCTCTATAAATAGCCCTCCCAAACTTGAGCAATTCCTGCTCTGCTCTCTAAAGGCAGAGAAGGTTTCTTAGGTAATGGAAATCGTGATGATTAGTGAGGGCTGGGGATGAAAAGAGGATGTGAAAGTAGCACAGAAATCCTTTGATATATCACTCACTGCTCCTGAGGCATATTCTTCTCCTTGTCTTGACTTTAAGTTTCCTGTAGCATGTGAGGGAATCTACCTCCTAAATTCACACTCTTCGAAAGTATTTTACCTTGCTTTTCTGTGTGAAAATACACGTTCCTTCTGAGCTGTGCTTGGAAGAAACGCAAAAAAATACTGTGTAAAAAAGAAGCAATCTGAGAATACTTTATAGATATGAATCTTTATAGAAACATTTTAAACCAGTTTGTGTCCCTGCTGTGTTCATCTAGGGAGCAATGCACAGGTAAAGTAATTAATTCACCTACGTTTTTAGCTACCAAAATTAGGCATCTGTTATTAAGGCAGTTGTTTGGGATGGTGTGGCCAGTGCTGCTGAAGGAGCAGCTGTGAGGACAGTTTGTGTAGTAGGCTGAATCAGCCTCTGAGTGTTCCCATGGACATGGGAGATGGTTGGTGAGAGTGGACACAGTCAGTCCTTGAGGTTCTAAAGACATCCAGGGCCAGCTCAGCCCCTCGTCCTGCACAAGGTGTGTGGAACCAGCCTTGCTCTGGGACACCCAGGGCAGAGATGCTCCCTCCTGCCTGGCCCCAGGACAGGGATGCTCTGAGAATTCTAAAATGTGGCTTGGCGCTGGTTTAGGCACATAAATCCCATGTCTGATGCTTGGACCCCTCAGTCTGGTGACCTTTCCTGGCTTTCAGAGCCTCAGGACCTGGAGTGGCACAGCTGAAATCCAACCCTTTTCCACTGCTGTTTGAAAGGAGCTCGTGAAGTTGGTAGGGCTTTGGGAGGCAAATTCCCACAGGATGTTCCCACAGCCCTTGGAGTGCAGCAGTTCCCATTTTGGCACTCCTGGTGTCCCCTCGCTGGGCTGGGGCAGGACAGGACCCTCAGTCCCAGGCTGCAGGCACAGGAGGCTGGTGCTGGGTTTGAGGCTGGATGCCCTCAAAGGCCTTTTCCTACAGTGACAGCCCCGCGGTTCTGTGAGCCCTGGGTGGATGCAGACAGTGGCTGGGAGCAGTGCCAGGGGGCTGTCACTCCTTGAGGCTGTGTGGATGCAGAGCATCAGGAGTGTCCAGGGAGATGCTCACAGTCTCCACCGCTGCACAGCAGCAACTCTGGATCACTCTGTGGAGAAACGTGGGGAGACTTGGCTGGAGAGAGGCATCCTAAGTGGGTCTGCACTGCTTGCAATAAAATCTGGGATGTTTGGCTGGAAGTGGAACAGTCCAGGTCAGCTGCTGTGGCTCTCCAGAGGGTTCCCTGCTGCCCTGGTCTGTTGCTTCCCAGCCTTTGAGGACTGAGCTGGTGATCTCCGAAACAATCAGCAGGGAAGGAACGGGCAGACCCTCAGCAGCACCTGTAGCAAACAACAAGCACATTCTCAAAGTTACATTGCAGCTTAATTAACAGGGGAGAGGCCTGTCAGACTTAATTTATTTTTAAAAGCCCCATCAAATTTAATTTGTGAGAGCAGCTCTTCCATCTGCTTCCAGACATTATCTCTGGAGTTCAGGAGAAAAACATATGTCTTGTGGTTAATAAGAATTTGTTTTAATGGCTCCTATGACTGGGTGATTAATAACTGCTCAGCTCTGATTGTTCTCATTATAAGGAGAACACACAATCCCTCTGCCCAGCCCCAACCTATGGAGAAGAAAGATCATAAAATGGGAGATGAAAAATCCCTCTGCTTGAGATGAAAGCAAATGGATCAAGGGCTTGGCTGCACAGAGCTGTGCAGCTTCCTATGGTTCTTATTATTCCTCTTTTGGGATTATGCATCAGATCATCAAATGGGCTCCATCAGGGCAGCCCAGTTTGTATTTGGACGTGTAACTTGATCTGGTGTCTGGCTGCCAGAGGCAGTGCTGGCATTCAGGGGTCCTGAGCAAATCCCTCCTTGCCACAGGTTCCTTCGGGAGCCTTGGCACATCCCCCCAGCCCCTCCAGAAGCACGAGGAAACGGCCCCGGTGCACATCACAGTGCCCTCGGCAGACTTTCCTCCTCCCCTGCTTGCTGCTGGCTCTAACCCGTGTCGCTCAGCCAAACCACAGCTCAGCACCACGTTTCCACGAGAGCAGTGGGGTCAGAGCACAGCCCTCCTGTTTGGGGACCAGCTAGTTCATGCAACAGCCAAGTCCAGAGTAATTCACCCTGTTTGCTCTCCTGGCACGCTGCTGCCTGCTGGAAACGCTGGGAGCTCTGCTGCTTGGCAGATCTTCAACCCAGTCACTTCAGAGGAAATTCCAAGTATTAAAAGAGTCCAGTGATTAGGTTATCATCATCTCCACTTCTCATTTGCTCTGCTCACAATGAAAGCTTGCAAGAGAGAAATTTATTTGGTTGTTTTTAAAGGCAGAGGTTGAAATGTGCTCCCGGGCAGGAAATAAAGAGCCATTATTCCCTGGGAGCCCCCGGGGATGGCAGGCAAGGGGTCCCGGGAGCCACAAAGCAGCACGAGCCGGAGCAGGGAGCTGCTGCCATGGGCTTTGGTTTGCTCGTGCGGCGCTGACCTGGCGCTGACCTCCAGAGCAGGAGGTCAGGGAAAGGTTCCAGCCCCAGGCGCGGAGGAAGGAGCTTTGCCCGTCTGAAAGGAGCCGTCCTGCACGACCTGCGGAGTGAGCCTCACACAGTAATAATAATGGTAGTAATGGTAATAATAATGGTAATAATAATGGTAATAATGGTAATAATAATGATAATAATAATAATAATAACAATAATAAAGAAATTACTGTCGAAATAATGTTTCCATTTCAGCTAAGAATTCTCACCCAATTTATATGCAGAAGGAAAAAGCAAGAAGTGTTTCAGAGCAGGGGATAAAATCGATGTTCCCCCAGTGGAAAGGGAAAAATAATACTGTTCTCTGGTTTTTTTAAAGCTTTCACCTTGCCCTTCCTGTTTCCATGACCATGTGCTTACTTGTGCAATCCCCTAATAACTCCTTTTCAGCTCCTGCTGTTTGGAATTGTCATCTGCCCCAAGATCTTCCCTCCACACAGAGCTGGGGGAGAATGTGGGCACCAGGAATGAAGTGTCAGGGCTCTGATGTGGCCACGAAACCTTTGTAGAGCAACATAAAAATAGCAGGGATTGCACCCATGAAGATGGAGAGAGAGGGGGGAAATCACAGAGTGCACACAGGATATTTCAGTGTCAGCTTTCTTGTTCCCATGAGGGACAGACAGATGGGGCCAGTTGGATCAAACTGGGAGGTTCTCTGCCCAGCTGCACCCCCTCATCTGCTCAGAAATACTGGGTGCATCTGGCTGCTGGGATTTCCTGCTGTGTCCCTGCAGTGCCACCAGGATGAGTGGGGAGAGAGATGCAGCAAAAGGGGCAGAGTGGTGGAGAGGGGACAGCACTGCTGAGAGATTGGGAAGGGCTGGATCAGCCTTCAGGCTCCTCTGCCAGGTGTGAAGCCTCAGGTGCTGCACTGGGGCAGCCCTTTTGCACTGGTGAAAGTTTTCTGCAAGGATTAGGCTAATATTGAAGTATAAATTGTATTATTTATTATTAAACTTACAGCTTCTTTGGAACCCTTAAATGTGAATCACTAAAATATTTGTCTTCAGGGAGACACTTCCACAGAGGTGGAAAAAAGGATGGTTTTGTTTATTAATTTTTTTTCTTGTAGAGCAGATTCCTCATGTTTAAAATAAGTCCCCTGGACAAATATGGGCACAGCAAAAAGTCCTGCTGGACAAAAGGTTTCTGGAGCATGGAGAAGGTGTGGAGACTGCCTCGGGCTGTCTCTGCATTTGGACTGGCATTTGTGGTGACAGCTACTGCCCAAATTCTTGGTGGAGTTGCTATCTGTTGTGTAATGCTCCTGCCTGCTCACTGGGCTCCTGTCAGCCAGGATGGGACCCAATGCTGGGGGGCTGTGCTTGTGTCCAGGGCACCAGAACATGATGATTCAGTTTATACCAGCAGGAATCCTGCCTTTGTATCAGCTCTAACGTGGAGGAATCCCCAAATCTCACAGCTCTGCATATTGATGGTCCCCCTTTTTGAGGGGATACAGCCACGTCCACCCCCAAATTCCCTTTGAGATCCAGTGTCAGATAATGAAACAGCACAGAAAGTAGATCTGTTTAGGGAAGAGCTGTTTATTCTAAATTAAATACATAAATGAAGATGATGAGTTTAATTGTCCCATGGAAGACAGGTTTTTTTGTTATTTAAAGTTGTGCTTGAACTCCTTTACATTTGTTTTTGGTATGTTTTTCATTTTATATTCCACTTGGAAAAATGAGGGAAGTTAAGAAGGAAAAAAGAGGAAAGTGTTCTATGGGTACTTTTTTATCTCTTTGAAGGAGAGATAACTCTAAAGAGGAGGAAAAAGAAGGGAGAAAGAAAGGAACAAAAAGCCAGAATCCTTCCAGATTTGGTGAACAACCCCAAAATGACACCTTTCAAAATGAACATTTATAATTTTGTTTAATTTTGAAAGTTTTCATAAGAAAAAGAATTCAACCAAATCAGCTACGTTTGTGGAAACTCCTGGGTTCCCTTGGAAACCCCTTTTCTTTTTCATGGCTAGAACTTTATGAAGAAAATTGTTACCATGACATAGCTGCTGAGCTGCCTGAGATATATGAAGCACGTTAATCAATCACCTCATCCTGCAGGTGCAGGATTTCATAAAAAGCAATTACCAGGAGATGGAGTGATGCCAAGCTCCATCCCCTCTCGCCCCACAGCATCTTCCCAAAGCTCCACAAATCCCTCTGCTGGGGTCCCTTGGAGGGTTTTCCTGCCGTGGTACTGGGAAGACTCAGTGGTTGGCCATGACTGCAGAGATTCCCTGAGCATTTCTGTCACGGAAAATGGGTCAATAAATCCCTCTCCTCCCTTTCACAAAAGGTTATGACATTTTTGTAATGAAAATTCCTTAACCTGATTGTCTTGTTTCAAATTAAAGACACTTGTGGCTGGGAGCAGGTTCTTTTCCCCAGGATGCTGCTCCTAGGGAGGACTTTTTTCAGACTGAAGCTTTAAAGGTGTGCTTTGGTCAGAGCAGCTGTTCCTCCACTCCCCCCACGAGCAGCCCTTGAGTTCCCAGCCCTCGCTCGATGCTCTCCTCACCCACAGACTGCAGCTTGCAGAAGCCACCCTGGAAGGAGAGCCCATCCCCAGCCCTGCCTGTGCCTCACACACTGTGCTGGGCTCTGGGCTCTGCCCCTGGACATTCCTGCCAGCCCTGGCAGTGTGGGGTGCTGCCGTGCCCAGCCCCTCATGCCATTCCTGCTGCAGTCTGGGGTCACTTGGGCATCCAGACGTTCAGAGCTGCTCGAGCCATCCTTCAAAGGGGCGTTTTTGTCATCAGCTTCGTGGGGCAAGAGAAAGGAGCAGGACTTCAAGGTCCCAGACAGATGTCACTTGTTCCTAATGCAGCAGTTTCTCTGGGGTTTTAATAACAGGACTGCCTCTGCCCTCCTGGGGAGCCCCTGCTCTGCTGCTCCTTGCAGAAGTGCCTGAGTAAGGAAACCCCAGCCCATCTCCAGGTGATGTTATAGGGACAGACCACGATGCTGGGAATAATTAGTGTCAGACAAGTTGCTGGTGCCTCCTGCCCAGCCAAATGAGGCTCAGAGGGTTTGGATCCAATGCAGGGTCACAGAGGAAGGGGAATGAGATAGGAAAACCTTATATGACACAAGAATTTCTTACTTAGCCCAGTTTAGAGGAGATCAGAAAGAAAATAACAACGAGAATCAGAGTTTGAGTGTAATGCAGGGGTGTTAAGTCTTAATAAATTCTGTTGATGCCTTTGTGTGATGGACAGATTTATCTCTATCAGGCTCTTTTGTTGCTTCCAGAGGAATCCTAACCAGCACCAATCTGAAACTTTCCTCCCTTTAATAAACATCAATAACTTAACACAACCTCCCCTCCATGTCATCTGGCAGCAGTGGGAGCCCAGGCTGCAGTTTTACTGGGGAAATGGTATTTTCAAGGTGGCATATTCTGGCCAGACTGGATAAATATCTTGCATTTCCTTGTATTGTCTGGGAACATGCATGGAACAGTTCCCAGCCCAGTCCTCAAAGGTTTTACAACATTGAGAGGCCTCCATAAATTTCAAGCAGCCAGGAAAATATTAGAGGAATGTCTTAAAAGGGAGAAGGGAAAAAGAAAGAGAGGAGGGTAAAAGCAACCTCATAAGAAAGCATCAAAGGGTATATGAGGAATAAATGGAATGTGATTCCATTGGGATGTGGGAGACTCAGTTTCTCCCTATTATACAGGAGACTGCTTGATTAGCTAAAGGAGTCATGCCTTCATTTCCCCTTTCTAAAGCAAAACTTTAGCACTTTATAGGGAAAAATGAATATGCTACTGCTGGGCCCTCTGAGCAGGGGAGGTGGAGGGGAGTGGGTTGGAGCCTGCCCTGGAATCACCTGGATCAGCACCCAGGGCAGCAGCCGAAGGGAATTCTGTGATGTCAGTCTGTCCCTCAGGGTGCTGAGGCAGGGATCGCTGCCGTGTGAAGGGGACACTCTGGCCGAGATGCCCTGCAGGGGTGAGAAGGAGCAGGGCAGGAGCAGGGCAGGAGCAGGGCTGCAGGGAGTGAGAGGTGTGGGGTGGCTGAATCCAGAGCTCATCTCCATTAGTGTTTAGTGAGGGTGTCACCCCAGGGCACGGCCCCAGTGCCACGGGGCGAGGGTCTGGGGGAATAGGGGTGTGAGGGCACAGAGGGACCCTCTGGAGCAGGGCAGGCTGGGGGTGCCCTGGGGCTGTGCTGAGATCAGGGCTGTAGCACTCAGACCCTCCTGTGGGCACCCTGTGAGCTCCAGCTCCGGGCTGGCTCAGCTGAAGTCTGTGCTGTGTGGGCTCTCTCCTGGTGGCTTCTGCTGCAGCCAGTGGGATTTCCTAATAACAGAAATATCCCCCCGTGGTTTCCCCCTGCCTTATTCCATCTGATTAAATAAATACCAACACATTTGCAAGAAACTGGGTAATCATACTGAATTAGCCACAAGAAGACAGATATTCTACTTTTTTGCCTTTCAAGGCTCACAGAACATCCTACAGCCATTAATTATTCGGGCTCCTGACAGTTCTGCAGGGATATCAGATAGCCTGGGTGTGGGACTGAGTCCTGAGGATGGCAGAGGGCTGGCTCAGCTCACTGCGTGGCAGGGCTGCAAATGCAAAGCAGAACAGTGGCCCTGCTGTTTCCTCTCCTCCCAGGAGCTGCAGACTGGTGGAAAAGTTTTTGCTCAGGGAAGCAATCCTGGCTGGAGGCTTTCAAAGGCTTCTTGCAAACACAGATTGATGGGGTGGGGAACGTACTTTAAACATTATGGCAAACACCTTGGCTGTGTCCCTTTCAAGTGAAAGCTCCAAGGAAGGAATTTGACTGATGTGTGCTTTTATCAAAGCTGTTCCCTGTTCTGTGGAGCACAGGAGCCTGAGGAAGTGAAGAAGTTAATGGGGGAAGTGGGCATTAAACAAAAAGATCAAATGCATCAGGTAATAGCCAAAGGGATAAAAAGTACACAGCACCTGAGAGTGGCAATAAATGTAAAATGCTGCTCTCTCATTTCAGATATTTGATTAACTGCTTCTAAATATTCTGGGGACTGTACAGTCAGGGGGAAGATGTGGGTGAGCTGAAATGTGGTCTAAATGTTTCAGGGACTCTGACCAAAGAACCTGTAAAAGCCTTCCTAGCTCCCCACTGCCTCTGGGAGGGCAAATATAAAGGTTTAGGGATTTATAATTTTTTTTTGTTGTGGGAAAAACAATCAAATAAACAGAAAAACACCATAGGAAGAGTGTTTGGATTGATGAGGCTAGGGAGAAGTGCAGCAGTAAAATTGTGTTTGATATTGCAGAAGGGAAATGGGATTTTATTTCCTTTCTGTCCATTACTGAAAATAGCTTTTGAAGAATTGGGATCAGTGAGGTTTTTCCAATCTCGTGTCTCCAAAGAATTCTTACCTGCTGGTGAGAGTGTAGGCACTGATCTTTTCTCTCTGTGTGACAGGGACAGGACCCAGGGAACAGCTGGAGCTGGGGTCAGGCTGGATTTCAGGGAAAGGCTCTTCCCCCAGAGGTGCTGGCACTGCCCAGGGAATGGGCACGGCCCCGAGGCTGCCAGAGCTGCAGGAGAGCTTGGGCAGCACTGCAGGGATGGACAGGGTGGGATTGCTGGGGGTCTGTGCAGGGCCAGGGGCTGCTCTGGGTGATCCCTGGGCCTTCCTCCCAACTCAGGCTTATCCTGTGATTCCATGATTCTAGGACTCTGCTAGCACATGTGCAAATGTTCTTCTGCATGGGAGTGCTTTCCCACTTCTCTCTCTAAAACTGGGTTTCTCCAGATGCAAAACATGTTTGGGAAATATTTTCAAATCAGCACCTCAGCCCATTGCAGAGAAGGACTTTGAAGTTTGTCTTTCTTGAGCAGAGCTGCTTTGCCCCACTGGAGCACTTCACATCCCGGGACCAGAGAGCCCAGAAGGAACAATTCCTTCAGCCTTTTGAACAGAGCTCAAAAGCCCCATTTCATGGAAAGGAACAAGAGCTCAGGGGCCTTGGCCTTCTGCCTCTCCACAGCTGCTGGGACCAAGCCTCAACAGCTAAAACCCTGAAATGCACCACGGAGAGGCAGCTCCCTGCAAGGCTCTATTGCCGAGATGATTTTTCCCACCTTTGGGACAAAAGTCTTTGGATGCTGTAGGCTTGAATTTTCCTTCTTTGCACCTCTTTCAAAGTGCAGGACAGGCTCAGCAAAGTCCCCCTTGCTCCTCAGAGGCCATTTTGTAGTGCCACAGCAGGATAAAAACGCTCTGGCTCCGTTAGAAATGTGGAGATCTGTCAGCAAACCTGGGCACTGCTCCCCCCTGCCTGGCTCTGGCTCCAGGCCACGGGCAGGGGGTGTGGAAAACAAATGCAAAGGCACACTGGGCATGCTGGGGGTGCTGGGACAGCTCCCCCTCCCCAGCTGGTCCTGCTGGTCCCTGGGCTGGTTGTGCAGAAAGCAGCATGCACCCATGAAGGAGGTGATGTGGCATAATTTATTCCAAGGGCTTTAAACCACTGTACAAGAATTCTCTTTGTATTTTGGCCAGTGGTATGCGTTGCTGGGATTGGGGAGGCAGAAGAATTGCATAGCTGGGACTTTTTAGATCAAATCTGTCAAATCAGCTTTTTAGATCTAATCGCTTTTTTTGGAATGGTTTGGGCTGATTTGATCCTGAATTTGAGCCCTCCCTTTTGGCTCTGCTTTTTGTGATGTCCTTATAAAGCAAAAAAAACAAAACCCCCAAAAAACCCCCAAAAACAAAAAACCAAAAAAAACCCCCAATGAAATTACAGTAATGAAAGCATTGATTAGGTGTGTTAGGAAGAGGGAAGAGGTTTGCACTCAGACTGGGTTGAATTCTCTGGAAACACAGTGGCTGCTCCTGCTTGTCCCCAGCAAGGTATTGTCACCTGTGGTGATATTACCTGTGGTGGTGGCACTGTGGATGTCCTGCTCCAGGGAGGCCCAAAACAGGTGCTAATGAGCCCTGAAGAAATGAACATGTGAGCGCTGGAATGGCTGGGGGAGTGGGAAGCTGTGGGGGCTGCTGAGAGTTACGACTCAGAGATGTGAAACCAGGGAATTTGGGTTTCCTGCAGGATTCCCAGCTCCAAGCTCCGGTGTTCCCTCCTAGGGCTCTGGATCCCAGAGAGGGGTGTGCCCCAGGGACTGGGTGTGCTGGGGAGTGCAGGAGGGTCTGGGGCTCGCACCCGCCTGCCCAAGGGCCCCCGGCCGTGCCCCACTCAGGCTGCTCTGGCCCGTCTCAGCTGCCCCGAGCTCCTGCGAGTCCAGAGGGTCCAGGTCGGCTCGGAAAGCTCCTGAGCTTGAGCTGTGCTGTGACACAGTCTGTGTCTGAGCTGTGGGGCACTTGCGCTCAGTGAAGCCGAGGCCTGCAGGCCGGGCAGGGCCGGGCCGGGGCCTGCACAGCGCCCGGGGCGGGCTCGGCTCCAGCCCCGCGTTATTGCCCGGCCCTGCCCGGCCGCAGAGCAGCGGCGAAACAAGCAGGAATGTCATCGAGGTCACTCTGCCAGCCCCTGGCTGCGGATAATGAGCAATTCCTGACAAAATGAGGTGGCTGGAGCCATTGGGAGATAAAAACCTGCCTGTCATTCTGTTGCACAAACCTATATTCCAATTTTATCTGTGGAGCACGGGTCTCTTTTATCCAGTTTCCTGTTTGAAGGGATTTGAGCAGAATAGATAATCCTAACTTTGAACATAAATCACTGAGCTGCGCTGCTGATAGATGCTTTGCACTTTTTTATGATAATGGCTGATTGGAGGCTGGGAGGGAAAATGCCAGGGGCTTATCTCTGTGGAGCAGCGTTTGGAGGGCTGAGGGAAGGGGAGGCAGCTGGGGCTGCTCCGTGTTTATTTCTCTGCTTGTTTATTCGGGTGTCTGAACTCGAGCAGAGATGCTCTGAGGTGCCACTGGGGGCTCGGGGAGTTGGGGTCTGCACAGAGGCACGAGGGGGAGGTGGGAGACCCCCACAGGGCTGAGCCCGAGTTGGTTCATCACTCCCCACAGAGGGGCTTGGGGATGCCAAAGAGCCATCAAATACAGCCTGGGGATTGTTACTCTTTTACTAAGAATAGTGTAAAAAATACACATACAGCTCCTTTTTTCTCTTACCCACAAAATAGATGACAGCTCCAAAAGTGCACTTTTCCTTTTGAAGATGCAAATCCCCAGAAAGGTCATGTTCCATTTTGGTTTTGAATGTTTCTTATTTTTAAAAGATTTGTTTTACTGCAATTAGCTTAAATTTCAAAGTAATTTTAAACCTGAAAACTGGATTCTTTCTTTGCTTATAACTTCTGTCTCTCTTCTAAATTAGAAAAAAAATAAAAGGAGAGAGAGAGAGAGAAAAGAACCCTTAACATCAAAACAGATGCTTTCCCAGGAAAAGTTGTTTTTTGATGAAGCAGATTAATTGGCATTTTCTAATCAAATCTTCAAAAAACTTCTAGGCAGCTTTGCTGAGGCATTGAAGTGCCCTTCTAAAGGCTGAGCTTTCTTCATGTTACCCTCTGAAAGTCATCCTTCCCAGTGACTCTGAATGGCACCTTGGCAAAGCTTTGCATTAGATCCCTGGGCTTTTGCCTGTGCAGAGATGAATTTTCTGTGAACTTGGGTTCACAGGATGATTGCAATTTTGAAGCAAATTCCCGGTTTGCCTCCAGGTGAGCTCCAGATGCTCTCCACGCCCTCACGGAGGTTTAATGGTGCAAATCAAAGGCTGGTTTCCCCAGCAGCCCCAGAGCCCAGGCACAGCCGGGGTGTTCACTGGGGCTGCCACGGTGCCACCCTCCCTCCAGAGCACACTCCACATGCTCCAGGGCAGCCCAGTGGGCAGCTGCTCCCCTGGCCCCAGGTTGTTGTCACTTGCAGGTGCTGCTTTTGGTCCTGGAATCACAAAGGATCCACTTTGGAAAAGCCCTCCCACCCCCACCTTGTCCCCAGCCCAGAGCCCTGAGCCACCTCAGGGATTTTTGGGCACTCCAAACCTCCCTGCCAGTGCCTGGCCATCCTTCCCATGGGGAAATTCCTCCTGATGTCCAACCTGAGCCGCCCCTGGCACAGCTTGCCCTGATTTCTGGAAAACAGAAGTTTTTTGGAATGGGTTTAGATATTCCATTGCAGTTTCAAAGGGGGTGCCATGAGCACATACTGGAAAAGGAACAGCTCTTAGAAAAGGCAGAAAGTGATCAAGTCTCCCACAGGAGGCAATTTGGAGTAATACAATCTGCTCAAACAACAAGTTCTTTAAACTTGGGAGAAAATTTCTCGGGAGCTTGAACAGGTCAATAACATTTTCCCCCATTTGGAGAGAAATAGAAAAATTAACTTTTATTTTTTTCCTTTGCCAGTATTTGTGTTATTTAACAGCCTTTTAGAAACCCATTTCCTGCACTATTTTAAGCTGCAGGCAGAGTTAGGAGACCACATCTTAGTGACTATTTAAATCTCTAGACAGCTCAGGAGATAAGTCAAAACAAATTTCAGGATGTTCCTCTAAAGAGCTGTTTCCACTTAAGTCAGTCCCATTGGGAGCCCGGTTACAGAATCACCTAATCTGCTACACATTTTGTACATTTAAACAGGTCCATTTAAAAGAAAGTTTTTGAAATTTTCTGTGCAGTGAATACATAATGAATTCCACTGGAGGAGGCTGGAAATTGCTCCTGGTTTTTCACTCTTCACTTTGTTGCTGTTGATAACTTTATGGTATCCTGACTTTTTTTCTTTTACTGCCATCTTTCAGGCTCCACACCATGCAGCACAACTCCTCCTTTGCTCCCCAAAAATTAAATAATACATCTAGGCTGCTTGATGTGGGGAAGATGCTGTGCAGGGATATTCAGAGAATATCCAATTACTTCAAAGTTCAGTGGGCAGTCAGGCTGGGGTGGAGAGGATTGCTCACCCTTCAAGTCCTGGCTGTTTGACCTCAGGTTTGGCTGCTCTGCTGCTGACTCTGGTTCTGCTCTGAGGAGGGAGGCTGGACCAGCAACCTCCCAAACAGCATCTCTGTGGCTCTGAACTGACAGGTTTTCTTGGCCTTGGGGTCAGAGGGAGGAGGTGCACGAGGGATGCTGCCTGCCCTTTTTTTCTGGATTGAACGTTCTCCACACATCTCAGCAGAGAATTTTCAGAGACAGCTCTCAGCTCCATGATTTCCTCCTCCCGCCCTGCCATCAAATAACAGAAGCCAGCAGATAGAGAAGTTTCTTAGATGAAAAGCAGCTGCATTTGCCTTGTGGTGTTTCTTATTTTAAAAAATGTTGGCCAGACGTGATATGCAAATTTTGAAGTAGGAACTGTTGAGTGGAGTCTGCCAAACTAATGTAATGTTTGGAATTGGTCTGAAAGCTTCCTTTGTGATGTTATTTTGTCCTGGATTTCCCAAATGAAACACAGAATTTGGGTTTCCTCTGCCTTAAGTTCTTAACCTTCACTCTCTTCCCAACCCCATCAGAGGAGAGCAGCTGTAAAAGTTTTGATGGATTCAGGTCCTCACTCTGGATGTGCTTTTGACCTGAGCTGAATTGTGTAATTTTCTGCCACAGATGGTTTATCTCCTAAAGGGAATGATGTTTCTGTGGTAGCACAAAGGTTGGTGCACTGCACTATTTTATTTTATCTTCATGTTTGCAGAGGCAAAAGTAGGGCAAATGCTTTGTTTCTCTCTGTGATGGGTACTCGTGCTCTCCCTCTTCTGTCCTCTAATAGAATTTGAAGCTGTGGTTGTTTAATTTGACCTTCTTCATAACACAGCAGGATCCTTGTTACTGATGCCTGCACCAGCCCTGACTTGTGCTGAGGCTGAAGGAGGAATTTTACAATCTATTGGTATTTTTAAGGAGGTGTTTTACAGTAATCTATGAAAAGCACTGTAGTGCTTGAGAGGGTGAAATCCTTGCCAAGGCTCTGGAGCAGCTCACTCTCAAAACGGGTTTGTGTGTACAAACAACATTTCACCTCTCATCCACTAAATGGTTTTCCATCAGTTTCTGGCAGTTTCAAAGGAGGTTATATTTTTACTTTATATCTGATTGTCTTCTCCTGTCCATTCTCATCAGCTGCAAAATTCCAAACAGGATCCACAGAGGTGGTAAGACTAGAAATAAGCCTCATGCCTCATGGGAGGAACTGAGGAACATGCTCTTAAAGCCTTTCTTCCATCTCCCAGGTCCAAGGTTCTGCTCAGGACACGGCCTTTTACACACACCAGTGGCACACCTGGTGCTCAGATGCCTTTGAGCTTCTTCAAGGGGAGTGCTGGGGAATCAGAATGGTCTGAACTGTTTCATGGACTTCTGTCCTCTGTTTTCTTACTAGCATGGTGCTGAGAAGAAAACATCCACCGCCCCACAATAATTTAACAAAGGCAGGAGAAGAAGTGCTCTTCCCCAGCTGGATTCACCCAGGGTCTGGATGCTGGGGGTCTGTAAACCAGATCATGTTTCTAAGAGGGAATTAGCCCAGATTAGAGGGAAAGGCAGTGGGGGTGTTTGTCCTTCCTGGTGACATGTGGCCTCACACTCAAGTGTCCAGGCCCTGCCATCAGACTGAACAGCTGCTGGGGACTGTCCTCAGACTGGCAGGAGCCTGTGGGAATGCAGGGAGAGGCACCTGCTCCAAGCCCCTGGGACAGCAGGGCAGGGAGAGCCGATGGGGCCCCTTAATCCTGGTGCTGCCCTGCCTGCTCCCAGTCAGATTCCAGAGCTCTGCAGGGGGCTGCTCCAGCTCTGCTGCAGACTGATCTGGCTGCAGTTCCTGCCTTCACCCCGTGCCCAGGGCAGATGCTGGGGTGGGGATGGTGCCTGCTGAGCTCTGCTGAGCTCTGCTGAGCTCTGCTCCGCAGGCAGCCCCGGGCAGGAGTGGCCCCAGCCCCTGCTGGGAGGGACCCGAGGAGGCTGCAGGTGTGGGAAAGGAGCGGCTGCTGCAAATCCGGGCTCTGCTCTGCCCTGGGGCCCATCCTCTGGCACGGCTCTCGGGCAGGAGATTGGATTTGGTTCTTCTTCCACTTGCAGCAGAAAACTCCAGCCTGGAAGAGCAGGTGCTCAGTGCAGGGTCTCAGAAGGAACTCTCCCTGTCCCCAGGAGCTGTTGGACAGCAGGATTCAGGGCTCAGCTGCCTTGGGAAGGGGCATTGGCTGGTGGTTCCAGGGACTGAGGAGTGGAGCTCTGGTGCTTTCCCAACCTGGTGATGCTCAGAGCCCTCTCAGAACACCTCTGCACAGGCAAGGCAGCTCCCCGGGGGACAGCAGGATTTTATTGAGGCAAAAACAGAGAGAAGAAGCTGGAACTTTGTTCGGTTGGGCCTTTTTTTTTAAAATAGCAAACATATTCCTGTGCTACTGAATTTTGACATTACTGTGACATGCCCCATCCATGGAAGTGGGCAGGGCTGGTCTGTATGGGGCTCTGAGCAACCTGGGACAGTGGAAGGTGTCCCTGCCCATGGTACAAAGGTGGAATGAGAGGAACTTTAAGTTTTCTTCCAGCTCAAACCATCCTGTGATTATTCTGTGTCATGATCATGATGGGTCCCTTCCAACTCAGCTGATTCTATGATTCTATGATTCATTTCAGTGCAGCCAAACCGTTTAGTTTTGATCTATTCTAAAAAAAAAAAAAAAAAATTATTCTAGCAGCAATATCAAAGTCCATACAAGATATTTTGAATTTATCAAAACAAAATATTTTGGTGATTTCCTATCAAAAAGCAAAGTGAATTTACAGTCTTGCAAAGTGGCCTAATTTCATTAAGTCAGCCTTTGCTTAGAAGAAAAATGATCTCTAGGCAAGTCCTTCAAGCAGCCCTGGTACAAATGCCTGCCATGAGTGGAAAGCAAACAAAACCTGTTGAGGGCACTGGGACGTCAGAGTCTCCTTTGCAAACCCTCTCAGACAGGTCTGGCAGTGCAGAATCCACTGGGAATCTTTGTGAAACAAGCACAGCTGACTGCTCTGTACAACTGTGGAGTCTCCTTGCAGAAACTGTCGGAAGGATGGGTTTGGAATACAAAGGAAGGCAACTCTAGGAGTTTGATCACAGCCTCTTGAGTGATGAGATGTGACATTATTCCTCGCTGGTTTATATCAGTGGCTCCCAAACCTTGACACAAAGTACACTGAAGTGGTGGCTTTGTCTCCCCTGAATCATTGAGAGAGCATTTGATCCTATAGATAGAAGTGGTAATTGACTATATTTAAAGATTAACTCAGTGTCATGCCTTCTGAAAAGAAAATGTTATTAAGAAAGTTGTCAATCATGGAGTTGATGCCTTTTTTAGTACAGCCTGAAAGTGTTGTAATTTTAATACCCCAGAAGCCAAAGCAAATTATCAAACAGAAATTAGAGATTAGCAATTTCCAGTTTCTCTCTCATCTCTTTCATTTCATCTTCCACCTTCATCCGCAGGAAGAAAAGGAGGAACAATAGTATTTGGCATGGCAGGGGAAGCACAGAAGCCTGGCTGAGGTGATATCCTGTCCTGAAGCTCTGTGCTGAGCTCACGAGTGCCCCGGGCAGGGGTGATTGGAGCTCTGATGGAGCAGCGACGTCCCGAGGGACAGCCAGCCGCGTGTGCAGCTGGGTCAGGCACCCGAGGCTCGGCCTCTTCAGAAAATCCCCTGCCAGATGTGACTTTAATATCAACTTGGGTGCCCTGGAGTCACAGGGGGTGCTTTACAGGCCATGGTGCTTCAGTGAAGGCGCTTTTCCAGTCTTAGGTAGTTGGATTTTTATTGTTCAGGGCTGGGAGTGCAGAGGTGTATGTGGAGTTCAGGCTCCTAAATTTAAATGTGCCATCCTGAAAACGCCTTTCAGGTGGAGTCTAACCTTATGTGCTTGAAACTCTGGAGGCACCAGGGTTTGTGCTGTAGTGTTTCCACGGTTGTCCTGCCTGTGCACAAACCCCAGAGTGAAGGGACCAGGCTGCCATGCCCAGAAACTGGGCCAGGACCCCAGACTGCAGCTCCTCTGCCAGAGGGGCTTTATCCCCGAGGTATCTGTGCAGCCTATCTGATGAGAAAGGAGCTCCACACAGCAGCACGTGGTGGCTGGGGGTTTCTTTTCAAAGGCAGTTTGCACAGAGGAGCTCTGCCCGTTAACACACAATTCCTGGGTCTGCATTAGTTGTTCAGGGCATTTTCAAGGCAGAGTTTCATTTTTAAACTGAGAAGATGAAATCACCACAATCCCATCGGAAGCTGCAGAAGTCTCTCAGCCCTCAGACTGCAGTTTTCTGGTGGGAAATTTTCCAGCTGAAAATATGTCTTATACAGAAAAGAAGGAGACAGCACAGAAATTCCTCTAACACACCAAAAAGGAGAAAGACCTTGTTGTGGCCCCATTTGGCAGAACTCATTTTGAGGAAGGAGGCTGGCTCACGACCCATCCATGTAAATTCTCCTGGCTGGAGAGTCCTTCTTAACAGGATCACTCAAAAACTGGAGAAGTTCAGGTTTTTTCTGCCTGGCAGCACTGCTGGAACAGGACAGGTGGACCAGGCACCACTGTGGATAAGCAGCAGCAGTTCCAGGAGTACCAAGAAAGGTCTTGGACTGGCACCAGTCAAACTGAAACCACCTGTGGTGTCCTGGCCCATCTGCATCTGTTCTGGGAACCTGGGCACTATGGAAGAACAGCTCCAGCACCATTTGCATTGGAAATCCTTTCCCATGAAAGACAGGCCTGGTGCTGTAAAAGGCTGGTTATTGCCTTTGTGTTCTGGTCTTTCCTTCACAGACAGAGACTTGCGTTTTCTGGGGGAGGGATTGAGACTCAGAGTAATTGAAATAGGAACAGTATTCCTCGTGAATTCTGGGCTAGATGGGGGAATGAAATTCTCTGTACTGAAAACATTATGCTCCCACCATAATCTGCTGAAACAGTCTTCATTTCCCTGGTGTAGGAACGTTCTCTTCTCTTCTCTTATTGCATTTAGCTTGAAATCAGAGCTCTCAAGCTGTTCGATGCTGGGCAGTGTCTGCCTTGTGCTGTCGTAATAAATGCCCCAGATCCATCATAATAGCAGTTCCTCTGGCACAGGGAACGATTGGAAACTGTAGGAGAGGTGTGGGGCAGTAATGGAGATTTATTTCTTTTGCAAAGGAATTGGATTATCATTTTGTGGAGAGTTATTTTACCTTTCCCCTGCCCAGACAAGTCAGACCAGTTACTGCCATTGTATGAAACGCTTCAAGGTGGGGAGGGGCCCAGCCCTGCCACCTGGCTGGCTGCCCGTGGCAGAGGAGGGTGTTTCAGGTAATTGAAAGAGCCTGTCCAGCAGCACATCCTCAGGATGACCCTTATCCAAACAACTCCACTCACACCGTTCTGACCTCCACCAGAACGTTCATTTATTGGGCCCTGCTTTGCTGTGGTAGGACTTGCTCACTTCTAATCCAGCTCCATCATTTCTGAGCCTTTATGTGTCCGGGAATGAAGTGGATTATAAAATACTTTCAAGGATATTTTTTATTGTGTTTTGTCTAAGACAAGCAAATCTTCCTTCTTACTGTTTGCCTGACAACTACAGGCATTACTTCTGTGCTAGCACTATGGGAGTGTAAACCGTGTGTACATTGTGTGTAAACTGCGTGTAGGAGGTGTGTACAGCATGTGTACACTGCTTGTGTGCCGTGTGCAAGCCACGTGTAAACCGCACGTAAACTGCACGTGCACTGCTTCTGTAGCATGCGTACACCCGTGTAAACCACGTGTAAACCACGTGTATACTGCATGTATACCACGTGTAAACTGCACGTAAACTGCACATGCACTGCTTCTGTAGCATGCGTACACCACGTGTACACCACGTGTAAACCCCGTGTAAACCACGTGTAAACTGCGTGTAAACCGCATGTAAACCTCATGTACACTGCATGTAACCTGCGTGTAAACTGCATGTAAACCTCGTGTACACTGCGTGTAAACTGCGTGTAAACCGTGTGTAAACCACGTGTACACTGCATGTATACAATATGCAAACCGCTTGTGTACTGCATGTATATCATGTGTACACCGCATGTAAAGTGCGTGTAAACCTTTTGTATACCTCGTGTAAATCGTGTGTAAAGTGCTTGTACACCGCAGGTAAACCACGCATACACCGCGTGTAAATCGCTTGTATACTTCAAGTAAATCGTATGTAAACTGCTTGTACACCGCAGGTAAACCACGCATACACCGCGTGTAAATCGCTTGTATACCTCGTGTAAATCGTGTGTAAAGTGCTTGTACACCGCAGGTAAACCGCGCATACACCGCGTGTAAATCGCTTGTATACCTCGTGTAAATCGTGTGTAAACTGCTTGTACACCGCATGTAAACCACGCATACACCGCGTGTAAATCGCTTGTATACCTCGTGTAAATCGTGTGTAAACTGCTTGTACGCCGCGTGCAAACCACGCATACACCGCGTGTAAATCGCTTGTATACCTCGTGTGAATCGTGTGTAAACTGCTTGTACACCGCGTGCAAACTGCTCGGGCGCCGCTCCGCGCTCTGTCCGTGGTGCTGAACGCACCCCCGGGGCCGCTGCCGGAGCCGGAGCGTCTCCAGGGAAGGTCGCTGCCGAGGGGCTCTGGAAAGGCTTTGGGGGCTCGGGCTGCCTGGGCCGCTGTGGCACGCGGTGCGCAGATGTCAGCAGAGAGCCTGTGGTGTGCAGGGGGCTGCCGGAGTTGGCCCTGTGCTCCTTAGAGGTGACTCCATCGAGCCGAGAGGGAAGGGGAAGTGCAGGGGTCCAAATCCTGGTGTTGCTCAGGGATATGAAACACGGGTTTGTTATGTTTAAGAAAATATAGAGGCTTTCAGCTTTAAGAGTTTCTTGCTGGCAATTCTCACTAGTGCTGAAGCTCTGAATTGAAAAAAAGAAAAAAGTAAGAAAATACATTTAGGCGAGTCTGGAAGCCTCTCCCCAACAGCTCAGAGTGGGGATTTGTGAGCTAAATGTTTCCACTGAGTAAGTGTTGGGTGTCTGCATAAGGGAGTGCGAGTGCAGGAGACAGGAAGTGTGGGTCGCTGCCAGCTCCAGTGTGGGACACGCTGCAATGAATGGAACTACTTGTTTAAGTGCTTTGCCACACTAATTGCTTGCATTAATTTTTTGGCAAGCAGGGTGTGTAGTTAGAGGCATACTTGAAACCTTTGAGCTGGGCTGTGCTGTAGAGCAGAGAGGATCCTAAGCAAAAAATTCAGGCAGAAGCTGTTCTGCAGCTACAGCCAGGATGTTCTTATTATCATCACCGTGCTTTCTGTCTGTCAGGGATTTGTGCAAGAGCTGATAATGGGGGAGTGTTGTGCAACCCAGAGAGAACAGACGCTGCCCTGGTGAGCCCTTGAGTCCAGGGCTGTGTTTCCCCAGTCCTGAGCAAACAGCAGCTGGTTCCTGCAGTGATGGGCAAAGGCAGGAGAGGCAAGAGGACTCTCTCCCATTTTGGTGTTCAACACTCCTTCAGTGGAGCCATGGAGAAGCACAGTGAGAGAGGATGAGAAATTTTGCCTTATGAGGTTCTCAGCCTTTGGCTGCACAGTTCCTGAGCCCATGCAGGACCCCAAACCTCCTCCCACTTCTCAGCAGCAGGAGGAGCTCAGCAATGGCTGTGTTAGTCTGGGACCTCCTCTGGGGGTAAACATAACCTGGCACATCCTCATGAAACCTTCGCAGCAAATTTCAGTTAATTTGTTTCAATTAAATTTGAAAGGATCATTTTAAGATGGTTCAAAGCATCTGGACTCTGACATGATGCTTTGTACACATACCTGAGCACAGGTCAGTCCTGCAGACTTTGTGCTGCTCTGTGCTCCTGGCTGGGATAACCCCAGCACTCAGGCGTGTTCCTTGTGCATGACAAGAAACAGGCACCTCCTCATTCTGACCATGGCTGCCTCAGTCTTTCTACAGGGGGTGGGGGTTTGTCCCCATAAATTCCTGTCCATCCTTGGCTCTGGATTGCTTTCTGAAGGCTCTTGTCCATTGACAGGAAAATTATCCCAGAGTGAGTTCGTTCTTAAGCTCCAATTTAAATGGTTCTTCCTCAGACCTATCTAGTGTGAGTGTCCCTTGAGTTGATACAGGTGGTTCCCATGCCAGGGTTGGCTGCTTGGTTCTCAGGTACCTCTGCAAATTGTGCCTTCACTGGAGCCATCATCTTCTCAAGAAATAGCAGGCAACCCCCTCTCTGTCATCACTTTCGTGCATTTTGTCTGACTTTGAGCCACCCAAGTCAAGATCCCTTTACTTTAGAGCATGAGGGAGTCCCATCTACAAACATTACCAGCATCCACAGGGGATTTTTAATGTTTTGAGGGATCATCCAGTTATGTTGTGAGGGTAACGGGCCCTTCTTGCCCTGAATTTCAGCATTTTTATTTGCTGCTCACATTGTCATTAAGCTGTCTGCTCCTCAGGTTTAACACATCATCACCTGAAAGGTCTGAGATCAGGTAACCTGGGATAACAGGATGATATGAATTGATTAAAATCTTGGCAAATAAGGATGCAAGTTGTTATTTCTTAGTGACTTTACTCTCCATGGTAAATGCTGGTTGTGGGGACAAATGTAGAAAGGGAAGGGTTTTGTAAAAAATTTGAAAAGCTGCCAGGAGATCTCTGTGTGTGGAAAATCCTTCTCTGCCTAGAAAATAGTGTGAAACAGTTTTAGCTACTTAAGAAGCAAAATTAGAAACCTGGACTGGAGTGACTGCAGACAGGAGTGTGAAAACATCAACCACTTTTACAAGTGGGGAACAGAGAATTGTCCATAGGCTCTGTATTAAATTCATTTTAATCCACAATCAGCCTCCTCTGGATCTCGATGAGATGACTTGTGAAGCTCAGGGAGGCTCTGAAGATGCAGATATTCCTTCACAGTTTGTTATTCCACCAGCTCCAAATTTCAGAAGGACCTCAGCACATGAGGTCATTAAAAAATTAAACATTTTCCTATTCACATACACATGGATGATATAATGGAATATTGTCCAATTTAGTTTATGAAAATTCATAGTCATAAACAAAACTATAGAATCTAAAGCCATAAGAAACATTTACATCCCACTTCTGATGCCTCAGCCAATGTAGTTTTCTCATGTACCCTGGTGTGAACAGACTCGAGAGAGTGACCTGTCCTCTTATAAGAATATTTAGTACTAAGAAAAAGAAGTTCTGAAATGGGATGAGAAGTTCAAAATCTCAATCCAAGACATCTGAAAACAAGCAGTTTTCTTTTATTTTATTACAAAACATTTTAAAACTGAATTCTTTGAACCATTGTAAAATAGTGAAAATGTGACTTGAAATACTGAATTTCTGTTTCAAAAGGCCAAAGCATCATTTAGCAAGAAAGGTGGTGAAATGCACAATTTCCTATGAAAAGTTCAGTTTGATGACATTTTCCAAATTAAAAAAAAACCAACCAAACTAATGGCAAACAAGGTCAACGCTTGCATGTGTCACACATCCAAGACCAAATAAGAAGATTCTAGAGAAATGTGGTATAAAACAAATGTGTAAGAGCTGCAGGTTTGCTGTGTTTAAGGAAATAGAGAGGTTTTCAGCTTTTTAGGTTTCTGGCTGACATCTCTCACCTGCAACAAGGAAAAAAAAGGAAGAAATTATGTCTACTTAAATATATGCATTAATTATAATTATTTCTGAAGTTCCTTCCCGGGTGACTATGTGGAGGTTTTGCCTCCTGCTCTCACTGTAGCCGGCAGTGCTGTGCAAACCCCTCTGCTGTGTGCCTGGGGCAGGATTTTCTCTCTCTCAGGGTGGTCAATGCCATGCCAGCAGCAGAGCTGATGTTTCCTGTGTGAACCCAGCAATCCTTTCCTGGCTCCCTCTGATCTCCAGCACACACTGAGGTGTGCACAGGGGAGCTGAGAGAAGCTCAGGTGAGGAGTCAGTGCTCGCCCCTTGCAGCCATCCCAGCACAGCATTTCCCGTGCTGGCGTTGCAAAACCAGGTGGGATTTGTGCAACCAGCGTGGGAAGGAAGCAGTTCAGAGGGGCACAGACAAAGGCTGACTGGCCTGAGAGCTGCCAGAACAGAGGCGGGTGCAGGGCTGGCTGAGCGTGGTTCTGCTCGCTGAGCACCTTGTGAACAGTCCCAGACTCCCAGAATGGTTCGGGTTGGAAGGGACGTCTGGAGATCTCTCGCTCCAAGCCCCCTGGCGAGACAGTGCCACCCAGAGCTGGTGGCACAGGAGCACATCTCGGTGCGAGTGGAATGTCTCCAGAGAGGGAGACTCCACACCCGCCTGGGCAGCTGTTCCAGGGCTCTGGCCACCCTCCATGCAAAGTTCTTCATGTTGTGGTGAAATTTCATGCGTTATGTTTCCTGGCTATTGCTCCTTGTCCTGTCACTGGGCACTGTAGAAGATGTTGCTTCCCCCAAAATGTGCCCCTGGGATTCTATTCCCTGAAACAAAGGAATTTCCCCTATCGAAACTCCTGTTATCTCTTAAGATTTCTATTGGTTCTTAAAGTTACAAGATAATTGGTTCTTTTCTTACTTAGAATTTTAAGGTAATTGGTTAGTTTGTAATTTGTAGTTTTTATTGGTTAGAAGTTCAATCCTCTCAGAGACCTATAAAAACCCTTTGTTGTCTGATGTCATTAGACCGTTGTTAGCAATTCCCTTCAGAGAAATATAGTTATCTTCGGAATTTTTGCAACACAGTCTCAGCCTTAGTTCCTTCACTCTGCAGCCTGAGTTTGAGCTATCTGGACTCAAGGTGGCAACCCCGGGGCTGGAAAGAACCCAGCCCAAAACCAGCTACAGGGCACCACTGAGCAGAGTCTGGCACCATCCTCTGACGCCCCCTGCATATTTGTATGGATGTATTTTATTTGTACATATTTGCATGTTGAGATGAGAACAAGTTTTCATTCACCCCTTGCTGAATGAGCCCATGCCTGGTTGGAGCTGGTCGGTGGTGTTATGGAGAGTGCATGTTTGCCAGAGGTGCTTACAGCGATTTGTGATGGATTTGTCTTGGATAAACGAGGTTTATCTCCTTGTGTGAGAAAATGAGGGAAGATGTACCACACAGACCTTGTAACAGTGCTGTGGCTTGTGTCCCCTCTCAGTCCCACACCCAGTCCTCAGAGCAGCACCACAGAGTCTTTTTACAGGGAGGGGGAAAGTGATTAAGCAGCCCATTTACCAAAAAGCCATCCATAAAACACTGCCTCTCCAAAGCTAATAGTGCTGTCTGTTATGTCAGAAGCAGCTAATAATGGCCATATTTGTTTGAGTCATAAAACCTTTTCTGCTGGTGCATGATAATGGAGTGTGTTAGTGTTCAATTAACCAAACTAATCAAATGTGCTGAGGAGAAATACAATGGGAACAAAACCCTGATCCATGCAATTCTTTGTTGGGCACAGCAGTTGTTTTTGATGTGATTTCCTCGTAGTCCTTTGAGCAGATTTCCAGGTGATATGCTAACAAATACCTGACCAATTAAGGCAGGTTTGTGGCTGGATAAGAAAGGCTCCCAGAGCTGTGTCCACCCTCTGCTGTCACTTCGAGGGGCAGTGCAGGGGGCAGACTCATCTCCTCTGGGCAGCGTGTGGACCCTGGGGACAGAGAAGTTAAACATGCCAAATCAACAGCTGGGCACAAAACCTGAGTTGTGAAGGAGGCAGAGGCGATGTCCAAACATCAGGCATGAGGAAAGCTCACCAGGCATTGAGGCAGTGCACAGACTCCCCAATGCAGTGACAAGTAGCTCTGTTGTCCCTACGGTTCTGTGTCCCCTGCTTGGCCTGCTTTGGGCTGGGAGAGCTCCAGCTGTAGTTCGGGTGCCCAGGACTTGCCCAGCTCAAGGCACCTGGAGAGGAGGCACAGCAGACTGGGAAGCAGGAGAGGTGATGATGAGCACAGCCTGGGTTAACCCTCTGCTTGGAGCAGCTCTGAGAGCATCTGCACTCTGAGAGCAGAAGTGCTCTGATTTTCTGTGGGCAGAGCTGAGCAGCTTTGTCAGGGTGGCACAGACCTGGTGATGCCAATTCCAAAATCAATCTGGGGTTTAGGAAAATACCACAGCATGTCAAGAGAGGCAAGGCCACATTTCTGCAGGTGATCTGCTAATGCAGTGATCAGCTGTCCATGCTGGACTGAAGTGGTCTGGGGCATTCTTGGGCAGGCCTGGGAAAGCACAGCTTGGCCTCTCCTGCTCCTGGGCGTCCAAGGAACCTCCAGGTTGAGTGGGATGCCAGAAGTGAGTGTCAGTAGATGTGTATTTATTATGCAGACACAAATTTTATGGGTCAGCAAATAGGAAAAGGTTTAAAACCACTGCTTTAGATCAAAAGTGCTTCTCAAGAAGTTGCTTTTTTCTGCCACTAAGTGGCTCCAGATGTTGAAATATTCAACAAAATTCCTTTTTTTTTTTTTTTCTTGACACACTGAGTTTCACAAGGTCAATCTGCAGCAAAGAAATCCCAGTGCTTTCCCCCTCTGAAAAGCACCCAATTCCACTATTAAATATTAACTGAGAGGGGAGCTTCATTTGTAGCTTCAGACTATTTTGATTTTTTAAATTGTTTTATTTTTCCTAGAACATGAGTTCCCTCTACACTTGAGGGACATGAAAGTTTCTCTTTGTTATGGGCATGGTGAGAGGAACTCCTGAGCTTTGGGAGTGAAGCTCCAGTTCTTTATTTACTCACAGTGAGGGACAGGGCTCTTCAGAATGCTGGTGGCCTTCATGAGCATCCCAACTCCAGCCTTTACTCTGTCCCATTGTGTCTCTTTCTATTTCTGGACTTCTTCCCTATTTCTTCTCCCCAGGTGGGTGACACCCAGCTGGGAGTCCCGGCTGGATTTTGGGTGACAGACTGGAATTCCCCTCTCCATAGAGATGCACAGAGGGAGGAACAGATGGCCACCATGCAGAAATGCTCCTTCCTCTCTGCAGTGCTGGGAAGTGCAGCCAGCACAGCTGCAGTGGGCATTATTTGTGCCTGGATGGCTACATCCTTCTCTAGCATTTGGGAGTAGATCAAAATTATACAAACATCTGCAGTAACATTCATGTATCAGGTATTCCCATGCACCAGGGATGGTTCCATTCCTCTGGGTCCTCAGGAAAGCCCTGCCTGGTCAGTGCTTAAAAACCCTTTTACTGCAAGAAGTCCCTCCAAAAATCAGATGTTTCTTTCCTGCTCCACTGAAGCATAACCCTCCCAGCTGCCACCAAGCACCTGTTATTTCATTTTTCCTGCCCCCGGAATAAAGCTGCCCTGAAAGCACCATTTCCATGAAACGTTTCTTTCGTCAGCAACTGCCATTTTTCTCTTTATTTGGGACATTTGCCCCCAGGTCTGTTCCAAATAGCTCTGGCTTCTTGGCTTTGTTTTCCAGTGGGCAGAGAAGTTTGGGGTGCTGGGCTGTGGGTGCTGTGGGGTCCCAGTGCTGGGGGCTGGGGGCAGTGGAGCTCTGGGGGCCAGAGCTGGGATGTGTTCTCTTGCCCTTCCCAGAGGAGGGCCTGGGGTGAAATATTTGGATTCCTAGGCCTTGTGTTTTCCAGAGAGCAGAAGATCTTTTCATTTGTTCTGTTTGACTGTTTGTGCCTTTAGTGTCTGCCAGGCCCTTTGGAGAGCAGCAGTAAATGAGCTGCCTGGGGCAAGGTTTGATGGACAAATCTTCTTTCTCTCTCCTCTCTGTGGCACGAGAAAGCCCCAGATCCGTGTCCCTTCCTGGAGGCAGCGCTGCCCAGCCCTCAGGGGTGGATCAGAGCTCAGGGTGGGGACGTGGGGGTTGGCTGGACCCCACTGCCATCAGCCACACGAGGCTGATGAGTGGCAGGCAGGACAGAGCTGCAGGAATTGGAGATCTGTCAGATTGCAGGGCTGGGATGGGTGTGGAGCATCCTGGCCCCAGGAGTCCTCCAGCCTGCAGATCCCAGCTGTGAACTGGGAAAGGATGCTGGGGGAAATGTTCCAAGGGCTGTGTCTGGCTCAGCCAGGGGCTCTGAGGGTGGGAGCAGGTCCCATGCCAGGGAAACTGATGCTCCTGCCTGGAAGAGCAGGGCACAGGAGCTTGGGTGGGCCTGTGATCTGCACCAGCTGCCAGGGAGCAAACCAGCACAGGTAACCACTGCACCCAGCAGAGCCCTTAATCTTCTTTTCATAAGAAGCTTAGAGCCTTTTGAGAGCCCAAAAATGTTCTCCTTTATGAAGCAGTACAAGCCCTACTTCTCTTTGAAAACAGGAGAAAATACACCATGAAATGTGGAGTGGGAGCAAGATCAGCCTTGAGTTTTCTGAGCTGGACAGGTCAAGTGGCTTGGGCCAAGTTGTGTTTTTTCCCAGTACACTCCAGCCTCTGGATTGATGTCCCAGCTCATAAGGTTAGTGCAGTCAGTGGGCTCTTTCTTTTGGCTAGAAAGGATTTGAACCAGCCAGGGAAATGCAAATGATTCTCTTTCAATACAGAGAAACAGAGGAATGGGAAATTCAGTTAAAAGAAAATACAGAAACTATTTAATTTAAGGTGTTAAGCAGTAACAGTAAGTTCAAAACATTTGCAGAGAAGTTGTTTCCTGTTGAAAAGCTGTTTTCCTCAATCACCCATACTTTATGTAATTCCAACCAGCTTTCCTCTCAGGCAGAATACAAACCAGGAGAAATAATATTTTCCAGCTGGAATAATTGTTTTTATTGTTTATTCTGCATTTTCCCAACTCCCACAGGAGCACAGAGATGTTTCAAGGCTTTCCTGGACTTTGCTCACCTTCTAGTCCTGTGTGGAATGGGGCTGGCATCCCTGATGCTCCCAGCCACTCCCCAGTGCCTGCCTGTGGCACCTCTGGCAAGGCTCCCTCATGCTGGAAGAGGATTTGGAAAGATGGAGAAAACAGAGAGAAGGAAGTACAGATAGTTTGAGGCTGTAGATGGCAAGGGACAAGGCTGAACAGGGCAGGAAAGGCAGCAGAGCTTCTTTTACAGCTCAGCATGAGGAAATCATCACTCAGAAGGTTGAAATCATAAGGAAACAGTTCTTCTTCACTGTGCTGTTAAACTGTGGAACTCCCAGTTGCTGGATCTTGTGGGGGCCAAAACTAAAAAGAAGAGAAAAAAGGAAAAGGCAAATTAATGAGAGATAACTTGAGTGGGAACCAATTCTGGGAAATGATTGTAGGGAAATGGATTTGGCTTCTTCCCTTGAATAGCAATTCCTGCATTGTTTAACTGAAATAATGGTATAGGTTAAATCACAGATTTTGGTAAAGCATTTCCAAAACTCTTCCAGCTATTCCTTATCTGACAATAGCTCTATGAAGAGGTTTATCCTCAAAGAAGAGCTCAGAAAAATCCTATTTTCACAAAGGGTCTTTCCCGCCTTGGGGAGCTCAGGAATTTCTCCTCTAAAAAATGTATCACCACATCCTCAGACCAGACTTTCATCCTGGCTCCCTGCAAATCCTGAGCTGGAATCAGCCTACACTGAATGTGGTGCTGCCATGTAATTTTTGAAGTGTATTCTGTGGTATTCCTTATATGAATGTATGGAGCTATTCAACTGGAAAACAGACATGAAAGTAAAGACTGGCTGTGGATAAAAAACTTGACACCAAACTCTCAAGGGTTCTTGGAGGATTAGGACAGAGACACTGGGGCAGAATGTGAAGCCTAGTAAACATTATTTTATTTTATTTTATTTTATTTTATTTTATTTTATTTTATTTTATTTTATTTTATTTTATTTTATTTTATTTTATTTTATTTTATGTTATTTTATTTTATTTTTCTGTGACACTAAAGGAAGGCAAAACCACAAATTAACCTTAAGAAGTGAGGAAACAGAAGAATTCTGGCTGGGCAAAAAAGGGTTTGTGTCAAGCCCAGTCCCAGGGTGATCCCTGTGGGGTGGTTCTGTTTGGAGATGCTAAAGCTGGTCCAGCACAACAGGATGGTGAGTGAGCTGTTGGTTGCAGGTATGGGAATGTAAAGTGTATTTTGTCCTCTTGATGCATAAATCTTAGTGTCTCATGGTGTAAAGCGAGCTGGTCAGCAAATCACTGAGTCAGCCCTGGAAGGGACCTCATCCAGCCCCAACCCCCTGGCGAGGCAGTGCCACCCAGAGCTGGTGGCACAGGAACACACCCAGGTGCGAGTGGAATGTCTCCTGAGAGGGAGACTCCACACCCGCCCTGGGCAGCTGTTCCAGGGCTCTGGCCACCCTCCATGCAAAGTTCTTCATGTTGAGGTGAAATTTCATGTGTTATGGACCTGGCTATTGCTCTTTGACCTTCATCTCTGCCTGCAAGTTCCTGAAGGGAAAAGCCATGGAGCTGGTGTCCTGGTTTGAAGGACGGGTGTCTGCCCAAAAAGGCAGAAGTTTTCCTTTGAAATGAAGACTTTAATTCCACTCCCCCCAAGTATTATAACTGTTTGAATCAAGGACTCTGAGGCAGAGTTAAGGGGGTAGAAGTAACAGCTCTTTTACTAATATATCTAACTGGACAAGCAGAAACAGCAGCAGTTGATAAAATGACCAACAACACAGAACAGATGACTCGGTCCCAGTCCTTTCTTTAGCTGTGGGCACACTCTCTCTGCGCTCGGTCCCTTTCTTTAGCTGCAGGCACACTCTCTCTGCGCTCGGTCCCTTTCTTTAGCTGCAGGCACACTCTCTCTGCGCTCGGTCCCTTTCTTTGGCTGTGGGCACACTCTCTCTGTGCTCGGTCCCTTTCTTTAGCTGCAGGCACACTGTCTCTGTGCTCAGTCCCTTTCTTTAGCTGCAGGCACACTCTCTCTGTGCTCGGTCCCTTTCTTTGGCTGTGGGCACACTCTCTCTGCGCTCGGTCCCTTTCTTTAGCTGTGGGCACACTGTCTCTGTGCTCAGTCCCTTTCTTTGGCTGTGGGCACACTGTCTCTGTGCTCGGTCCCGGTGCTGCAGGCGCAGCAAAGCCCGGCAGCTGCAGAGCAGCGGGGGTGCAGGCGGGAGGGGCGGCAGCGGCCACGCCGCTCTCGGGTGGGGGGAGCGGCTGGAGGGGCAGCTCCTGCCCACCCAAGCCCAGCTCCCACCTACCCCTTCTGTCCAGAGTCCTCAAAGGTCCTGGGTGTGACCGGCCAGCTCCATTGGCATGATAATGGTAAAAATTCTTTAAATTGACACAGTAACAGAAAAGCACTCAACCCCCAACAGTTGGCTTGACCAGACCTCAGCTCATGAATTCCTCTTTGCCCAGTGTGGCCTGGAATAGCAGTTCCAGTTCTGTCCTGGGAGAGGAAAGGGGTAAGGTGTGATTCTTCAGGAGGTGTGCACGGGAAAAGGATGAAATTGGGGCTTTCTCCTTCCAGTTTGTGCCCCAGCCTTGTGGGCACTCACACATCATCTCCTCTCTAGGGCCATGAGGAGGGTTTCCCCCAGCTCTGGGTGTCTCCTTGCTGAGTGCCAGCTCCAAGGGTGGTGGGGATGGACGCACACTGTCCCGGGACATGGAGTTAGACAGGATGTGCATTTTGTGCTGAGATGTCACAAGTGTCTGGGATTCCTGGAGGTGATTGTGGAAGGGGCTGACGTGTGGCAGCTGAGAAAGGTTAAACCAGGATTCCTGCACTGAGGCTCCCCTTCCTCTTGGGGCCTTTCTGCATCACTGTCACCTTCAAACAACAACCACCTCTGGTTTTCCAGTGCTGTGTGTGGGCAGATCTGTGGCAGCCTTGTGTCTTTTAACAGTTAAAGAAAAAAGAAAGAAACATTAAAGCTTCTTTCCCACCTTGAACCCCGCCCAAACGTGCCTGCTCTGAACCAGAGAGGCAGCATCACTGCTGTCCAGGGGAAAGGCTGGCTCCTTATCAGACTTCCTGCCCACAGAGCTGGGAGTTGATCCGTGCCTTTACCAGCAGGGAGTTTGCCTGTTCACTTCAGTGGGAGCTGGTTCAGGCCCTGAACCAGATGATGGGAGGGAGTGGATTCATCTCTTGCAAAAACATCTTTGCTCAGACTTGTTTACTGGGTACAGGGAAATTACTAATGTTGGGTTTGCAACACTTGGACTGAATGACTGCCCTCTTTGCTCAAACTTCCCTCATAACTGCAGTCTTTCTTCATGGAGTTCTTTAGGATATCTGGAGAGACTTTCATAAATTCTTGCCACCTACAAAAGAATGGTCAAAAAACCCCTACGATATTAGTGAAATTTTAGTTTGAATAATTCAAATTTATTAGGCTTTTGTTTAAAGCATACTCATCAAAACATAGATGTGACAGTGTCCTTCAGTGTAGATGATCCCTCTGGGTTTCTAGGGAAGAAAATCAAAGTGGGCTTTGCAAGTTTTCTGACCCAGGAAGCTGCCTGTGCCAAAGCTCTGGGGTTGTTTTCCCAGTGCTTTAGGAGTGACCTTGATCAAGACATCTCATCTCTGCCATCTCCCCCGGCTGGGAACAGCGTGTTCATCCTCCCACAGAGCTGATGGTAGGGATCAGTTCCCAAGCAGGAAATGCTCTCTGGAATTTCAGCATTACTGTGTTGCCCTCTTTTCCTGGTTTTAAATTCATCTTTCTGTCAAATGGCACACTTGAAGGGAAGGAGAGTCAGTACAAGGGCATTTGGCTGCTGGGTTCAGTCTCAGCCCCCCACTCACTGCAGTGCTGCTGGACCAAGCCCGCAAGGAGAAGCCTCCAAAAGCCATTCAAACCTGGCAAGTTTACCTATGAGTTTAATCTGGGAAGCAATGTAAACCTAACCTCCAAGTGCTGTGCAGCCGTTCTGAAGGGTCTCAACAGGCTGGAGGGATCAGCAGAGTGGAACCTTCTTAAACTGAACAGAGGCAAGTGCAGGGTCCTGCACCAGGGAGGAATAACCCCCGGCAGGAGCAGAGGCTGGGGTGACCTGCAGGAGCAGCTCTGTGGAGAAGGACCCGGGGGTCCTGGGCACGACGAGCTGTCCCTGAGCAGCAGCGCCCTGGGGCAGGAGCAGCAGTGGGACCGTGGGCTGCAGGGGGAAGGAGGAAGTGTCCTGTCCTTGTCCTTCAGTTTGGTGCACCCTCGCCTGCCGGGAGTGCCGTGTCCGCTCTGGGCTCGGCACAGGAGGGTCCCGGGCCGGCAGAGGCTGCGCAGCTCGGGAAGCGCCTGGAGCACCTCCATGCCCAGGAAAGGCTGAGGGAACTGGGGCTGTTGAGCCTCCAGAGCAGACAGCTGAGAGGGGATGTTCTCCATGCACAGAACCGTCTGAAAGGAGGCTGTCAGAGCCGAGCAATGGGAGCAGCGGAACCGGCAGGGACTGGTCCCAGGAATTCCCCCTGCAGAGGAGGAAGAACCTCCTCCCTGGGCAGTGTCTGAGCCCTGAACAGATAGTCCAGAGAGGGTGCGGAGTGTCCTCACTGGGGAAGTTCAGGCCGAATGGACACATCCCGGACACCTGAGCGGGGCGCTTGTTCCAGGTGCGCTGCCGCGGTCGCTGCCAGCCCGAGCCGTGGGTTCTGCGAACAGCCTGGCCCGAGAGAGGCACAGCCCGAGCAGGGACAGCCGGGGGAGGCTGCGGGGCTGGCAAGGGACTCCCGGAGTGCCGGAGGGGCCGGCAGAGGGCACTGGGAGCGCGGCCAGCGCGCCCGGCCCGCGGCGCATCCCGCATCCCTGTGCTAGCGCAGCGCATCCCCAGCTCCGCACTGCCCGAGCCGAGCTGTGTTAGCACAAAGCACCCCCAGCTCTGCCCGAGCCGCGCTGTGCTAGCACAGAGCATCCCCAGCTCTGCCCGAGCCGCGCTGTGTTAGCACAGAGCATCCCCAGCTCCGCACTGCCCGAGCCGAGCTGTGCTAGCACAGAGCATCCCCAGCTCTGCCCGAGCCGCGCTGTGTTAGCACAGAGCATCCCCAGCTCCGCACTGCCCGAGCCGAGCTGTGCTAGCACAGAGCATCCCCAGCTCTGCCCGAGCCGAGCTGTGTTAGCACAGAGCATCCCCAGCTCCGCACTGCCCGAGCCGAGCTGTGCTAGCACAGAGCATCCCCAGCTCTGCCCGAGCCGAGCTGTGTTAGCACAGAGCATCCCCAGCTCCGCACTGCCCGAGCCGCGCTGTGCTAGCACAGAGCATCCCCAGCTCCGCGCTGTGTTAGCACAGAGCATCCCCAGCTCCGCACTGTGTTAGCACAGCACAGCCCCAGCTCCGCGCTGTGTTAGCACAGAGCATCCCCAGCTCCGCACTGCCCGAGCCGCGCTGTGTTAGCGCAGCACAGCCCCAGCTCCGCGCTGTGCTAGCACAGAGCACCCCCAGCTCCGCTCTGTGTTAGCACAGAGCATCCCCAGCTCCGCTCTGTGTTAGCACAGAGCATCCCCAGCTCCGCTCTGTGTTAGCGCAGCACAGCCCCAGCTCCTCGCTGTGCTAGCACAGAGCATCCCCAGCTCCGCGCTGTGTTAGCACAGAGCATCCCCAGCTCCGCACTGCCCGAGCCGAGCTGTGTTAGCACAGAGCACGCCCAGCTCCTCGCTGTGTTAGCACAGAGCATCCTCGCTGCGCTAGCACAGAGCACCGAGCTCCGCCGCTGCCCCAGCCCCTGCTGCCTCCTGCCTGCTCATCCCATTCCGGGGAGAGCCCCGAGGCTGCGCCTGGGCAGCCGAGCACAGACCTGAGGCAAGAACTGACAGCATGCCACAGTCAGAAACGTGCTGTCACCGGGTGTTTTAAGCCATTGGGGGGATCGGCTTGGTTTCACCTATTTGCTAGAAAAAGCTGCTTTTTGTTTGTTTTTATGCCAGCTTTCTGCCCCTCGCTTCTCTCCATATTATAGCTGCTGAGTCTGTGAATTTTTGGCAGTAAAATCCAGTTCCACTCTGTCTGCAGCCTTAAATCTCCCAAGTCCCTCTTTATTCCAAATGCAGAGAGGGGAGTAGTTGCAACTAATGTGTGAGAAGTTGGGATTTTTTTTCTGCCTGAGGAACGGAAAAATCACACATGACTCCTGAGCAGCCAGTCCCTGCTCCTAACTGCTGAACATCCTCTGTGCTTCCTTCCAGCAGGAGCCAGGAAAGCCCACAGCCAGGTACCTGCATCAGGATCCCTCAGCTCCCTCCAGTACCTTAGCCTGGGATGCTGGAGACTCTCTCTTTATTTCATCAACTGTCCTGGAGGCTCCGAGTGAAAGCCAGGCTTTTGGGATGGGGAGGAGATAAACCCCCCTCCCCTGCACCAGTCTGCTGGGTGGCTGAGCCCAGTGCAGGGCTGGTCCCCAGCAGGCAGCACAGAGCTATTTGGAATCTGGGGGATATTTCCTATTAGATTTCTTTAATAGTTTTGAGGTCAGTTAAATATGGAGTGGCAAATTAATTCCAACTTAACTACTTCCCCTTGGTCTCCCTGCCTCTTGCAAGTCCCCTGTTGCCCTGTTAAACAAGAGCAGCTGGCAGCACCAGGGCGGTTTGGCAGCTGTGTGGGTTTGTGAAGGGCCTGTTCTCTTGGCTGGCAGCTCTGCCCCTCTGCCATCCTCCCCAGAAGAAGGGGCAGATGGAAAAATTCACCTACCTGGAGCCAAAGACAAGGCTCTCAGAGCCAGGGTTTGCAGCAAAGCCTCTCTGTCAGTGCCCACGGGCTGGTCAAAGGGTTCTTAGGGACACCAGGAAGTGCCAGCTGCTGGTGCCCAGCAGGCACCTCACAGGGGATGTGTGCCCACCCTGCACAGCCTGATCCACTCTGGGGCACACTTGGCTTCAACCCTCAACCTTCTGGAACCCGGGTCTGGGCACGTGAGGGTGCCCCCACTCCCGGGGTCCCTCTGTTTGTGGATCTCAGCCGTGAGCAGGGGGCTCCTGGCCTGGGCAGGGGCAGATCCTCAGGCCCTCCGTGGGGAAGGGGTCCCTGGGAGCTCCCAGCAGGAACTCCAAACCAACACTGCAGGTCCTGCTCCTGTCAGCACTTGTCTTTCCAGGGCTTTGTCCAGATGCTGCTCCCTGGCTTTCCCAGCAGACTGCAGGGTGAGGACCAGCAGGTGGGTCTCATTAAGGTGTTTTGATCACTTCATCATGCACTGAGCAGCTGGGACACGAGTTCTTGGGGCAGCAGTGGGAAGCAGTGAAACTTTATTGAGCTGTTTCAGGTGCCAGATTCAAACAGTTTTGAATTATGACTCAACTGCTGGGTAGGGAAATGATTAGGGGTGGAACAAGGGCTTGGTACTGATTCCCCAGAATCAGCGTGCACCAGGTGGTTCATGAAATGCAGCTTCACACAGTCCTGCTTAATGGCTCTTCCTCCACAGCACTTCTATTTCCCAGGTTTTCCTTCAGTTGTTTGCTTTTCCATAATGTGACACATGGCCTGTCTTACCTGTCATCATCCTGCTGATACCAGCACATACCGAGCACCAAATATTCAGCAGGAGCAAATGAGCCCAGCCCTGGTTCTGCACAGAGTCCAGCTCTGTGGAGCTGGATTATTTTCCTTTACTGAAACAACAGAAACAAACAAACCAACACAAAGAGTGCATCTTTTCTACACTTAAGTTAATTATTTGTGGTCTGAGTCTGGCACTATGAGAGGAAATTAGCCTAGTCCTGATGACTGGGCATTATTAGCAGCACATGAGGTCTATCTTTTGTCTGCTGGGGCCCATGCTGGGTTTTTTTAGCACTGTCTCTCTTGGACAGACTTGTTGTGGGGGGTTGCATTAATATTTTGGCTTTCTGACTGTGCTGTCTATTCTACGCCACACACTGGAGGCAAAGCTTTGCAGTCTCAGTTGACTGGACTTTGTACAGGCTATTTCAAAGCCTTCTCCACAGATGCCTGAACGATTCCTGAGTTCCTGTCGGAGTTTTGTGCCGGGATAAATGTGAGAGGGCTTGTCCTCCGATGGTGCAGGCTGGCCCTGCGCCACTGACTGTGGGGAACGAAGCCATTCTGCTCCAGCAGAAGATCTGCTGCTCAGACTTCAAAAGGCCACCCACATGTGTGTGCTGAGCTGGAGGTCTAAATTAGCAAAACCCAGAGTTTTTCCCATGGTATTCACTCTGAGCCATTAAATGACCCATATTTACTGGAAATCCTCTAGAAGTGCAGAGGGAGCATATTCAGGTTTGTGATGCAAAAGAGTATCAGGCAAAGTTTCATCTTCACTTGGATGAAGTGAATGAGTAATGGTTCAATTGTCAAAAGCTTTTGGAATTAGAAATAAGTATAAATTAATGCTTCAAGGAGGGCACTTTGTTTTTGGTTTTTTTGTTTTTTTTCTTGTAAGAGGGGTTGCTCATAACTGAAGACCCAAGGGGGTTCCTGAGTGCACTGGATTGGGAAAGCTTGGAAAGGAGGAGGCTTTGGGGTGCCTAACTGCAGCCTTCCCATGCCATAAGAGCCTGCAAGAAAATGGACAGGGACAATTTATGAAGTGCCAGGACAAGCAGGAATGGCTTCGAACTGTCAGAGGGAAAGGTTGGTTGGATATTAGGAAAAATTTCTTTCCTGCAAGGGTGGGCAGGCCCTGGCACAGGTGCCCAGAGCAGCTGTGGCTGCCCCTGGGTCCCTGGCAGTGCCCAGGGCCAGGCTGGAAATGGGGCATGGAGCAGCTGGGACAGTGGGAGGGGTCCCTGCCATGGCAGGGTGGTGGAATGAAATTAACTTTAGAGTCCCTCCCAACACAAAGCGTTCCATGATCCTGTGATTCTGCCCAGTGCCATCATGGGTTGATGCCCCTGGGGCTGGATACCCACAGGAAGCTCAGAACACTCCGGGTGTTGGTGTGACTGTGGGACACATGGTGGTGAAGATGAGATGATGCTCCTGACGAAAGAATAGTGCTGCAGAACTTTTTTAAGGTTATTGTCTTGCAGTTTGCAGTAAGAAGCTGAAGAAAGAAGTGCCTTGTACGTGGGCAAAATCAGCTTTGAAATAATTTCATTTGTTACAAGTTAAAGAACATTTGAGTGTGATTTTGCAGGGATTCAGTTAAGTATTAGCTCTGACTTTTGGCAAATACCTAATGGACACAACAGCATTTATTTATTAGCGGCATTGTTGATTTTTAAAGACTAACTTGCATTAACAAAGTACTTTTCCTCTCTCAGCTGTAAAATGTTCCCACATCTTCCCCATTCCTGCGCCGTGCAGGGATGTTTATCCCGGTCAAAGAGCAGTGGGACATAAATCTGTGACTGGGAGGGGATTGTGTCTCAGGGCTGTGCCGCTGCTTTGCATCTCTGAGTACAGCAAAGCACACCTGGGCCTCGAGAGGGACGGAGGCGCTGCTGGAGCAGCCCTGCAGCACCAGGGCAGGTGTTCCCCTTCCCTGGAGCCTTTCCTGCGGCCACAGAGCCAGATCCAGCTCCCTCGGACAGGCTGTGCCGCCGCGCTGGGTGTGACAGCGCAGCATCAAAGTGCGGCTTGCCCTCAGTGAGGCACAATCCTACAAATTTTTTCCCTGCAGGAAATCCAATGTATTTTATCCTGTTTGTCAACACGGTTTACTCTGAGAGAGCCCTGAGTCTGAGGCCAGCAATTAATGCCACTTAAAAGCTTTTCAGTGGGATAATTGCCTGTTGTTCTGCAGGCATCACTCCCATTCAGATGCTAATGGTGTCGGGGGCAGCGGCCATTCCCACATCGGGGGCCAGGTATGCCTCGCTCCCCCGCCTTGGGAAGATGCTTAATGGGTCTATTGTCCCTGAACAAGGGCAGCAGGGAAACCCCTGTCCCCGAGGAAGCCGTGGAAATAATCCTCATCAGTCTGTGTCACTTGGGCACAAAAGGCGATGGGGCGGACACAAAGGGGAAAGGGACATCCAGCACAATGGGGGGAAGTCAAGGTGTCCCGTGCTGGGACTCCCGAGAGAGCTGTGCCTGCCCCCGAGCGGAGACCGCGGCGCTGAGAGACCCCAGAGTGTTCCCAGCCGTCCTCACAGCCCACCCGCTGCTGCTGGCTGTGCTTCCTAAGGTACAGTCACATTTGGGGAGGTCAGGTTTGTGCTTCCTAAGGTACAGTCACATTTGGGGAGGTCAGGTTTGTGCTTCTTAAGGTACAGTCACATTTTGGGAGGTCAGGTTTGTGCTTCCTCAGGTACAGTCACATTTTGGGAGGTCAGGTTTGTGCTTCCTAAGGTACAGTCACATTTTGGGAGGTCAGGTTTGTGCTTCCTAAGGTACAGTCACATTTGGGGAGGTCAGGTTTGTGCTTCCTCAGGTACAGTCACATTTTGGGAGGTCAGGTTTGTGTCTCTTAAGGTACAGTTACATTTTTTGGGAGGTCAGGTTTGCACAGACAGAGTAACCGTCCCGAGCTCTCTAATCAGGAGCCCACCATGAAGCTGTTGATGTCTACGAGTGAGTTTAGTCCTGGAATATTCAGCATCGAACCTTAAGTGCCCAGATAGCTGGGCTCTCACTTCTCTGCTGGTCTCCTTGCAGGATTAAAACCTTTCCTTTCGTCTTATCAGAGAACCATTGGAAGCTTTGTGTTGGAAGAGACCTTAAAGTTAATGCCATGGCAGGGACGCCTTCCATTCCCCCGCTGCTCCAGCCCCGTCCAGCCTGGCCTTGGGCACTTCCAAGGATCCAGGGGCAGCCACAGCTTCCCTGGGCACCTGTGCCAGGGCCTCACCACCCTCACATGGAAGAATTCCTTCCCAATATCCAAGCTAAATCTACCCTCCTTTCTCTTCAGGCCATTCCCCCTTGTCCTGTATCTCCACACCCTTGTCCAGCCTGTGCCAGAACCTCACCACTCTCACAATCTCATTTTTCTTTCCACTTTATTTTTCCAGTGAGGTTGGGTTGAAGCTGCCATTTGTGATGGAGACTGAACTTCACATGAATATGTTAAATTTTCCTGCTTCTTTTTGGGATCTCTAGGTATATCTGATCTTTCTAGACTCCATGCACTGTGGTGGGCTGGCCAGTTCTGTTCCTCTGGGTTAATCCTTCAGTTCAATGAAACTCTGGTTTGCAATGTCTGGATGAACCACCCTAACAAACTCCCCTTTCCTATGTGAATAAGGCACTTTCTGGGGGACACATGCTCCTCCGTGGAAAACACTGAAGATGGAGGGTGGGGGGTATCATTTAACAGCCAGAGGCATCTCTGAAGTCCCTTCATGAGAGTTTTGGTTTTAGGAGGACGAGCTCCCCTCTGCAGCTGGCACCTCCTTTGGGGGCCCTTGTGCTGGAGCCCTCCCAGGGCACTGCAGGTCCTGAAGCCTCTCCCAGCCCTTTGTGCTGCTTTTCCAGCTGGATTTCACACGGGTTTGCTGGGGCTCCCACCCCGTGTCCGAGGGCCACTTCTGCAGTGGAGGCAGCCCAAGAAAAGACCGGGCCACTTCCATGGAACAAAGCGTGTTTTCAAACAGAGCCCAGGGAAACTGTTTCTATCTCAGGCCTTTGATGACCTGGACTGTCCATCTTTGGAGGAAAGGAACGATGAAAAGGCACTTTGCTGAGCTGTCCCTGCCACTGCTCTCGCTAACTAGGGTTACTTTTTACCGAGCTCGCTTGGCATCCATCCTTATTTGTGAAACCAAGAGTTTTATTTGTCGCTCGGCAAGCCTGAGCGCTGGGAGCGCAGGCACGTCGGCAGCGGCGGGTCTGTGCTCCGGGAGAGGAGCCCTGTGCCCTGTGCTGCACAAACAGTCCCGGGGCCGGGCACCCCGCTGGGACCGTGTCCTTCATGCACACAATGCCGCGATTTACTCGGGGCTGACCGCGCTGACCCCCAAAAGTTTGTTCCCTCGCTGGGGCCGCTCGGCCCTTTCACTCGGCTGAATGGCAGCACAAAGGCCCGCCGCATCCACAGCCCCCTCCCGAACAAAACCCCCGGGGCACTCGGGGAGAGGAAGAAACGGGCAAACCTTGACCTAAAATAAAGTGAAGGAATTTGCATTTTAAGCCTTGAGGTGCTCCTTCGGGTCTCCCTGCTCTGCTCTGGTCTGAGTCCCTTTTGCCAGGCCCTGAGAAGCTCTGGGCTCGCAGTGTCCCAGCAGAGCCCCGGCACGGCAGCATCCCCTCTCTGCTCTGCTTTGCCTTCGTGTTTTCCATGGATTAGGAAAAGAGAAAGAACACTACTTCATAAGGAAACAGATGCTCTCTCCCCCGTTCCTCCCAGCCGGCTCTGCCGGGTTTTGGAGCAGGGAGCACTGCTCCCGGTGTGAGTGCTTCCCATGGCCTCGCTGCTCTCCCAGGAGCTGCTGGCTGGGGGGAAGGACAGCTGGATGTGACAAATACCCTCAGCCCTCTTGTAGCAGCCAGCGGTTTGCAGGCAGACAGAGAAATGCGCGTTGATTTGCTGTGGTTCCACCGGGGAGCAGAAAGGGGGGCACTGCTCCATCTCAGGTGTGGCAGGCCCTCAGGGAAGGAGCTGCTCTGAGCCTGAGCTCTTGCTTGTGATGCAAGGTGTATTTCTAGGTCCATTGGACTTCCTTACTAAAGTGTTAGTTTTAGTTGGAAAACTGCCTGGCTACTGAAAAATTGTAAAGTTTTTCCCCTGGAGCTGGAAATGTGCTCCCCACTTCTCTCTTTTCTTATCCCAAACTTGGGCTATCTCAGAGGCAGCATCATGCGGCTTTAGCAGAATTCCAGGTTACTCCATGATACTGAGGCGTTGGTCTGCCAGCAGGGCCCTGCTGTTTCCCCTCCTTGGCTCAATTTGACTGTACCATTAAAGTCAGTGCCTGCAGGATCCTCTGTGCCTGCTGGATAAGGCCCTGTGGCAGAGGATTCCTGACTCCTTGCACCAGGGTCTCACCCTCTCAGAGCTCTGGTGGGATCTGGTCTCACTCTTTGATCCCCTCTGATCTCTCACTTAACCTAGAGGTGTTTTACCACCTCAGCTATTTACAGTGGAGCCTGATTTCTCTTTATCCCTCTATTTTTTCCTGGAAAAGCTGCACAGTTGCAGTGCCTCATTTGGATTTAGTTAAATGTGTGGTGGAGCTGCCTCATATTTTGCTTTCCCTGTGCATGCATAAGGCACTTTTATTCCCTGTGCCTGACTCTGCCTTGGGCAGCAGGATGGGGGCAGTCCCTTTTCAGCCTTCTGTCCCCTCTGAAGTGGCAGCAGCTGAGCATCACGCTGTCCTTAACCAGTCTGGAGCTTGGCCTCCCAGCTGGGAAGGGGCAGGGCTCTGGGATGAGCCAGGAGTACCTGCTGGCTGGGACAGAGCACAGCGAGGTGAGGAGCTGTTCTGTATGTGGGCACACCTTCCCTGCGGCCCCGACCCGTGAGCTGCCACGCTGCTGGGGGTGAGGGTGGCACCATCCCTGCGGCTGCCGAAGGTTTGGCTGGGGCTTTGTCCCTGTGGCCACGTCCCAGAGCTGACCCGAGGCTGGCGTGCAGCTGAGAGCTGGCCCAGGCCGTGGCACAGCCGCAGCAGCAGTGACTCACCTGAGCCAGGCAGACGGGCTGTGTCTCCTGCAGAGAGGTTTGGGGGCCCAGGGCCTGCCCTGAGCTCCTGCAGCAGCACATGGGCACTTGGGGGCAGCTTCCCAAGGTGCTGCTCCTGAACCCTTCTCCTTCTCCTGGGCCTTGCCATGGCTGTGCTCTCCCCCAGACCGTGAGCCCCTCTCCGCTGCACGTTGCTGTGCAAACAAACACGTCTGCTCTCCGGAGTCTGGCTGATTTCTTCTTTACATCCACAAGGAAACTGTGTGACTGTTTCTTTCTGGAATCTGGTCTTTTATATCCTTCCCCCCCCCACCCCCCCACCCCCTCCCCAGTCCTCTTTTATTTTCCTGTTTGCCCCCAGGCTCATTAAGAAATCAGTAAGTGGCTCAGTAGGGCTTTGCTTAACCCAATTCTGGAAGTGTTTCTTCCCCTTGGAATGTGAACTATCTTCTCAAATTGATTTTGCTGCTTTTGCTCATTTCCATTTAATACTATTCCTGTGTTCCCCCTCACCCTCTTGGATGCATTCCCAGCCAGTGGTGAGTGCCAGGCTCACTCACAGGGCAGGTACCAGGCAGGAGCCCCCGGGCACAGACCTGCTGCCCTCTGCTCTGTGTAACATCTCAGTGGGTGAGGAGGGCAGGAACCTGTCCTCTACTGACCTGGTAACATTATGGTGACTTTCTAAAGATGCCAGTAGACTGGAAGATGTGCAGAGATGCTCCCTCCTTCCAATTAGGCCTTGGCTGGTTCATCTGCAGTGCAGGAGAGCAGGAGGGGAAATGGAGTCACTCTTCCCTTCCAGCCCTCCTGCCCAGAGACACACACCGTGCTCACAGAGGGCTCCACACCCGAGCAAACCACTCCCTGTTTCTCTTCACCCTCTGTTAAGTACTGGTCTGAAATCCTCAGGGTTAACCCCAGCTTTAGAGAGCACCCACCAGATCAATGTGAAAACTGTAACGTTCCCTTTTTATGGCACATTCTGCCCATTTCCTTTTATTTTTGTGTTGTGATCTGGAGTTGGAAATCTAGAGTGCATGACAACCCACACAACGGAATTTCTGGGAATATTTACAACAGGTGGACAGGATTTTAGCTGTGAGGTTATTTAGGTACATTTTAAAGAATCAAAGGAAAAGACAGCAACTCACAGCAATCACAAGGCAGGTAGGATGAAAAAACACAGGGAAAGGGCACCCACTCAGCAGCACCCTAGGAAATGTCCTGGTTTATTTTGACAGAAACTGGGAGGGGTTTCGAGCAAAGGTTAGTTAAGATCAGTTTTTAGCCCCCCTTGAGGTTCAGCTCTGTTTTGGTTGTTTAGCACTCCTCTGGTGCCCCAGTACAGAGGTATCAGGATGTGAACAGTGTTTGATAGACCTGCAGGTAACTGAGTGCTTCTCGTGTCACAGTCAGTAGATGATGGTGCTGACCCACCAGCAAAGCCCAGTCTGACGCAGCAGGAGCCCATCCCAGTCTGTATCCAGAGTGTCCTGGGTGACTGGAGGCTCATACCTTGGCTGCCCAGTTTGCAGGAAAGATTTGTGTTCAGCATTGCTCCAAACTGGGGGGCTTCCCATTCCAAATGGCACCTTCATTTCTGCTGTCCATATTTCCTCCCCTGGTGCACCCAGTCACCTCACCTTGCATGGTGTGCTGTAACCCTGCCTGTCAGAGCTAAGAGATGTTCTCAAAATTTCTGGAGTACCTATGGCAAACCCAGGATTAAATCACTTCCTTAGAGTAGTGCCAGGAACAGGTACCACATAATCCCATTTGCCTGTTGTCTTTGCCATCCTTATTCATCCAGAACAGACCAAACAAGGGAGATAAACTTTGAAGGGAAGGGCTGGGAGGAGATTTGTGAACACTGGGTTCCAGAGTCAGGCTGCACCCCAGCATCCACCTGTAATGCTTTAAAACCCAAAATCCCAGCCTAAAATGTCATGAATTGAGGCTGTGAAGGCTGTGTGGGTGATGAGGAGCGTGGCAGATGTACAGGAAAAGTGTCTGTGGATGTCACATTGTCAGCTCTCCTGTGGGCAAGATCTGACACCAAAGACAAAAGCTGACATGCAAGACTGCAATTCTGCCTTGTGTTTCTGTGTGTTTCTCCTCATAGAGAGATTCTGAAAAGAAAAATAAACTGATGAGAACTTTATAACCAGGGCCGAGCAAGGAGAGGTCTCGACACCTGGGTCTGATCAGGCTGTGCAAAGTGTTCCCAGTTTGGAGACTGGGATTTGGAGACAGGGGATTGTCCATACAGGCTGGGACAAATCCCTCCACCCCTCCACTCCCCCCTTTTTTCTCTAGTTGTTTTGCAAGCCCTGAAAGGAATAGACTCAGTGTTATTCTAATTTTAAATGGAAGCAGGGGGAGGCGATGAGAGCAGAGAAGGAAAACCCATTTGCTGCAGCACTGTCAGCCCTTAGTTTTCCTTCAAGTCTGACAGGCCCAGGATTAAAGGTTTGGTTACAATGGGCTGACAGTGCACATTAACAGCCCTGAATGTCTTAACAACCCGGCTACTGGAGATGCATTCAGAAGAGTCTGTGAACTGCTTTTCCCCTTTAAAGCTTCTGCTAGACCATGTTGTCCAGTGAAATCTTTTGTGGTTAAAAATGTATAGACTTTTCTGTCTCATTCCTAGCCATGTACACACACAAACCCCGAATTCCTTGCTGTCTTCCCATAGGGTTTATGCCCAGTTCTCCTTTAGCCATTTGACTTGGGCAAAGTGTCCTGCTCTGACTGCACAGGGAGTTTATATCTCCCCTTTTTATTTTAGCTAGTCTTTCATCTAGTGTAAATGAGCAAAAGCTCACTTATGTGGGTGGAGCTATGCAGGCTTATTCCAGCCGAGGGGCTGGACATGCAAAATAAGGGAAAAAAAGGGGAAAAGAGCCTCTGATCAAACAAAATCCCTGCATTAGTTGGCTATATTTGCATCATAAAATGGAATTCACCAACCATTGCATTTGGTGGATTGTGAACTGATGGACAGTGATTATAATAACCATTATAATAGCAGCACATTATAATAGAAATTTAGCCAATTATAATAGCAATGTATCTATTCACGACACATAAGAATTAATTTTACACAGGACTATTTCCACTGTTTGCAGGACAGGGGGATACATTTCCACTCCTCCAGTCTCCAAGCAGCAAACCCCATTCTATTAACTTATTTTGTTTGGGGGCAGGGGAGGAGGAGGAGGGCTGTTGATGGAATCCACAAGAGTGTCTGGAAAGGGTTTGGCAGCTCCGGTGGAAACAAGTCCCGCCTGCCTGAGTGCGTCCCAAATCCCCACATCTCCGTCAGAAACTGCCCTGGAGCTCCCACTGTGCTGGGCTGGGACAGTGCCACTGCCCTCAGTGTCCCTTAGCTGTGCAGAGGGATCTGGGAGTGCTGGGGACAGTGAGCTGCCCTGGGCCAGCACAGGTCGTGGGCCCAGCTGGATCTGGGTGCGTGCCAGCAGGTCTGGGGGACCCTGCTCCTCTGCTCAGCCCTGGGAGCCCCGTGTGCAGGGAGGGCAGGGCAGGGCCAGGCTCTGCTCCAGGGACCAGCAGTGGCACCAGAGCCACGGGCAGGGACTGAGCCCAGCAAGCTCCACCTGGACAGGTGGGAAAGTTTCCTTGCTGGGCAGTGCCAGCCCTGAGCAGAGAGAGGCTGTGCAGGCTCCTCCCGGGGATGTTCCAGACCCACTGGACGCACTCCTGTGCTCTGGGATGGGGCAGCAGGTGGCACCAGGTCACCCTCTGGGGTCCCTTCTGACCTGACACGTTCTGGGACTCTGGGCTGGGCACTGGCTGTGACTAACCTCGGGAAGACTGGCTCGTGTCACATTCCTTCATGTGATGGGGCTTTGTGCTCTAACAGCAGAGGGGCTTTGGTCAACCTTCACTGCCCAGTTAAAGCTGACAGGGCTGCTCTAGCCCTGTGTGGCATCCAGGGACCCTGTGCAGGAGGGTAGCCCTGTCTTCAGGCAGGGAGTGTGTGCAATGTGGAAGGAGAAGAGACAAAAGGTCTTGGTTTGTGCTGGAGGGAAGATTCCCAGGCCCAGGGAGCTCCATGGGATCTGTTCTGAGGCTCCTCTCGTGCTCCTGGTGAAGGAAGATGAGAATGGGAGTGGGCAGCTGCCCAGGCAGTGAGGAGTGGCCGTTGTGGAAGACAAATCCATCTGTGAGGGGATGGAGTGCACAGTCTGGGGGATTTCTGCTTCTCCAGGGGGGAGATAATCTAAAGGGAAGCTGGTTAGAAGTGAGGAGCACAATCTATGAAAGGGGAGGGAGGAAGGGGGAGATAAATGAGAATTAATTTAGCACAAAATCAAGATGTCAAGAACAAAGTTAATCAGCAGACAAGGTTAATTAATGAATACATCCTTAAACCATCACAGCTACAGCAACACCACTGTTATTAATCAAAGCACCAAGTATTGAAGAACAGGCACCATTGATTTGTTCCTAACCCAGCGTTAGGGGTCTGGGAAAGAGGATGAAGGAAATAGAATTTTGTTAGAAACACCAACATGTCATGGGGAGAGTTGTGAGCCCCAAATGTTACAATAACTCATTACTATTTGTTTTAGAAATAGAAAGTGGGCAATAGGGATGGGCTGGGAATAGTAGGATCTGTTCCTTAGGCACTGGCAGCTTTAAGGAAGGGACATAATTGATAGGCTAATGAAGGCCTAGGAGAGCCATTGACCTGAGGTCCTTCAGAACACGGACAGCAGCCTTCAGAAAGTAGAGAAATGAGAAGTGATTAAAGATGCCATTGACCTGAGATCCTTCCAGAACACGGACAGCAGCCTTCAGAAAGTAATGAGAAGTGATTAAAGCAGCCCATCCTGTCTCTGGAATTGCTGTTGTGCCCTGCCAGGTGCTCACCTGGCACTGTTCCCTAGGGGTGAAGGCAATCTGTGATCTTTATTCCTTATCCCCTCTCTGCTGGCACACGTCAGGGAGCACAGCCAGCAGAAGGGGGGAGAGGTGACATCCCTCAGAGGAGCAGTGTCAGGCACTAGGACACAGTCCAGCTGCTGGGGGCTTCTCTGTTTGCCAGGAATTTTGAGAACTGGAAGCAGATATCCAAAGTGGGTGGCAGAGGCTGTGCATGTGTGTGATGGGCCCTGGAGCTGCTCAGTGCAGCCACCCCGGGCAGGCATTGCCTTCTCCCTCCCCTGCCAGGGAACAGAGCTGCAGCTCCTCCAGATCCAACCTCCTGCTCTGGTGTGGGAAAATCTGCTGCTGCTGCTGCTGCTCAGGGTATCAGGCTTAGACAAAGCCCACCTTCACAGAGCTGAAATCATGTGGGTGACTCTCCTCCTGGGATTTTCCATGTGGCATTTGACTGATTAGCTGGAGGTCTGTAACCAGCCCTGAGTGTCTCTGCTGGCATCCCAAGGGATCTGGTGCTGTCCAATATTTCCTTCAATGATCTAGAAAAGGACATAAGGGTTTGCTCATTCTGGAGGCATCAGGAAGGAGCATGGGGCAGACAGGAGTGCTTTGTGAGAGCATTAAATCCCATTAAAATCAATGTGCTTGCCATGGTAAAAGCTGGAGATGGGGGAATGAAGAGTGCACACTATTCCCAGGGAGTGAAATAGGAAGGAGAGGGAGTGGGAAGCATTAATCAATCTAGATAAATTAGAAATTGAAAATCACAGGAAAATTGATGAAGAGAGCAAAAGTATAGCGGAGTAAATTCACAGCTAGTGATGCTAAAAAGGGAGTGATTTCCAGCAGTATTTAAAATACAAAATATAAAATTACCACTGGTTTTGACATCTTTATCTTTGGGGTGGTGATACACAGAAACCAGAGACTTCCAGTCAGTATATGTGTGCTGTATTTGGAAAGATCAGGTGGGGTATTCACGCTCTAGGATGTGGATGGTGCAAACCTCACCATTGCAAACACAGCAAAATGCGGACAGTCCCTGGGAAGAGTGGGGAATAAGAATCCTGTTATGAGAACTGCTGCCTCAACACTGGGAGTTACATTAAAAGGTGAATATTTATTATATGTCTTACAATATATTATATTTTTTCCTGACTGCTGTGAATTGTTGACTCAGGACAGGAGGTTTTACTCTGCTTTTCGCTCTTGTGGCAGGAATCCACGTGGGGTGGTCCCCTGACCTGGCTGTGAGCAGGTCAAGTTAAAGCATCACAAAGGCCCTAAAATCTATGAATAAGTGCAATTCTTTAGGAGTCAGTGCCCCCATTTTACAGCAATCTGGTGAGGGCCCTAACTGGGTGACAAGGTAATTTCCATGCATTTAAGTACACCCTATCTGGAGTCTCAGGGCGAGGGCAGGTTTGAGCCAGAGTAAATCTGAGCAGCTCTGCAAGATTCTAAACTGGCCTAAACTGGCCTAAACTGGCCCACGTGAGCCTGTTTGCCTTCTGTGCTGGCCCAGCAAACACGGATCCTTCAGAGAAGGGGTGAAGAGTCAAAGGGACTCTTTCCTCAATGCATCCAGCATTAGTCCTCTGGGAGGGTGGCTGTGAGCAGAAGTCCTTTCTGTGACCACTGCAGGTGATCAGCTCCAGAGCTGTGATTCCCACTCCTCTGCTCGTAGGCAGGCTGCAAACATTTATTAATGGTCATAAAATATCCTGCCTGGTTTTTAAATCCAAACAGCAATGCATGACTTGACCACCATAAAGTTTGTCTCCAAACCACCACAAAAGATTTGAATTACTCCTGGCAGCAATAAAAACATTCTTTGGGCTAATGCTTTGCTTTATTGTTGGCTTTTATTTTTCTTGGTCTCCCATCCTACCAGCAAGACATAAACAATGGGGGCTGAGTTGTCGTTCCCCACCTCCTCACACCTACATTAATAAGGTCCAGGAATAGCAAAATGAAGGAAACAGAAGCAGAATAGCCCTGGAGATGGCTGGTGGGAGATAAGCCCAGCTTGCCTGGTGTTAAAGGAAGTTTTGCTCAGAGAGAGCCTTTCTCTTGGCAGCTCACAGTGCCCCAGTCACATAAAAATGTTACTATGAAGAAAAGGTTATATATATATGTGTGTGTATATATATATGTGTGTGTGTGTGTGTGTGTGTGTGTATATATGTATATATATATGTATATATATGTGTATATATATACACACACACACATATATACCTGTATTATATTTCATATAACATATATAATATATTTCATATAATATAGAGCTATTTTGTGGTTTATTTCCAGATCACTAAAGTGCTTATTATTCAGGGTTAATTCTTTCCAATGTGGAATAAACTGTATTAACTTATAACCATAATATTGATTTAAGTTTCAGACAAAAGCATCTGCTCCATTGATTTCAGTTTACCATCCTTGCCTTAAGTGTTCTTCTGTAGTTAATTCAGAAGAACTTTTGTCTTTATACATAAACCCTTGGGGAATTAAACATTTGGTGTTAAGTGGTTGCAGCATACCAAACATCTCCATGACTATAGATCGAATTCCTCCTATAAATCTATTTTACTACTGCCTGTAAAATCACTGGCAGCTTTTCATCGTCTGCCATGAATGGAGATACCAGAGGAGCAGGTAAAAAGAGCATCTGGAGTGGACCTGAGGCGCTGCCAGGCAGGAAACTTTGAGGGGAGGAAGCAGCACCGGGGTGGATGCAGTGCTGCAAGTCGTGGATTCTCAGGATGTGCTGGTTGGAAAGGACCCACTGGGACCACCCAGTGCAGCCCCTGTCCCTGCCCAGACCCCCCAAAATCCCACCTGTCCATCCCTGCAGTGCTGCCCAAGCTCTCCTGCAGCTCTGGCAGCCTCGGGGCCGTGCCCATTCCCTGGGCACTGCCAGCACCTCTGGGGGAAGAACCTTTCCCAAAATCCAACCTAAACCTCTCCCAAGTCACCCTCAGGCCATTTCCTCCTGTCAGTGGTCCTTGGGGTGCTTCTGTGTTTGGCTGCTCTTGTGGAGCTGCATCACTTCAGCAGCATTTATTTCTCTGGACCTCCTGACCAGCCCTGACAGGCAATGCAAAGGGTAACTCTGGGAGACTTCCACAGTTCTTCCCATGACCTGATGTGAAACTGTGGGCACAAGAAAGGTGTGAAAACAGCCTGGATGCTGTGTGGCTTTATCCACCACATTCTGCAGTCACTCTTAGAGCTCTCTGTGCTTGCTGAGCGCTCTTCACTTGCTGATGAGAATTGTTCTGTCAGCGTAAGAGAGTTGAAAAAGCGCCAAAAGTTTTTGCTGTGCTTGTTGGTAGATCACAGTTGGTCCTGTTGACTTGAAGATGCCATAGAATATGTTAGCACAAAAGAGGGAAGAGAAAGAAATTAAAGAAAAAAAAATATGGCACCTGTAAGCAAAGTCTGATGAAAAGGAGCTCTAACAGAGCAGGGAACTTCACAGAATCACACAGTGCTGGGGGCTGGAAGGGACCATCTTACTCAACCTCCCAGCCACGGGCAGGGACACCTTCCACTAGGCTGGGCTGCTCCAGGCCCTGTCCAAACTGGCCTTGGGTTCTTCCACTTGCAGCAGGATGGAGCAGCTGCATGGTTTGGCTGCTCATAGCAAGGCTGCAGAATCTGCAGCCTTGGCTGCAAAAAACAGCTTCTTAAGAGGTGGCAATAGAAGGAAAAGGAAATAGTGTAGTAAGAAAGGAGGAAGAAAAAGAATAATGAGGCAGGGCTGGAAGAGAGGAATCTCAATATTCCATTCCAGCTAGCTCAGGATGGAGCCTGAGTTAGGGGAAATGGGGGTTTTGAGGCCCTTTCCTGGCTCAGACTGGTCATGTCAGTTCTCAGAGTCTACCTAAGTTACTGAGTCATCGTCAAATTAGGGATCTCCAAAATGGGATGGGGAGGAGACCACAGCCTCCTTATTTCCTTCTCCACAGTCTCAGCAATGTTCTGTCACACGTTGGGCCATTGATAGCCACTCCCACTTCTCTGCTTTATCAGATGCTTCAGCACCAGCGCTTGAGTGGTGTCAAAAGGTCTTTTGATTCAGAGCTTTTACCTCTGCCCCACTTTCGTGAACAGTGGTGTGGGACAAAGAGCTGGACATGAGTGACTTCTTGAGCAGCTCTAGATAATTCCCAGAGGATGTGCCAGATTCCCTTCTGCAGCAGGAGCCTTCCTCTTCCTCACCCCACGGAGATCTGCCTCAGCTCCAGGGAACCCCTGTGAGGGAGGGGAGCCGCAGGATTTGCACCGTGGGGCGCCAGCTGGAACGAGTTATGGGAATCCCTAAATCTCCCTAAGAAAGAGCAGTTAAAGCTGAACCGAAAATTAAACACTAAGCTGGTACAAGCCACCCTACCTATAAATCCAGTCCTGGTGAAATCTTTTCCTGCACTACACTTGGTACATGAATGGGGATTTACAGCCAGTGAATTTTCACATCCGCTTTCCGCCAGCATCGCCCGCGGGGCTTCCCAAACCATGTTGTGCCAGGCAGGCACTTCCCAACCTCCTGCACCCACAGCCCAGACCCTTGGGCAGGGAAGGGGGGGAGAAACAGGCCCGACTTAGCAAACACGGAGAGCTGGAGTCACCCAGCCGCTTTCTGTGTGTGCTCAGAGTGTTTGGATAAAGGCGTCTCCTAAAGGGGGAATCTGTTTGGTTTGGACTTCATTGCGTGAAAAGCTCTCAGCCCCACAAGTGCTTAGTTATTCTCTTGTCTAGTGGTTCCTCAAAAGCCCCCACCAACAGGGAGGAGGCTTCCTATTTGAGAAAGTGGCTCTGCTTGTTGAAATTCTCTAGTGACTTAAATTTATTGGTTTTTCCTGAGGTCCAGACATTTGAATTGCAAACAATGCCCCAACTCTGCCTCCTCCCCCTCTTCCCCAGCCAGAACAATGTGCAGATCTGAAATAAAGGCAGGCCATGCGGACTCTGGAAACCCAGTGCAATTTCTTTCTGCATGAGCAGGGAGGTGGAAGCTTGCTGCCTTCTGGTCCCGCTCAGTGATGCAGAGGATGTCTGGGAAAGGGGAGGGCAGGATCTGGGGCAAGAAAGAGGGAAGGATCCAGCTCATGGATGGTGGTTGGAGATCCTTTTTGCTTTATTTATTTATAACCTTTCCTGTTTAAAAGACCATCCTGAGAGGGGATTAGTACCAGTGGATCCATGGCTACCTCTCTCACTTTTCATCTCACAGCATCCTGGGAAGGATGCAGGGGATGGGGTGTGGGCTGTGTGCTCCAAAATTATCCCATACCTGAAAAAAGGTGAACTTCTGTCATATTCCTGGGAGTGGCTGAACAGCTTGGGTCAGTCTGAGCTCAGTTAAACATGCAGGAAGCTGGGCTGCTGCTGTGGGACAGCTGGAACACTGCACATCTGGATGTGCATGAGTGGGATACAGGAACACATCAGCAAATGAACAGAAGTTGTCTCTTTGTTAATTTTAAGGCCTGATTTTTTTTCTCTCTGTTGGCTCAGGGAGCTTCTGTGTTGGTTCATTCACTTGGGTGCTTTGTCTTTATGATGCTGGGAGGAAGAGGAGGAGGAAGGGAGACACCGTCCCTTGGAGATGCTCTGGTACTGCTGGTTAGTTAAAAGCTGCAGGATAAATGATGGGAATAACAGAGAGCTTGTGTTTCACTCATTCTTCTTTTAAGTCATGGGGTATTTCTGGGTCTGTTTTCCTGGAAAAGCACAGGAATCCTGTCTGGTAGAGGTCAGGGTGTCTGGGGTGCCTCTCACTGCTTGGGCAGAGCTGTGCTGGGGCAGCAGGCACCCAGGGGAGGCACAAAGATAGGAAAGCCAGGGGACACATCCTTGCACTGTCACAAACTGCCTGCAGAGACTGGGCAGGCTCAGGGGAGGTGGGGGAATAGGAATGGGCACGTGCATGTGAGGACGGGGAGGCTCCTGGCCCTTGGCTGTGAGGAGCACTCGCAGCACCAGCGCTCAGAGGCTCGTTTCCAAGGGCAGCCATGCAGATCTCGAGTGCCTGACCTACTTCATGTTCATCTCTGGTACCCAGCCAGAGCCACAAAGGTCCAGAGCTGCTGCTCTGTGCTGTAGAGGCTCTTGGCTTGAGATCCCTGGCTGCCTTTTGGGCCTGTTTGCAGGCCAGGATGGTTCAGGTGAACTCGTGGCCTTTCCCCAAGAGCTGCTGTGAATTTGGCAGCCTTGGCTATAGAAAGACATAAGAGAAAGGGCACAGTGGGGTGTCAGAGGTGAAGGCACTGGCAGCACAGGGCACTGGTGGAGCTCAGGGGTCCTGCCCTTAGCTGGAGTCACAGCACTGTTCTTTTCTTCCCCAAGCTGGGCATTTGGGCCATCCTCACAGCACATCCTTTTTGACTGATGGCTATTCATGTGCAGCACTCTTTATCACAGAGAAGCAGTGTTCCGTTTTACTGTGAGGGGAAGGCTGGCAGAAGTCTGCTACAGAAGCACATGGCAGAAACCTGGGGCACTGCTCTCTCCGGGCCCCTGGCCTGGGGAAGGCCTCAGTCAAGTCTGTCTGCTCTGCATTCCTCATGGATGGAGCAATAGGGACCTTGTTCTGTGGCACCTGCTGCTGAAAAGAGCTTTCTACAGTAGCTGTACTGGAATTAAAGAACATTTCCTCAGTACTGTGAGCTATGGCAAGGTGTAAGGTAGAAGGAGAACAGATATGTGGGGATAAGGGCCAGCTCTTTGTCGAAAGGGGACATAGCAGTGTGATACAACAAATCCTCCTGGGAACCTGAATGAACTCCCTTCCCTTCCCTTCTCTGGGGAATCAAGTCTTGGCTCCATTCTGTGAACCAGTTAAAGCAGACCAGCATCACAAGCAGGTGTCTGAAGATCTATGGCCCGATTTGTTGCTCCCTGGCTGGCTCTCCACCACAGCAAGCTGCCTGTGGTCTGGAGAAGCTTTGCCCAGCTCTCTGAAGCTTTACTGCTTCCCTTTCTGACCTAACAAAGAACACATTTCACCACATTAAACTTTACCTTTTCCAGAGGTTTGGCTGCTCTGGGGCATCTTGCTGGTCTTTGCTCAGCAGGTAACCTAAGCTGAGATCAGATACTTCAGCTGGGTGAATTCCTCTTTATCTGATGCTGACACCTTCACCTCATGGGCTACTGAAATTCCTGGGAAAGGCAGCTCTGAGCATTGCCCTGAGCCACAAATCATTGTTTCTGACCCTTTTTCTCTACCGGGAGGGGAGGAAATAGAGAAGGTTTCAGTGAGATAGGAGAGACATGCTTTCAGCAGGTTGGGCTTTGTCTCTGTAAGCACCTGATGTGCTGCAGGAGGAAGCAAATGGCAAACCTCTGCTCATACAGGGGATTATTCATAATAAATGCAATCCATTTTTTTCTGTGAGTCAGAAGGGGAGGCTACTGGTAGCTTTTAGAGAGTTGTTCTTGCAGGAATTCCATCCTTCCCAGGGCCAGAGGATGCTGAGGATTTCATTTGACGTTGAAAGGATTCCAGTTTATTGATATGGACAATTTTTTTCTTAGGTATTTCTTGAGTGAAGTGGAAGTAAATCCATTTTGCTGCTTTATCAGGGCTGGGAAAGGATGTTCCAACTCACAAGTAGCAGTATGTATAAATGAGGGATTAAAGTGACAAAGATCTGGAGATCACATCCAAAAATGCAGAGATGTCTCAGAGATATCAGGGACTTTGTAACCCTGGAGGGCTAAGGCTCAGTAGAGAATGCATCCTGCCCAAAATCTGCCCCAACACACTCCTGGAGGTGGCAAGCACCTGAGACAAGGCAGAACTCAGGTTTTGGGGCCCTTGGACACCTCATAGAGGGGCATTTCAAGCCTTGAGTCCAGTGCCAGTGCCAGTCCTACAGTTTGCCAGCTGTTTCTGTCAATTGGACTGATGTTCATTCTCCCTTTTCAGCTTCTCTGTGGATGATGAAGGCTCAGGAATTGCACACGTGTCCTCTGCCTGCCAGAGCTGAGCTCCTGCCCCCATGCCAGCCCCAGAGCTGTGGTGCTGTCAGGAGGCTCTGCCTGGTCCTGTCCTTCAGCAGGGCTGTGTCCAGGCAGGTCCAGCTCTGCCCTGAGCCCTTCACACGCTTGTGCTCTTCCTCTGCATCTTGGGGTGTCCAGGCACTGGAGCCAGCACCTGTTTTCCCGTGGTTTGGCCTAGTTATAATTGTGCTCAATACAAATCCCATCCCATGGCCCAGGAAGTGGCAGATCTTTGAAGGGAATCCCCCTCTTTTAATTCAATTAATGCTGAAGCTAATTTCCACCCTGGGGCTGAGTCCCAGTGCCTTTGAAGTCAGTAATAGTTTGTGCTTTCCCTTCCAGCAGAGCAGGTTGGAGCACGTCCCTCGCAGCCAAAGGCTTTGCCAGGATGTTCAAAGGCTGTTTGCTCTTCATGCCAAGGAAGTGTGTCCTGCTCCAAATCAAGGCAGAGATTTCAGCAGGATGGGGCTGTGGGTCCTGGGGATCTCTGTCAGACAGGCCACGTGGATGTTAGGGGGTGGAGTGTACCTGTTTTCAGAATAAATTCAGCATCTTCAAGATTTGCAGTATTCACAATCAAACACATATTTTCCCTCTTTTGGATTTTTTACTCTCAGAGTTTTTATGTATGTCTTTAAAATATCATTTGGATTATCCTTTCCTGGTTTGATTTAATGGAGTGAAACCCACAATTGACTGGCAACAAGACTATTTTTCCTCTTCAGGTCAAAGGTGAGGAGCCAAATTCTGAAAATAGTTTGCTCACTGTCAGGGTAATAACTGATTCCAGACAGCCTAAAGGTGATTTTCTTTACGTTAACCTGGCACATAACTAAAGTATGAAGAAAATCTAATTGATTTTCACCCCCTTTATGGTGACTAGCAGAGGTATCTCCAGGAGATGTTTAGACTTTAGGAGGATCTTTTTTTCACTGTACAAAAGCCTTAATTGATCAAGGCTAAAATGATTAAACTTCAGAGGAAAGCAGCTTTCCTTAACATTATGACTTTTTATTATGCCTTAACAGCCGTATTGAGCAACTTGGGGCTTTGTAGTGATTTTGGAATAAAACTAATCAATGTCATAGAAATAAATGCAGGAATCTTTGATGTGTAGATGGAGCCGTAGGAGGATGACACACAGCCCAATTACTGGCAAAAAATGGAGCACTTTACATATTTTGTTATGCTTCAGCTACCTATTGAAAAATACTTTTACTAAGGTCTTCATGCAAAAAAAGTGCTGTTCTGCTAATTTTCGTGGGTCCCTCTCATAGGAGGAAACATAATATCAGCTTTTATTCAAGGTTTAACATTGAATGTAATGCACAAATGTACCCGAGAATCACAGGATCATTAAGGTTGGAAAAGACTTCTAAGACCATCAAGTCCCACAGTTGACCCAGCACTGTCAGGTCCACCAAGCCACGAGACAAATGAAGCTGTTGCTGTGAATTTCCACCCGAGCGAGTGGATTTCACATCACTGCCGATCCACTCCTCTGCTGCCGTGAAGTTTTGTTCTGTAAAGGGAAGCAGAAATACCCAGGTGGGCCTCCCTCATCTGATTTTTGAGCCCCATGCTGCTTCCCAGCCCGAATTGCTGAGGACTGCCTTCCCCTGGTGTGATGGGAAATATGACCACGCTGAGAAATGGATGTGGGAATAGTCCTGTGATCCCCAAGGGACAAGTGCTTCGTTGTAGAACAGTCTCATCAGGAAAGCCGAGAAACAGGATAAGTGGCATTGTGCTTTTGGGGTAGATGAGCAGCGCCAGACAAACATCTGCAGTGGTTTGGGTGTTGCTGGAATAGGATTTGGTGAGGGAATGCTCCATTATTCAGGGTGAACTGCCAGTTTCAGATCCGGGTAGCAGAGTAAGAGGTGATCGTGGTTGTCTGATTTCCAGGGAGGGCTCTCAGCTCTGCTCCAGCCACAATACGGTGTTAACGAGCTCCAGAGATAAACCCCATCCTAATCCTCCCCAGCCCCCAACACTGCCGCTTTTTCAAGTACACCATCTCTTCTGGCTGGGATGGACAAAGCCAGCCTGAGAGAATGAGAACTGAGCCGTGCCTTTGCCCCCGAATGGAAAAGGAGTGGAAATCCAAGCTCTCCTTTGAGATTAAAAAAAGAAAAAAAGCTAAGCAAAACAAAAAACAACAACAACAACAAAACCTAAACAAAAACCAAAATCAAACAAACAAAAAAAAACAAAACAAAAAAACCCCAACTCTAACTGAGGTTGGTTGGTCAGTTTGTTTCATTTCTCTTTGATGCTCACAGTGCCCGGAGCACCTCCTGATCAAGCTGGCAAATTTGCTTAGGAAGGGACTGAATGAAAATGAAGTGACAGAGCAGCCTTTACAGGTGCAGGTCTGGAGTTTAGGATAAACACCTACAGGTTTGGATTTCCTGCCTTCCACTTACCGTAACTGTCTAATCTAGCTACCCATTCACCTTTCCTTTCATCCCAGGATGTCTAGGCTGATCTAACTCCTGTCCTTTCATCCCTGCTATCTTCCTCTTGATCTGTGTTTTTTAGAGCTCATTCATCACACCTTACAACTTCTAAAGCACCCACATAGGGCCACTAAGTTTCTCTTTACATTTTAGCCAAAGCGCTTGAAGGGATGGAAGGCAAAGCCTGTGCTGAGAAACCTGGAGAGAGGAGCTGTTACTTCTTGTTCAAATCACACCTGAATGCACCTCTGTAAAAGCACTGAACAGAGGAGCACATTGTTCACATCCTTGAAGCTTTTGTTCAAATCTTGCCCACTGGAAATGGGCAGGTCCATTAATTGCATGGCTTTCCTGGCAGCATTTTCCCTTGTGTTGGGTAGGAAATGCAAGGACTCGGGGCAGCAGCCTGCTCCAAGGGAAAGGACAACAGAAGACACCAGGGCAAAAAGGGAGACTCCAGAAGGGCCACTGCATTCATGGAGACATTTTTGGCCAGTCACTTTGTGCCCAGCTCTGGGGGCAGCTCGATTTTGATTCCTAAAGAGGAGTGGAAAGCATAGAGAAAATCTGAACAGTAATAAAAACCTGAATATGGGACAAGAGTGGCTCTTTGAATCTGGGACTGCGTTGGTGCTCTTTATTTCAAGGTCTGAGAGTAGGAAGGTCAGAGTGGAAACGGTCAGTGGAGATGAGAGGAATGAATCAAACATCAGTGAGTGCTGTGTGAGTCTCAGCATCGCCTGGCTTGAAAGAGGTGCACCGATTGCTAAAGCAAAGTCTAAATAGCAACCAGCTCCAGACAATGATTTAGGGACAAAATTAGCCTTACAGGGAACACCTCCTTTGGAAAGTCCCTCTCTCATTCTTTTTCGCTCGTTCCTTCTGTTCTTTTATTTGTGTCCCTCCCTCAAAAGGCGAGGTTGTTACTTGGGAGCCCTTTTGAGGGGAGAGAACCATGGTGAGATTCTTGTGTTGGCACGGCTGATGTTAATGGGTAACACCGAGGCCAAAGGTCCCTTAAAGCTCCCACATCTGCAGCTTTGTACAGACCTCACCTCCGAAATGCCTCAAAGTGTGTAGCCAGGCAGGGCTTAATGTGTATTAGCAAGACAAAGGCCCAGAGAGGGGAGGAAAGGGGGATGAGTTTTAATTTACTGAAGATTTATTAGGCCTCCTGAAATCAGCCTGAACCACCCATTTTCTATATCATCTGCCCACATCCAAAGGGAGCAGCTTTACTGGGGGGAGATGGTCGCTGAGAATTATCCTGCAACAAATCTCCCCAGCGCCAAAGGGGCACGGGCAGGAGCAGGATGGGGAGGAGGGCTCACCCTCTCAACACAGAGTCAAAATCTGGAAATAGGGAAAGGCACGATGCCATTCAGGCTTGATCCTTCCTTCCCATGACTGCTGCCTGTGAGGTGCGTGTTTGCTTTGCTCAGGCTGGAGCAGATGAGTGGGAGATCAGGAGGGAAGAGAGAGGGAGGCGGGATGCCAAGGTGTGCCCTTCAGTGAAGCTTTGGAGCTGAGGGATCAGCTCTGGGAGGGGTTGGTGAGTCATGGTGCACATGGGGGGGACACCCCTTCCCTTCCAAGCAGCTGCCATGAGTCTAAGCCTGCAAGGAAGGCTTTAATGTGGCCTGCAGAGCTTTAGGGAGTGACCCATTTTGGATGTCTCCAGGCTGTAGCTTGGCCGTGAGTTTGGCAGTTCTGGGGTTCTCTCTAAACCTCTTTGATAAAGATCATGAATCATACCTGGCTCCTTTCTTTCCCCTGTCCCAGTCTCACTGTAATGGATGTGATTCTTTAATTTCTGCCATTAGCCTGTCTTGGAAAAAGCTCTGTAACACTACTAACGTGCAGTGCTCGGAGCTGGCACAGAGGGAAGATTTGGGGATACAGCTACAGCAGCCATCTAATGGGGATCACTCGGCCCCCAAGGGAACCTTTGGGACAATGGGGGCAGGGACAGGGGATCATGACCAGCTGCTGACATCTCCTGGAGAGGAGGGACTGTCTTTGAGCCTGCCTTTGAGCATGAGACTGACCAAGACCCCTCTATTTCTCCTTGCTCATAACATCAGCAGAGAGATGCCTCTGAATGGTGAACTGTGAATGTTTATCACAGTGTGAAGGGTGTATAACTCCTGTCAGGAACACCACTGTGATGAGTGAAGCAAAGCATAAGGTGTGAGAGTAGGCACTGGGATCTCAGAATCGTGGAATGGTTTGGGTTAGAAGGACTTTAAAGATCGTCTAATTCCAATCCCCTGCCATGGGCAGGAACACCTTCCACTAGACCTGGTTGCTCAAACCAGGTTGTATTTTGAACTGATGTAAAAGGCAGGCTGGAAAAAACAGATTGCTCTGAATAGAAGATAAGATTTTGTACCTTGATATCCCTCATGAGGCCTCTGATCTTTAAAACATCCTTCCCTGGGTACACTGTGGCACAACAGGTATGGCATCCTCTGTGCCTCTCTGCAGGACATGCACTGCTAAGAGAGATGAGGGTGACTTGGTTCCCCAAAACAAGTGCTTGAAACCCTGAAGGTCAATAAAAAATTTCGCAAAATTCCGGAGCCCTGGGTCATATGTCAGGGAGGCAAGTTGTTATAACCCTAGGAATTGTCACCTAGCAATGAAAATCAAACAAAGTTCTCAAGTGATTAAAAAATTAAAAGGTGCAATCTAAGGTGGCAGCAGGGCCTGTCACAGCCTGGTGGATTTGGCTGTAGAATTCATGAATAATTTTTAAGAGTCTTCTGCTAGAGAAAGGGCTACGTGTGGATGGCAGGAGAAAATCCAAATGAAGGTCTCTGCGAATGTGTGTGTGTTTCTTCTTGGCTTGGACCTTGGGCCTGGGGCAGAGTCAGGACCCTGCTCCTTTAAGATGGGGCACTGTAGGTGGATCCTACAGAGCCACATGGATTAGGTACAAATGAGTGAGTCTATAAAAACAGAGCATTTATGGAGGTGTTTCAGGTGTTTGGGTGAAAGACACACGTCTAGAATCACTCCTACAAATCCTCTTCTGGGCTGTACTTCGTAAGTTATTTCTGACACCTCATTATATCCTTATGGTGAGTGTCACAACAAAAGTGTAGAGACCTCCCTGGTGCTCTCATTTTGTGTGTAAATGCCATCTGCCATGTGATCAGCCTCAGTCACGGCCAAGTGCCTCTCATTGAGCTGTCCAAGCATCCTCCCTGAGCGCTGCATGGGCTTGGGGAAGGGTTATGGGCTTTGTCCCATTGACAGAAAAAAGCCTTCAGGCACGGCTATTCTTTAAAAACACTGCCTGAACCACTGAACCCTTTGGGGTTAGGAAGCTGCTCATCCACCCGCAGGAGGAAGGGGAATGTTGAACAGAAAAGGTACAGGGCATGGGCAGGCTGAGCAAACATGGAACTGCTGGAAAGCAGTCAAAGGAAGCTGAAAAGCCATCGCAGATACGGAGCTGAGCATGAGTCACCGGGGAAGTCAAACTGCTCAAGTGCTTCACTTCAAAGCCTTCAACACCACCAAGGAACAGGCATCTCAGGGAGCCAGTGACCTTCAGAGGGGCAGAGAGGGATCCCTGTGTGACCCTCAGGGACAGATCCTGTGTGACCCTGAGGGACAGATCCTGTGTGACCTTCAGGGACAGATCCTGTGTGTCCTGCAGGGACAGATCTTGTGTGTCTCTCAGGGACAGATCCTGTGTGACCCTGAGGGACAAATCCTATGTGACCCTCAGGGACAGATCCTGTGTGTCCTGCAGGGACAGGTCGCTGTCAGGGGCCCAGGGCGGGGCCAGGGCAGGGCCCAGGGTGGGGCCAGGGTGGGGCCCAGGGCAGGGCGAGGCCAGGGCGGGGCCAGGGTGGGCCCAGGGCAGGACGTGCTGCTGTGCTTGTGCTGCTCCCAGAGCCAGGACACGTGGGCAGCTGCCTCTGGTGATGGAGAATTTCTCCATGCAAAGACCTCGCTGTTGTTTGTTCTGGAGTTGGCACGGTCCCCTGCAGTGCAGCCACACCCAGGGAAGGAGTTTGGCCCTTCAGTCCTTCTCATTGCCCCAGCTCCACTTACCAATGGACTCACTGTCACTGGGGCAGGTATTCCTGGGCCAAGCTTCCTGCTGGAGCACAAGGGATGCAGGTTCCCTTCACAGGAGCAGCGTGGCAGTGCCTTCAGCACTGCAGCACACTTCTGTCCTGCAAGCATCCCCCAACAGACGGGACACAGGGTCTGTGGGCGGCCCCGGTCCCTCCTGGAGCAGCCAAGGGCTTTCCATGGAAGAGCTGCTGGGTGCTGTGTTTGGGTGCCAGGAGCTCTCCCTCTGCACCACACACCTTGTACATTTTCTCTGTTGACTTTTTGGGTTCAGGGAGATGTGCAGGGCAGAGAAGGAGCAAAGAGGAGTTATGCCCCTGTTTACCCAAACACTGTGTCTGGAGCTGTCTGGGGCTTCCCTGACCCCTCCCAAATGCTGTGCTTAGGCACTGCCATTGTTGGGAGCATTGGCTGCAGCAGAAACCTGCACTGCCCCGCTGCCATGGCAGGCCATGGGCTGGAGAAGGCCCTGAGTCTGGGGACAAGCCAGTCACCACCAGTTGGGGCACTTCCAAACAGTCTAAAGGCATCAGGTAAAAAGGAGTGCATTTGCTTTGATCTGTCAGCTTTAATAATTTGTAAACATCTATTAATCAGCTGTGTCAGGCTCAGATCCTTATCATCTTCTGGTCTAATTTCCCCTGCTTGATACATTTCCTCCACTATAAAAATACCCATCACCCACCCCTGTCAGCACAGATTAAATCTAACGCTCTTTCTTTCAGCTCCTCTCCCCAGTGAGGCTGTAAAGCTGTCAGCTCCACACTTGACAAGAGCCAGGCTGCCCTCCTTCCCTTTGTCTCCTGGAAGAGGAAAATGTTTAGGTGTCACCAGCTGGATGGCCACAGAGAAGTCAGCAGGTCTCGACCCTTCCACTGATGTGAGCCATGAGAGGAGAGAGGAGTTTCCACCTGGGATGTTTCCAGGGCCTCTGAGGCTCACCCATCCCTGTGGTCACTTCCCTGGCTTCCCCAGGACTTCTGCATGCTGGCACTCAGCAAACTCCTCCCTGGGAGGCCCCTGGCTGCTGACACACCTGTGACATCCAAATGTCTTCCAAGGCAGCAAGGTGCTGGCGCCTCGGGTGCAAGGTGCTGAAGGGAGTGATGTCAGGTCTGCTCAAAGGAGATGTGCACAAAGCATGGCTGAGAGGACAAATATTTTCCAAACCTGCTGGCTGAGTGTTAACATCATGTCAGTGCCTGGGTTTATGTGCAGCACAAAGGAGGTGGCTGCAGAAAGCACGTCTGTGTATTTGCAGTGAAATGGGTGGTGCAGGGTCTCTGACATCCCTCCTGCACTCTCAGCAGTTCTTGCCGTGCTCCCATCACTCAAAAGCAATGCCTGAGCATCCCTGCAGGCAGCCATAAGGTTGGATGCTCTGCTTCCTGCTCAGCCTTTCCAAGAGAGACAGGAGGAAAACCTTCCCAGTAAAGCAGAGCAGGGATGTGTATGAGCCATGGCACAGCAGGAAACAGCTGGAGAGGAAAACAGCTCGTTGTCACAGAGCCCCAGTGCAGTGGCCACCAGCAGTCCTGGGAGGCACAGCAGGGAGAACAGAGGGGTTCTGGGGGTGTTGAGCTGCAGCCCCTGCTCATCACCCCACGGTGGTTTGCTAATCCTCCTTGGCTGCCCCTCAGTGAGTTACAGGGAATAAAAGCAAGGGCTAGAAAAAGCCCTCTCCCCCTGCCGTGAGCACATCACAGAGCATGTTCTCAGCAGCCCAGCCCCTGCTCTGGGAGGCCCAGGATGGTGGGGGGCTGTCATGGCTGAGCCCCCGGGCAGGTGCTGGTGGAGCACACGGTGGGGTCCCATCCCAGGCTCAGCCCTCTGCCCAGAGCAGCCCTGCTGGCACCTCCACTGCTGCTGAGCCCTACGTGTCTGCTCCTGAGATAACACGGGTTTCACGATGGTCCTAAGAGATTTCCCAAGTGCAGCAGCACAGAGTTGATGGAACTGCTGCAGTGGATTTCTCCAGAGCTGCTTCTGCTGCTGTGCAACTCAGGACATCAGGCCAAGAGTACTCACAATACCTTTAATGTGCATGTTAGCACTCCATTAAATATTGACTATGCTTAAATAAATGATGCAGCCAACTTTCCAGGAAGAAAGGGCTTATTTTGTCAACACAAAATATCCCTCTGTGCCCTTATCCCCATTAGTCCGTCTGAGGCCAGAAAGTTCCCTGAACAAGGTCTTTGTAGCTGGTTTCATATGACATCACTTGTCCAAAGGAGGCTCTGTTAGAGTGGAAAACTTGGTTTGGCCCTAAAAAGCCAGATGTTTTAACCTGAGCATGTCAGAAAGATGACTGCAAAGTTTTCTTTGAAAGAAGCTTGAGAACAAGAAATTTGTCAAAACCAACTCCTTTTCACAAATTGTTTTGACATAAATGAATCTGCATTTTGACAGAGAGATTCTTCAGTGGAAAAATCCCAATAGCACCTCAAAATTTCCTGACTCTCTTCAGGACTTGCCATGTATGTCCTCCAGCTGTCCCCAGTGTCACACCCTCGTGGTCTTGGTGGGCTTTATGAAGGGTGTGTGTTCATCTGGGAGCTTAGCAAGTAAACATCAAAAAAGCTGGACCAGAAGTCTGAATTCAGCCCCACCCTTAGGTTAGGAGGTAAAGTAAAAGGCAAAATAACCCCCAAGTTCCCTCATCAGTCAGTGGGGAGGGAGAAGTTACACCCCTCCTTCCTGAATATGTAGGAAGGTTAAATTTATTTGCCTGAATCAAGACAGAGGTTTTGCTCGTGCCAGGCTGGCAGCCCCCCCACATTCACTAGAGGTGTGTTTGGGCGTCCCCCAGGTGAGACCCCAGGCTGTGTGGGGTGTGGGACAGGCAGCACCACCTCTGCTGCCTTTGCTTTCCTTTTCTGCCTCACCATCATTTTCCTCAGGCTCCCTCTCAGCCCCCCTCTCTACATTTGTTTTCACAGCACCTTACAAATAGCAGGTTTTAATAATGTATCACTGGAGGTTCTTTTATATGCTTTTGGTGCATCAATTATTGAAGCCCAGCACTGATGTTCTCTGTTAATAATGGGGGTTTTGGTTTGTTTACTTCTGTTGATCAGATGTTTCATGGGAATCTTGTCACTCTGGCTGCTGCAGGACATGCAGCTATTCCATGAGTGACCTGAGTGCATCACTGCTGGCTCTGAGCTCAGCCCACATGAGCTGGGCAAGTTTTCCTGTCCCTGGGGTAATTCCATCACCATGCAGAGATACCTCCTCTGCAGGGCAGTGCTCAGAAGGGTCACATCTCCCACGGAATCACTGCCAGCAAAGAGGCACCTTCCTGAAAAGGCTGGAGCTGGCTGGGGCTTGAACCAGGGCTGAACTGGGTTTGAACCATGCTTGAGCCATGCTTGAACCATATTTGAACCATATTTGAACCATGTTTGAACTATGATTGAACCATGTTTGAACCATGCTTGAGCCATATCTGAACCATGTTTGAACCATGTTTGAACCATGCTTGAACCATGTTTGAGCCATATTTGAACCATGTTTGAACTATGTTTGAACCATGTTTGAACCATGCTTGAGCCATATCTGAACCATGCTTGAACCATATATGAACCATGTTTGAACCATGTTTGAGCCATATTTGAACCATGTTTGAACTATGATTGAATCATGTTTGAACCATGCTTGAACCATATCTGAACCATGTTTGAAGCATGCTTGAACCATATATGAACCATGTTTGAACCATGCTTGAACCAGGTGTCCCAGCTGCTGCTGCACACATGAAATGGTGGCTGAGCATTCTGCCAGCCTCACTTGTGGCCCTGGACAATGAAAATGTTAAAATCAATGCTGACAGAGCGAGCTGAGCCCAGCACTGCTGTCTCTGAGGCAGGAGGCTCTACAGGACCTGCCAGCCCAGATGAACCTGCTCCTGATTTCTTTCTAGGACACCAATAGCTATTGCAGGGCATTGCCCCTGATGTTGTTTCCAAACTCTTTCCAAAAAATTGCCATGGTTTTTATTTTGAGAAGTATTAGGCTGAAAAATATCCATCGTCTCACATGCTTACACCTATTTTGCTAAGGCCAGTGTCATTCTCTGGTTACTTGGGGAAATGCTGGCATTAGGATCATAGGATCATTCAGGATGAAAGGATTTTTAGGAGGTCTCTGGTCTTTGGTCAGGGCCAGCTCCAAGGTCAGATCTGATCACTGACAGCTTTATCCAGCCTAGACTTTAGAATCTCTGAGAATGGAGGCTGAGCAGCCCCTGGCCAGCACATATTGACTTTCCATCACTCCCAGCTGGAGATAAATTCTTACTGGCAACCTGTAGATAAAGGTTATTTATTCCATAAACAAACTCTGGAACAGGCTCTCTCAGGAGAGAGATTCTTTTAATTAAGTTCTACCTCATCTTGAGACTTCATCACGATCTACTATTCCAGCAACACCCTGAGGGCTCAGGCAGCATCCCTCTAACTTGCAGGGCTGACGTTGGGTCAGTGGCTACAGTTCTGTCCATCATGTGCATCCATGACCTTTGCAGCTGCCACACAAAGGTAAGGAAAAATGGAAATGGGATCTTGCAGGTGGGTGAGCTGCAAGCAAAGTCCATGGCCACTGTGTCCAGCCCTGGGACCTCCACCATGGGCAGGATGGAGAGCAGCAGGAGCCAGTCCAGAAGAGGTCACAGAGCTGCTCCAGGCTGGAGCCCCTCTGCTCTGGAAGCCAGGCTGGGAGAGCTGGGAATGTTCCCCTGGAGAAGAGAAGGCTCCAGGGAGAGCTCAGAGCCCCTGCCAGCCTAAAGAGGCTCTGGAAGAGCTGGAGAGGGACTGGGGACAAGGGATGGAGGGACAGGACACAGGGAATGGCTGCCACTGCCAGAGGGCAGGGATGGATGGGATATTGGGCAGGAATTGTTCCCTGGCAGGGTGGGCAGGGCTGGCACAGCTGTGGCTGCCCCTGGATCCCTGGCAGTGCCCAGGGACCAGGCTGGACACCGGGGCTGGAGCAGCTGGGACAGTGGGAGGTGTCCCCATGGCAGGGGTGGCACTGGGTGGGCTCTAAGGTCACTCCAAACCAGTCTGGGATTCTGTGATTCCAGACTAGGGCTACTGGCAAAGCTGTCTGAAGGATTTGCTGTGTCCATGTTGCACAATTGTGGGGTTTAGAGCAGGGCACTGGGTGGATTCAGGGCTAAAACTTTCTGCAGAACAGAAGAGAGGAGAGTTATTTTTAAGTCAGATCCATTTCGAGCACAAACCCCAAAACAGCTGTTTTGGCATAACTGTGGGGTCACAAATGTGGGAGGTTTGTGTTCTGTGCCAGATTTGCTGCCAAACCTGAACAGTGCAGTCCCAGCAACCCCCCTGTGTTCTGCCCTGGCCGTGGGGAGCACAGGGTCAGAATCCCACCACAGCCAAGGCACACGTGAGGTTTTCCTTGTGGATTTTTTCATGGGTTGAAGTGAAAACCATGAGCAAGGTCAGGAGTTTTGGTAAGCTGAGGCCATGTGTGGAAGCCCTGGTTTCCTGGCAATCTCTGGGCTTCCCCTGGTGTTAACTATCCAAAGTGTTGGCTGACATGTCTGAGTCCTTACCCCGGCTGCCCTGCAGTCCAGGCATCATTTGCCTTTTCCCTCCTGTTGGAATGTTTGGTCTCCTCAAGCCCCTCCAGCTGCTGGGGCTTCCATCAGGTAGCTTGGCTCCACTTTTCTGTCAGTGCAACCCCATGCCCAAATGCAGGGGAGGGAGGGATGTTCCTGGGCACGGATTCTCCATGTCCAGAGCCTCAGGCCGTGCCAGGAGAGCCGTGAGCACCCTCCCCCTGCTCCTGCCTCTCTCCTCCTTGTCCTGACTCTGCAGGTTTCAGGTCAGTTCCTGTGTGCTGGTCACTCCGGGCAGATAATAGCTCCATTAATTGTGCATGTGACTAAAAGATTGATGGATGAGAAAGAACAAGTCTACCCCCACCCCAATTAGCACTTCATCAAGCACAGGACGTGCCTCAGGATGCCACGGTGGGCTGGGGGTATCAGCATACCTGATCTGGAGTGAGATTATCAGTCAATATTTAAATACAGACAAGATCTGAGCTCTTTCTGAATTGCCAGTTGGTCTATTGTGGCAGTGATTCCTGTGCCTGGATACCTCATTTTTTATCATGCTACATTACCCACAGGGCTTTGGCATTCCCACATCACTTGACCCCTTGACTCTGTTATCTCCATCTTGGAACAAACAAGAAACATTTTATTCCCACAAGCCAATTGTCATTCACATCAGCAGCTTCTGCTGTGAGTCCTCCTCTCTTTTTTCTCCATCTTCTTGCCTGTCCCACTGGCAGCTCTGACTTCCCAAGGTGGAAAATACAGGCAGAATAAATCCACTCCCTAAATGCTTTCGGCCAACTTGCTCCTTCTTAAAGTGACAGCAAATCTCTGGCTATTTTTTGTTCCTTCCATCCCCAATGATTTATTCTTTCCTCTTCCTGGGTGTCTTTCAATCAGCCATAAAGGGAAATAGAAGCACCTGGCTGAACAAATCACCTAGTAATAGTCAGATTGGTCAGAGGTGGTAATTGCAATTAAGACAATACCCAAGTAACCTGCTGCTGCTCTAGTGCCTTTCTCCACAGCAGAGCTGTAATTGGAGATACCAACCTTAACCTGAGCAACAGACCAAGTTTTTTCGAACAATTTCATTTAATATCCAGTGTAATTCTGTAATTTACTGGCTGCCCTTTCTTAGTAAATAGCTGGGCACCTTAAACATGTCAAGCAGTCCTAGAGGTAGAGTAGATTTAAATCTTGCAAGGAGGGCTTTGGAAGGAAGGCATATAGCACATTTGGTGATGGAACAGCAGGGACCAAACTTTGCAAGAGTACAAACAGCAGTGTTGTAAGGTGAGGTTGTTATGTGGTTGTGGAGGACCCACAAAGTTACCTGTGAAACAGGTTAGTGGTGTCATTCCTGGGGTGGAGGCAGTTGTTAGGACAAGGCTCTGGACAGCAGCACTCGGCTGCTCTGGTCGAGCTTTTGGCTTTCCATGTCCCAGTACACGGAGTAAAGCCTGACTGTCCCTCCACTTGGGGTTTTGCTGTCAGATGGGAGGCACCAGGACCTTGGCACAGGCTGTGCAGGGAGAATTTACTTCATTTTCAGTCAGCTGCAACAAAAATCCCTGTGCTGAGGCCCCTGCCCTCAGGCCCCTGACCAAGAGGAGTCTTTCAGGGATCCTGTGTGTTTGGAGCTCTTCAACATTCACCCCCATGCCCTTATACAGCCTGCTGCATCTCAAACCCATTGCCCACTCTTTGCTTAGTTTGGGGTGAAGTTTGCCCGGGCCTTGGAGCCCTTTGGAGGAGCAGCCAGCTCCTGCCTGGTGGCTGTGATGCTCCTGGGACGCTGGCTGGAAGGGCAGGGAGCTGCCCCAGGCAGAGAGAGGGGGCTGAGCAGGGCAGGTGGGGAGCAATGTGACATCCCTGCCTCCACCTGCCAGTGTGACCCAGCTCTGCTCTCCCCCTTCACTCAAGGGATGGTGGCACCTCGTGTTTGCCCCACAGGAGCACGGACCCTTTTCCAGGTACCCGTGAGGAGCAGCTGCCAAGGCAAGGGGAACTGCATCAATGCCTACAGATAAATTACTATGTCCATTGTAAGGCCTTGGTAAAGCCCTCATTGAAATAAATGGCAAAACTCCCAGAGATTTCAAAGGGATCAGTCCTGAATGTTTGTAATTCTCTCCTAGACTTATCATATATCCTCAGCCCTGTGTGCTATTTCCATAACAAGAGGTATGGCATTCCCTTACTTCCATGTTTGTTAAGTAACAAAGAGAGATTTCAAGGCTTGTAGCCTTCCCAAATTTGTCAGGCACCGAGCAGTCTCCCCGTGGCTCCATGTGAGCTGTTCCCAAGCCCAGCCCTCGTCAGCGCCGGGAGCTTGTTCCACGTTATGAATATGCAACAGGGCTACGTTGGGGTTTTGTTGGCATCAGCAGTGGCTTTGCCATTTAATGGTCTCCAGGGCTCTTTTCATCAACATGCACATTTCGTGTGTCAGCTTATTTCACTTCACTGGTTATTATTTTATTTACAAATATTCTGGCAATTTTTTGGATTTATTCTGTCCCACACGCCTGAAACTTTCTCCTGTCTGCTCCAACTGTTCTCGAGCCAGAGTCCGTGGTTTCCCTCGCTTTGTCGTGGGGAGGGATCAGATTTACCCTCCACCAAGCTTTGCTTGGTTCTGCAAAATGCTGATCAGACTAGGAGGGGGAACGAGGGAGGCGTGTGTGCCCAGATGAGATTTACAGCAGCACATGGGGCCTGAGGCCTGGGCTGCAACGGCCTAGACAGATGGGCAGGAGTGCCAAGGCCACCGGGAATGCACCTCAGCTTTCCAGAAGAGCGCCAGGATTTATTGTATCTGGTCAGGGAGAGCAGGAATTAGCACGGAGCTGCTCCAGCAAGATGTGCTGGAGGAGCTCCCGGGAGAGATGGCGGCTGAGGAAGGAGGAAGGGCTGAGGAGGTGCAGGGCGGGAGAGGCGGCCGTGCAGGACAGGTGGAGCTCAGTGCCGCGCGCAGGGGACGATGGAGGATCCAGCCACGAGGACAGGAGTGCCTGTGTGTGCCTCTGGCAGGGAGAGGAACTTTGCACTGGTAATTTGGACAGGCTGAGCTGGAGAATGAGGAGAAGAGTCTATAACACTTCAAATGCACACTCATCCCTCTGCACAAACAGCCCTGTCACATCCAGCACTTCACTGCCGGCCGTGGGGACGGGAGCAGAGATCGTTTCCGCTCCTAGAGTGAGATCTTTTCCTCCAACCACTCACTCCAGTTGGTGTTTTAGAGTAGAGGAAAGGTGCCTGCCAGGAATTCAAAAATAGCTATTCAAGCCCTGCTCATGTGTCTTGGCACGTTTCCCATCACAACTGCCAAGATGTCCAAACCTGAAACAAGCATCTTTAATAATCCACTGACGATGCCTTTAAAAAATGTGTGGTTTATATTCATGCCAGCGCTGACCCTCCCTCCCCTCTTCCCCATCCCCCTTCCTCCCCTGTTCTTGCAGGTGGTCTATTTAATTTCAATTTCAAGCTGTTGCCTCCTGCTTTGGCTCAGCAAAAAGATGTGTCTTGACCTATTCATTTCATGTTTCCAAAATCTTTTACATTTCCTGCCTCCTTCACTCCCCCATTCCCTGCTTGAAAAGAAAAAAAATCCAACTTGCAAAATTAAGAACTTCCCCTCATCTGTAGAAAATCTGGCCTCACTTATACCTGTAAAAACATTTGTTTCCCTCAAAGGAAATTGATTGCTCAGCACCTGAATTTTGGTTTGGTTTGGTTTTTATCCTGATGAGATTTTGATAAATCTCTGCCTGATTTCAGGAAGAAATGGGCAAACTCCCTGAAGGCCAAATTGGCTGTTTAGCCTCCCAGAGCAGAGGATTTCACTGTGCCCTATCAGAGCTTCAGGTCTCCCCATTGACTCCAGCTGAGACAAGGGATTTTTGGTGGGCAAAAAGAGGAGAGCCCGTCCCCGTGCTCAGGATTTTGCAGGAACGCAGACCAGCCCAACGTGGAGTGAGAGCAGGGTGTGTTATCATCCCACAGACAAAGCTGGAGGAAGAACCAGGATTCAGCCCCTTGCCTTACAATTTCAGTCCCCTGGAATGTAGTCAGGAATTTTTCTCCCCAAAGTTTGGATGGCTGTGTGTCAGCCATGGGTGATTTTAGATTTTTACCTCAGTTGTTACTGAGGAGGGTTGAGTAGGGGCTGAATGCAGGATCCCAGCCCAAGGGGGAAAGCCAAGATTCCCCTGTCTGTTGGGCATGGCAATGGTGTTGAGGAGATGAAGTGAGGAACAGCACTTGCTGCCCTTTGGAGAAGCAAAGCTCTCTCCTTGGAGGAAAAAATACAGCTGGGAGCATTGGTCCCCTCCCACAGGTGGGCACATGTGCCTGGCTCCACGTACCCGAGCACAGCAGGGATTTGCCCCTCAGCAGGGTTCTTCTGAAGAAAAATACAGTGACAGGTCCTTGTATGATGGAGAGATTATGTCAAATTCTCAGTAACTGACTCTTGTAAACAGGGTTGTATGTCTGGACTGAATTCATTGGATGAACCAGTTTCCTTTCCTGCTTTGGCAATATCAGCTTCTACTTTGAATTCCTCCAGTCTGAAGATGTTGCCCTTCATGTTCTCCATCTCTTCATCCACGTGGATGTTTGTGTCTCTACCAGAAAATACAGATTTGAGTTCACCCTTTTTAACACAAACCAATTATTTGATATAAAAATTATTTGACATAGAAAAAATAGAGCAAATCACTCCCACAGGTGCTGTTTGCCATGTGCCACCTCACCTTCAAGCCCAGCCCTACAAGACTCAGACCACACAGCTCTGGCAGACTGCTCTGAGGAGGGGTGGGAGGTGGTGAAGCCCCTCTAAAAGCAGGGATAAAGTTGCTGCAGCCTCTCTGGAGTGTGTGGTGGTCACGTTAGCTGTGGCTCCAGGGGCTTGGGGCAAAGCAGAGCGGGTGGGAGCTGTTAAGGAGCTTAACTTTTCATTTCCTGCGTGGTTTCACATTGGCTTGGTCTGCGTGGTCTGGTTTAATTGCTACACACAGCAGCACTTTATGTACCTGCTGGGCTTCCAGAAATAACTTGTGGTAAGATAACTGGTGGCAACATCAGCAAGAGCTTTTTGGGGTCTCCAGAGAACCTGGCTGGCAGAAAAGAGATGTTTTAATGTTTGGTTTCTCTACTTTGGACCCCAAAGAAGAAAACATGAAAGATAAATAATTGGATTAAAGAACAAATCTCCCTTTTTAGAACAGACTTGTGCTGTGAAAGAATAAAACTTGCAAGGCTGAAAAAGCAAAGCAAATGCTCCTGTGGGTGCTGAGGTTCCTGGAGTACCAGAAAGAGTCTCCTGGCTCCGTCCCTTCTCCCCATCCTCCCCCACGTTTATGAGGTGCTCAGCTCTGCCATGTTCATCTGCTTCACTACGTGACAGGGCTCTGAGAGCTTTGCTCCTGGTTGCCAAATTTTCTCCAGCTTTTTAGCCATTCTAATAAGCAGTGCAAGAACAGCAGAGCAGGGTCAGCAAAATTATTTCCCTGAAAAGAAGGAGATACTTCATTTTTTAGACATATTCCCTGCATGCTTAAAGGGGTTCTTTAGCCAGGGTGCAAAATTGTCACTGAAAGGAGCAGAAAACAGGAGAGGCAGAGCTGGAACAGTGCATGTTTCCACTGAGGTCATGTCAGTTTGGGCAAGAGAAGGGTCAGAGATAAAACATCTTCTTGGTGCTAAAGACAGAGGAAAGAGGTCGTGCTCCTGGTCATAAGAGCTTCCACTGCACTTTGAAGCTGCAGTTGGAGTCCCTGTCCTTGGAGGAATGACTTGGACACAGTTTTTCCTGATGGGTCACAGGCTGGAACTGATCATCCCAGAGGTGCTTTCCAACCTTAGTGATTCTGTGATTTCAGGCATGGAAAAGGACTCAGCTGAACTGTGCTGGTGCTTGTCCCAGATAATGCAGCTCCCAGTGACAGGGATGATTTTTTGATGTAACTATATCACACTAAAGACATAGTTTTGAGCATTGGGAAAACAAACCCTAGCTGGTGCTTTATCCACTGAAACTCATTCTTCACGATTACCAAATAGTGTGAAAGTCTCAGAAATCCCATTAAAATAAAAAGTATGGACATTATTTCTGTAGTGTGACAAGTTGTATGACTCAACATACAGCTCAGTCTTTGAGTCATAATACTCAGTATTTCGCCTGCAGTCATCCCTCCTTCCCTCACTTCATCCCACAAAATCGATCTTTTTGTCCATTAGCCTCAAACAAGGCTGTGGCAGAACCAAGTGGGATAAGATCAAACACAAGTTCACTGTTACTGGGGATTCACTTCCAGAGAAAATGTCTTTCTAATAAACTTTAAAAATAAAATCTAAACCCCCTTCAGAGCCAATAAACTGAGTTTTACACCATCTCATCTTCTGGCTTCAGAGTAGGATTCAATGAAGGAAAGATTATCAGTATTTGGATGGTGAAGGGTAAGAAACCCCAACTCCAATTAATTTATGGAGTTGCTGGCTCACAGTAGAGAGGCCATGCTACATCTATCCAAAGAAGTGACTTACAAAGGAAACAGCTGAACTGGACAGAAAATAGCTCAGCATTTGCTAAACAATGCCTGCCTGGCAACATCCCCAAGGCAAGGCTTGGGACTAGTTACATCATTCCTCTTTCAGTATGCATTTCTTGGTGTTCAGACATGATTAAATATCAGATAAAATGATCATGAAGCTGAGTCTCTGTTGATAATTCAGGTTCGGACTAAATTTTCAGCACCTTTTGAATTGCAGATAGTTTTTTCAGATGAGTCTGGATAGAGGGAGATCTTTCTAGTGTGCACAGTGCACAAAAAACAAAAAAAAAAAAAAAAGAAAAAAAAAAAGAAAAAAAAGAAATAAATATCAAAGCTTTGAAATCCCAGCTGGTGTTTCCTGCTTCTAAAGCGGCCCAGTTTTCATAAAGGAATGGATTTTCTTTCATAAACTCCCGATTGTAGTCAACTGAATGGAATTCTGAGATTTTATTTGGCTGAGTTTCCAAGCCAAGTCAACCACTTTGTTCTGAAGTTTCTGGAAAACTACTTGGTGGAGCTCAGAATCGCCTTCTAGGTGTTGTCTCACTGCAGAGAATCCTTTCCCTTCTGTGTAGGAGCAGACAGATGTATTTCTAAGTTAGCAAAAATATAATTTGAAATTTAGGCATAGCAAAGAAAAAGTCTGTAAAGCAATGATATCTCCTGAGCCAAGGAGGTTTTTGCTGCCAAATGCTGCTGTTTGGAACATCTTTGAACTTTTCAGGAAGAGATCCACTCGGACATCTTTCAATAGGAATTATTTTGTGCTATAGAAATATTGTAAAGGAGTGCATGGTGTGGAGAAGTAATTACAGATGTCTTAAAATAAATCTCTATTTCAGTGTTAGAGTCCACAGTGGTCATCTAAGTTTATTCAGCTTTATATTCTTGTGAAATTCCTCTAGGTCCAATTTTTTTGCATATTGCTCTTTAAAAAGGAATATATTGTCCTTCCAATCTTCCCCCCATCCATCAATCTAATCTAATTCAATCCAGTCCAGCCTAAACTAAAATAATGGAGACAGACAACCCTTCAGAGCCAAATACAATTAATTCATCCACAGTTAAAATTGAATATCTTTTTTTCATTTGGAATTTCCTGTTGAGTTGGACGAGCCCTAAATTATTGCCATAACTTTAGTAGAAGCAGGTTATCATCCAATCCAATATAAAGCACAAAAAAGCTGGGTGTAAATAGAAAGCATGGTGCTACTTTTTCCAAATTAATCAATGAAAATTTAAAATAATGGCATATTTGATGGCAGTATGTACCTCTCGTCAGGCATCACTACTAGTGTGAGACTCCCTAAGAGGGCAGATGGCCAGGCAGTCCAACAGCCCCAAGGTAAGCTGTTCTGGGGATTTGCTTTGGTCTCTTGCTGGTGCCCATCTCCCTTCTCCTCTCCCACAGCAGCACTTTCTGCCAGATGGCTGTTCTTTTTCACAGGGCTACAATTATGGCTGTCAGGGGCATGCCAGAGTAGTTAGCATCTACAGTGTTAGGGGAGATTACCCTCTAAATGTTAATAGCAGGCACAGCCATGGCAACTTCCATGCAGACTGTGTCAGGGTGTGCTTCAGGTGTTCAAGAGCTCAGACCATGAGCACTGCCAGTTTTGGGAGCCCTCCCCACCACTGCTCTCACACTGCTCACCACGTGCCAGGACAGGGGGGTCTCCCACCAATGGAGCTGAGCAAGTGTCCAGCCCAGAGAGGTTTGATTCCACCGTTCTCTGAGCTGGGGCACGTCTGCAGCTAGCCAGGAGCTGCTGCGTGTTCCCTGGGCACTCCCACTGCCATTAGAGCTCAGATCAGCGTGAGCAGGTCCAGCCTCTGCAGCTGCCTTGCCTGTGTTTTCAGAGGCCACAGGGCTGGATCAGCTCCCAGCAGCTTGGGAAGGGCTGCTCCACGTGGGTGGACATGGACATGGAGTTGTGTAAGGCACGTCTCATGCCCCCAGGGCTGCTGGTGAGTCACAGAGCCCTCTGAAGCCAGGATCTGCTCAGCTCAGATCACACATATCAAACGAGAGACAGCTCTTCCTGTTTGTTTGATGACACCTGGTGCAGCAGGGCTCAACCAACACCTCCAGCAGAGCTGCAAGGAGGAAAATCCAAAATAGCTGCTGCTTGAAATGGCTCAGAGACATAAATTTAGACCAGAACCCTCAACCTGCCCTAGATCCATTGGAAAATATTCCTAACTTTGCAAACCAGAACAATTTTCTGACATAACACTGGTCTACACAAGAGACCTCTACACCTGGTACCTCTTGGGCACAGGTCTCATTGCTGCCAGGCTGTGAAAGTAAAATTCTCATCCTGGGAGGATGGTCCCTTGTGGTGGCTGGCTGCTGCATGGTCTCACCACTCAGTACCAGCACCTTGTTCAGTGCACTGTACCTGGACTGTGCTCTGCACTGGGGCAGATGAAACCCATTCCTTGCCTTGTTGGGTTTTGAGTCATGAAAGAGTGAAGGCTAAGGCTGAGTTATGAATTCTCATGGCCCCTTGCTGGGAGTGCACATCTAAAAGACACCCCATGTTCAGCCTCAAGGAGATGGCCTTTTCCCATGGTCCCAGGAAAGCTGAAAAAAATTCTCATAGCAAAATCCCTTGGCTTTTCCTGCTGGTCTGCAGCCAGGCTGGTCAGAGGGTGTTTCAACTTTAGGTTGTTTCTTCTGTGTGAAGGTTCCTGTGCAGACCCAGGGCAGGATTTGTGGCTGTTAGCTCCAGGGAACAGCAGTGGTTTAACAGCAGAGGCAGTCTGTTCCTTCCTGTTTATCCTTCCCAAGGGCATCTGTCCTCCCACGGCTGAAGGGGAAACAGCAATGAGGAGGAGGGTGTCCCACACACTGTCCTTGGGGAAGGAGAGAAAAAGTGGGTAAGAGGTGAGTAGTTAAAATGTTCTGTTCTTGAGGTCTCCTATTTCTGCCCTTGATGTGTTAAACCAAGGCAGAGGTGAGTAGGTTAGCAAACCTTGGGAGGAGGCCCCCAAAACCCAATTTGTTTGACACTAATTTGATTAAAGAATAAGGAGATTCATTGCTGATGCTTACATGTGGCTGCCTCCCTAAGCTGGAGAAATCCCACAGCAAAGTCAAGGGCTGGGTGATGCCCTTGGCAGATCATGCCTGCTCTCTCTGGGCCACACTCTGCTCTCAGTTACACCAACCCTGCAGCTGACAGCTGAGGCCAGAGGGATGGGCTTGTACAAGAACATTCTAGGCCAAAAAAGAGCCTGGCCTGGCAGGGTCTGGTTTTTGCAGCACGGTGTTGTGCTCTCTGCACAGGATATCTGCCCCCATCTCATCCAGGAGCCTGAAAGAATAGGTTCAATCAACTGATCAATCAAGGCCTACTTTGAGCAAACAGGGGCAAAAAATGTTTCAAATAATGGAGAGATGTGTCTGCTTACAGGCAGTATCTGCATTTTAAATGGGAAAGACACTGCAGTGTTCACAGGATGATAATGGAGCCGGGCTCTGACAAGGGCGTGGGGCTGGCAGACAATCCAGCCTCGCTGGGCCACCAAAAGCCAGATCTGTGCACAGCTCTTCAGAGCGTTTGGGAGTTAATAGCATCACATACGTGTGACTAAGCATCTCAGGTGCTGCAATATCAGCATGGCTGCAGCATCTTGGTTATTGCAGTGAAGGGAGTTCTGGTCCTGCCAGCTGAGTTCCCTCCCAGAGGAGCAGGGAGGGCTCCAGGGACCAGCACTCTTGACATGGAAATGCAATTAGTCCAAGCCTTTGTTACAAGGCATGAACCCAAATCAAGGAAAAAGAGGCTCCAAATCCAGGAACAGTGAAAGGAAAGCACAAAATGCTTGCACGGAGTCAATCTGCCTGTTTATCAGTTTGACTGTGGATATTGCGAAATCACCCCACTCCAGGAGAACTTTTCCACCTGACAACATTCCAGCAAGTGCAATACCTTTTCAGGAGCACCATGAACTTTGCCAGTTTTCCAGGAATAAACAGAGAGATACAAGAAAGTTCTCAGACTGGTAGAAAATGTGCCACTTGCAGAGCACAACAGGATTTGGTTCAGAAATAGAACGAATTTCACAATGAAGCTAAAAGGCCTTGGAGGTGTCCCCTGCTTTCCTGAAATCTGAGGATAACTAAATTCACTGAAAGTGAGGGAAGTGGCAACATTTCCAGTGGTTTGGCAAGTTCTGCTTTGATCTTTCTGCTGATGCTCCCATTTTAATGGAGGCCTGGGGTACTGGCAGAAGAAGAAATCAGTTCTTATTTTTTCAGCCAGGATATTCAGTTTGTCATCTTGGGATGTTCACGATTTAAACTGGGATTCTAATGATAAAAGTCTATGTCCAGAAAAATTAAGAAAAGTTTCTTATCCTAACAATTTTTGGCACTGAGTAAGAACAATCCAGTAGCTGTTAGATACCATCTGCCTCTTTTCTAGAAGAAATGTTACTGTTCTTTCTATTTTAGGAGTTGGTTGAAGGTGTTTTACACCACATCAGAGTTTTGAAAGTCCAAATTTTGATAGTAAATATTACACCTCTCCTCCACTGCCTGTAAGACTGATTATTATTTTCTTCTGATTTTATCATTTTTAGCTTCAAAATACAGAATGATTGAGTAGAAAAACAAGTAGGGAGGCATTCACAAAACCTGCTTATCCTTCTTCCAGCTTCCCTGCTTTGCAAGACCAATGCCCTCTCCACCATTAGGATGGGAGAGGCAGCATCCTTTCTCCTTTGACTATCAAATCCTCGCTTTGCCGGGAGTGCCGGTAGAGATACTGTAACCACCATCTTCAAAGTACGGAATCAAGGAGAAAAAAGGCCCTTTGAAGAGCAGAAGCATCTTGCTTGCACTGCTGTTGATGCAGGGCTGTCCAGACAGGAAAATGGAATGGTGGCTGCGACAGGGAAGCGCTGCCAGACCTGTGCCCAGACAGCTTTTACTGGAAAGACCTTGGTGTCCATTTTAGCTCCTCTCAGGCTGAAAATACTCTCCAAAACCTCGGCTGGAAAAGCAAAATCCTAGCCCAAAACAGCACAGTCTCAGCGAGGAAAGCAAGCTGTCTGTTCCTGCCTGCAGCTCCTGCCCAGGGAGGGTTTCCCATGACTCAGCTCAGCCTGGGGACTCCTGTGCCTTTCTTGTTAATGAAGCAACAGAGCTGTCTACAGCCCAAAGCATCCAGCCCAGAGAGCTCTTTGTGCTTGTTCACACAATTTGATTCCCTAGATACAACTCACAGGAAAAAGACTTTTTCCTTTCAAAGGGAGGCAGTGGCACCCTGCCTACAGTACTGCAAACAGCTGTTGGCTCATTCCCTGCAGTCATTTAATGTATCAGTGAAATGCAGTCAGCTGCACAGTTTGAGGGAGGTTTTTGATTGCATTTTTCCTGGTTTGAAAAGCTTGACCTGGAAATGAAAACCCTCTATGCCATGAGTGTGAACCACGAAAGGTTAGTGTACTGTTTGATAAGTCTGAGTCATGCCAAGTCCCCATCCATTCCAGGTGCTGTATCCATTATAAAAAGAATTGCTACCTGCATCCAGTCTGCCCAATAGTATGGAATCAGGCAATCACAGAAGGGTTTGGGTTGGAAGGGAAGATAAAGACCCTCTATTTCTGGCCCCTGCCACGGGCAGGGACCCCTCCCACTGTCCCAGCCCCAATGTCCAGCCTGGCCTGGGACACTCTCAGGGACCCAGGGGCAGCCACAGCTGCTCTGGGCACCGTGTGCCAGGGCCTGCCCACCCTCACAAGGAAGAATTTCTTCCTAACATCTATTTCTGTCAGTGTGAAGCCATTCCCCCCTTTCCTGTCACTCCAGGCTCTTGTCAAAAGTCCCTCTCTGGCTTCTTTTCAGGTCCCTTCAGATGCTGGGAGGCTGCTCTGAGGTCTCCACATAACCTCTCTTCTCCAGATTATTTTCTGTGCTATTAGGGTGTCTCCTGTTTGGGGCTCTTAATTTCAAAAATAAGGTATGGAGCAAGAATTAAATTTCAAAGTACAAGTAAATGCAATTAGGTACCCAGAAATCCTCAGCTGCAAGAAGGGTTAATTAATCCTGGACAAGAAAGAAATAAATAAACACCACCAGAAAAGGTGTAGCAAGTCCTCAATACCCTCTGTCCATGGAAGGGAAAAGCCATGTCCTTGAATGTGAGCAAAGATCAAGGTTGGAGTGCCAGGATCAGCAGGCAGGGCACAGAGCATGGACCAGATGAGGAAGGCAGAGTGCTCATCCAGGTGGTCTCTCACACAGTGAACCCCACCTCATTTCTGAAGCCCACACCTGCTGTGTCCTAGCCTGGTTTCCCTGCACAGAGAGCTCTAAGTGCCCTGATCCAAACTGATCAGTGTCACAGCACTGGAGGGAGCTGCTCATTGCTCTGAAAAGCATTTTCATTGAAGGGCACCTACTGCATTAGGAGAAGGAGAGGTGCCACCACTCACTCCACTTGTCACTTTCCATCTGGTCAGGGTGCCAGGAGTGAAATCCAGCAGTCCAGGAGAGCAGGATTAATTTGCTAATGAGTGACAAGCAAAAGGCCCTGCTGCAGAGGGGTGCTGGAGGCAGCAGCGTGCAGAAGTGGTCATTAAGGAAAGAGCTGTTCCATTGATGCATGGGAGAAGTGCAGAGATGGATGGATACTGTTCAGAGTCAAATGGGAAAGTGTAACTCACAGACATAACGTGCCACTTAGAGAATCACCGTGACGTATTTGGGTTTGGATTTTCAAAGTCACCTAAAGGTAATTTCTTCAGGGTTTTTAATATAATGTATTGGTTTGCTTGAAAAAAAAAGAAACCCATGAGTTTTAAACAAGCAAGAGAAGACAAACAGTCAGCTGTAACTTAAAAGCATTGAGGGCTACATATCCATTTTGAAGAGGAGAGTAATTTTTCAGAGAGCTGAATGCAGCTTCTGTCATACTTCAGGGGAATGTCAGCACCTAATTCCCTCCAGTTAAGATGGAAACACAATGAATTTGGTGTCAAACCATTCCTCTGCACGGAATAACATGTAAAAAGGTTCCAGAGGATGTTTAGAGGATAGCACAGGGCTGTAATGTGAAATCATGGCAATTTAACATACAACTACAATTGTATAAGGCAGCAGGACGGGCACAATGTCCAGTCACCCAGGGGAAGCCACATCTCCTGCAGCTCAACAGCTGCACTGTCAAAGGTGGTCAGTCTGTGCCTTGGGAGAGTTATTAAAATGGCAGAAATCAGCATTAAAGTAATTGATTGGTATTTCCTTAAGGTGCAATAATATTCCCATAAATCTTTAGATAAGAGGAGTGCTCCTGAGACATTAAAGGCCTTTGAGAATATGTGCAGTGTGGGTGACTCTTAGGGAATAATAAATGGCTCTAGGTGGCTTGTTGTTATGGCTCGGATACTGCAGGATATTAACTTTCAGGGCTGCCTTCAAAACTCAGAAACTTTATGGACTCCCGTGTTTTATGTTCTTGTGACCTCAAGTCCTTCATCCTGTTCCATCCTGTGATTCCCAGGTAGCTGCTGGCTCCTCTCTGCACCTTTCTCTCCAGATCAGCTTCCCTAATGAACACTTTCACTGGGTTGGAATCCAACCACTTTAGACCATATTTCCTCAGCCATAAAGTGTTATCTGGGGTTTTACTCATTCTGAGTAATGTATTCACATTAGCTAATTAATTAATCTTGTTGAGTAACATATTAATTTCCTTTAATTTCCTATCCCTACTTGAAAGGTAGAATTTCCTGAAACCAGTGTGGTGGTGTAGGAAAGGATTTGTAGATTTGGTTTCCCAAAATTTTGTATTTTGGAGGCTTAATTCAGCCACGAGTATGTGTGTGGCCACACACAGAGTCCTGCCTTCACAAGCATCATTTCTGTTAACAAAAGCAGGTGCTCTGGCCCAAAAAGGCCTTTGAATGGAAGCAAGTTGTCCAGGAGTTCACTCCTGTTTCCAAAGATGCTCAAGGCCATCTGCAGAGGAGGATTGAGGTGCCTCAGAGGAATTTCCATATTAAATCCATCCCAGGTCTTTGGCAGCACGCAGGACCCGAGTGAAGCATAATCCTCAAATCTTCACATCCTCTGTCTTCTCCCAGGGATGGTCCCAGATGTGCCCCAAGCCAGTCTGCACCTACTGCTGTCCTATTCCCCTGTGTGGTGTGGCAGTCTCTGGCCATGGGACAGGTTTTCCATCTCACCATCCCCCTCCTCTCAGGACGCTGCTCTCCCAGGAGGGCAGCAGCTGCAGGTGAGGGTCAGCCAGAGACACTTGGGCTTTTATATGATTTTTGCATGAAATGTTCTACCTTAGTGCTGTCCTGGCTCTTCCTCCCCAGCAAGCCCATGCTACTTCCCAAGACGTAATTATGTCCCTTCATCCTTCTCATTTGTCCAGGGCTGGAAGGGGTGACAGGGTTGATATTCCTTCACTCAGCTTCTCAGGAACTTGATTTTTTTTCTTATTTTCTTCTTTTAATGATTTCTCAGCAGTTCTTATCAGGTATTTATACTTAAAGGTTATCAAACTTATTTAAATTAGCAAGAGCATTCCCCATTCTGAGGGGACTAGAAGAGAGCAATGCTTCTGCTCATCTTCACTCTGATGCCTTTTAATTGTCCTCAGTTTAAAAATGCTGATTTAAAAAAATGAAGAAAATAAAGAAACAAGCAAGAAGTGTAGGTATTTTTCTAAATAAGTGGCACAAATTCCCAAATCAAACCCAGACACTGGGGTTTTTTTGCAGGGAGCTGTCTGGGTTGTCACTTAAGGAAATTAGCCCGTCTATCACAGGCCTCTAATTTCCCATCACTTTCCCTGAAACGTGTGGGCTTTTAGAGAAATTTCTTAATTTTTTCCATCATTATAGTTTCTTTTTTACTTCCTCCAGTTCTTAAGTAGAAAAATCCCAGAGGATTTCGGTGTCTAAACCAGGAACTTTGGAGCTCTCCTGTTTCTTGCATGAGCTCCCACAGGAAGTGCCAGGGAGCAGGCAGGGAGGGATGAGCTGAGGTTTGGGGAGGGGAAGGACCAGGGGCCATGCCCAGCCTGGCCCTGATGCCCTCACAGTGTCACAGGGTGTTTGGGAAGGACCAGGGGCCATGCCCAGCCTGGCAGTGATGCCCTCACAGTGTCAGGGTGTTTGGGAAGGACCAGGGGCCATGCCCAGCCTGGCCCTGATGCCCTCACAGTGTCAGGGTGTTTGGGAAGGACCAGGGGCCATGCCCAGCCTGGCAGTGATGCCCTCACAGTGTCAGGGTGTTTGGGGAGGACCAGGGGCCGTGTCCAGCCTGGCCCTGATGCCCTCACAGTGTCAGGGTGTTTGGGAAGGACCAGGGGCCGTGCCCAGCCTGGCAGTGATGCCCTCACAGTGTCAGGGTGTTTGGGGAGAAGGACCAGGGGCCATGTCCAGCCTGGCAGTGATGCCCTCACAGTGTCAGGGTGTTTGGGAAGGACCAGGGTCTGTGTCCAGCCTGGCCCTGATGCCCTCACAGTGTCACAGGTGTTTGGGAAGGACCAGGGGCCATGTCCAGCCTGGCAGTGATGCCCTCACAGTGTCAGGGTGTTTGGGAAGGACCAGGGGCCGTGCCCAGCCTGGCAGTGATGCCCTCACAGTGTCAGGGTGTTTGGGAAGGACCAGGGGCCATGCCCAGCCTGGCCCTGATGCCCTCACAGTGTCACAGGTGTTTGGGAAGGACCAGGGGCCGTGCCCAGCCTGGCAGTGATGCCCTCACAGTGTCAGGGTGTTTGGGGAGGTGTTTCAGGGTGTTTGTGCACGTTTGCTCTGCCTGGGGGATCTGGACGTCCCAGCTCCTACAGACACCTCTGTTTGTGTTTTCTGGAGCTCCTGGGGACTGTGTTTGTGACGGGCTCTGCTCTTGCAGGGCTGTGTGTGTGCTGTGCCCTGCACTCAGCCACGCCCCCATGGCTGCACCTCCCTCTCCCTCCCTTTGTGATTTGGCCCGAATGACTCCATTCCCTTCTTTGTTTGATGTTGTGGCTCCCCTACCAATCCTCTCAGTTTCTAAATGTAAGGACAGGGCAGAGTGCAGAGGAAAGCTGGGACAGCTGGAGATGCCGTGAGGATGGCGCTCCCTGGCCCCAAAGATTGCTGTGCTATCACATTGCACTAAATCATTGCAGTGTTTAGCAAATTGCATTAATTAAAGTGGCACATCTGGCCTCTTTATCAGGGCTGTGCAGTCCTGGTTTTGATCCTGCAGTGACAGGCCCTGACAGTATCAGCATCTCCGGGTAAACACTCGTTACACGAGGGGAAGGCTCCCTTCATCCTGCAAAACCGGGTCCAATGGGAGCACAGAAACCTCCCTGAAGAGCTTCCAATAACCTCTGGGAAGGAAAAACACTCATTAGTAAAGTTCAGTCAACTCTGATAGCAGCATCTACCCTGCCCCTTTCTGGGCTTCCCCTCTTCCAAATTAAAGATCTCCCACTCACATTGCAAGTTTGTGCTCAAACAGTAACTGAATCAAATGATCAGCTGAAAATGGAGCTCTGCTCACCGGGGACTCCCCTTCCTTCTCCCCTGCAAGCAGCCTGTGCTGCAGCCTCCTTCCTGAGCAGAGAAAACTCTCAAACAAATATTTTGCTTAATTTTAGCTAACACCACCAGCCTCCTAGAGTCAAGGAAGGGAGCTGAAACTCTCCAATAAAGGATTAATACACTACAGAAAAATACGAATTTCAGCTCTGAAACTACCCAGTTCCTTTGGGGGAAAAAAGGCAAACTTTCATTCTAGAACTTGATCCCTGCATGCCTAAATCACTGGATTCTCATTCTATTGTTTTATCTCAGGTATTTTTAAGAATACATCACCTCAGTAGCACAGGTAAAGGATACTTTGCCCCTACATCAGGCACTGTTCTTAAAATAATGGGCTATGAAGGAGGCAAATTGCCTAATGGAACAACTTATCTCAACAGGTAATGATATTTATGTCGTTTTCCTATAACCAGAAACTTTATCTGTTTTTTCATTTTAGTAACATTTGTAACCCAGTGCATTGGGCATGGCATTAAAGGCCTCATCAGTCAAGCTTCGAAGGAGAGGTAGGGGACAAGAGGGAAGTGAAATAGCAGCACCCATCTCGACACAGGGTGTCAAAGCTGACTCTTGTGCTCCTGTTTTAGGCTAATGAGGGACTGAAGGAGTGGACAAACTCACGCAATATAAACACGTCTGGGTGACAATTAGATTAACATTTTTAACTTCCCTAGTTAGAGTTGAGTTTATTTAGGAGCCACTCAGGAGACAGCTTCTGAAGGCCTGTGATTTGTGTGCTAATAGAGTCAGCCCTTCTCCAGCTCTGCCGAGCCCCCTCCATCCCCTGCTCCGCAGTAACGGGGGACAGCTGACCCCAGGAGCTATTTGTGATGGCCTGGAAATTGTAGATAATGACATGGTGCCTGAAACGATTACTCCACCCGTCTAATCCCACACTGCCAAGGCAGCTCCTCCTTTGGGATGGCTGCCTGTGTGCTTGCTGTCAGCAGCCAGACTGGCTCTGTTTGGCCTGACAGCCGGGAATCAGAGCCCTGAGCCACGGCAGACACACAGGCTGGTGGAACGGCTGCTTGTTTAGGAGTGCACCACTTCAACAGTGCAAGTGATGCTTTGCACCTCACAGCAGAAACTATTTTTAAAATAACTGTAAATTGGGTTGTAGATAGAGCCAAAACACCTCCTGAGGTGCAAACAAAGCTGAGTCACCTCTTGCTTGCTGAGATCCTCCAGATGTAGCTGAAATGTCAGGATAGACCTCACTCCTCCAGGAAGCCCTTGGCCTGGGCCCAGCTTGCAGGTCTGGGTGCTAGCTGGCACCTCAGTATCCTCCCAGATCGCTGTGGCATTTACTGAGGGCCCCAAAGTCACGAGTAAAGCAAAGGTGGCTGCCTCACTAATTTAACCCAGCACTTGGCATTGCCCCTTCGAGAGCAATGAATCCTTGATCCCAGGTCAGAGCAGACTCAGCACAGGAGAGGAGGGCACTCACTGGGTCCCCTGGAGCAGCATCCCAGACCTCCCACTCCCAGGAACACGAGCACTTTGTTTCCTAAACACCAGGAATGGACAGATGCCCAGCTCCCAGCACGACAGGTCCTCCCTGCCTGTGACAGAATGATTCACACCAGGACCAGGAAACCTGTGAGGAAATAGAGGAAACAGCTCAACATCTGCCCTGGTGTGGAACATGTTATTTATGTTCCCTTGGGAAAAAAAAGGGGGGGGCGGGAATCTGCAGTCAGGGGCGGTAAAAAAAGATTATTCATAGCAAAAACCAGCCATGGAGCATGGAGTTTGGCCGGGCTGCCTGCAGTCTTTACAAACAAATTCTTTTTGTGCTTCCATGATGCTGCAGTGCCCTTGGCTGCTGTCACAGCAGCTGCTGCAGGGCAGGTGTTACGTGCAGACAGGCAGCTTTGCCAGCAGGACCCTGGCACACCTCCCTGGTGAGGGCTGAGAGAGCTCAGACCTCGTGGCTGGTGTGCTCAAACCTCAGGCAGCTGCTGGTCCAGGGGAGGAGGTGGGCTGAGGACAGGTTTGGTCGTCTCCCAGATCTTGTTCAGCCGTCTGTACAACACAGTTCCAAAACTTGGAGAAGGTGCAGAACTGAACATTTTTGCTGTCTCACCAAGCAGGTAAATGCAACATCGAGAACAGTCATTTTGTTCACATAGAATCATAGTAATTTAGGTTGGGAAGGCCCCCTAAATTCAAGTCCAACCACTAACCCAGCACTGCCATGTTCACCACTAACCCACGTCCCCAAGGGCCACCTCTACGTGGCTTTTAAACACCTCTGAGCCATGCTGACTCCACCACTGCCCTGAGCAGCCTGTGCCAATGCTTGACAACCCTTCCAGTGAAGAAATTTCCCTGGTTAGATTTTCAATCTACACTTCCCTATCAGAATCTCTTGTCCTGTCACTTGTTACTTGGGAGAAAAGACCAACCCCCACCTGGACCACAGCCTCGGGAAGCTGTGGAGAGCAAAAGGTCTCCATGAGTAGTTCCTTCTGAAAATGCTGGCTTGTGTCCTTCATTAAGTCTTAATGTCATGTTCATTCTCTCGTCAGAATGAATAGCTTTCCTAGCCAGAACAACACAGGGAGCTGAGGACCTCCTATGCTGACACTGCCCCCTCCTTGTCCAGCACTTGCAGATGGAAAGAAGGGAGGAGCAGCAGAAACTGGATCCATTTTATCCAGCCCCAAGTCCAAACTGTGATTCTCCAAACTGGAGTCTCTCCTTGGCTGTTGCCCAGTTTCCGAGTTTTGACTGATGCTGGTGAGAGCAGGATTCACAGCCTGAGTCACCAGTCCATGCTCATGACTGCAGAGCTCACATACAAAGAGTTTTATCAGCTGATAAGACTGATAGAACAAGGGTTATAAAGTTATTTCAACTTTCAACATAGTAATATGTAGCTGATTATGATTTCACTTCCAGAATTATGAAGATTTTGTTTGCACACAGCAGAATATATCAGTTCTCTTGATCACTTGTTTCAATAGCTAATTTTCCTCATCCTTAAACATGTATGCCTTATTTCTTTTTTGAATAGCTCTAATTTTAATTAGAAGACATTTGCTTTTGTTACTAAATTAAACAGTCCTCTTGTCTTTGATGTGGTACGTAGTGCACCACATTTCCTCTGCTAAATTAAAGATTTTCAAATCTCTCACAATAAAGTATCTGAGATTTCCAATGATTTCTGTATCCACTGTCAATACATAGATCAATAGACTACCAACAGAAAGGGCAGCACATGGAGTTACAGCTGTAATGGAGAGAGATGGATCTAAAAGCAGAAAGACAAAGGGAACAATAGACAAATCAATTATTGACAAAGTCCCCCTCTCCAGGAGTCCTTCACATTAATGAACACCTTTTCTTAGCTGAAAATTGTGAGCTGAGTCACACAATCCCTCACTCCAGTGATGAAGATTTTGCCTCCTTAATTGCCCCTGAAAATCTCCTTCTCTCACTGATCACGTGGGAAGCAGCCTTCTTTTTACTTCCCCAGAGCTCCAGCACCATTATTATTATTATGATATTTAACAGTCACTTCCTCCCATCCTTCACCAAAATGCTCCATATCCAACACACCCAATTTCACATTACCAACTTGCCAGCTGCCAACCGGCAGGAGCCAAATCAACTTTTTTCTTTTTCTTTTTCTTTTTGGTGTTCAGTCACCTCTGGCCCCTGGCCAGTGGTGTCTTCATTTATTGTGATGAATTTGTGTCATTAATGCGTTGGATTTGCACAGCAATTGCGAAGCAGCACATTAGTACAGAAGCTCTCGCTCTGGATGCCAGCGTTTTACTGCCACGGCTGATTTACAGGCTGAGGAGCAGCTTTGCAGCGTCCTTGGGGCCGGGGAAGGACAGGCAGGGTGGCAGTGGCAGGGCAGGTGCAGCACCGTGAGGTTCCCCAGGGCTGGTGCAGCTGGGGGTGGCTGGACCAGCTCACCCGTGCTCTGTGAAAGGTCTTTGCTTTGGTGCGAGTGCTGAGGATCCCAGGGAAACGCTGAGCACTGAGCCTGTGTGAAAACCTCGGGCACAAGGAGATTAAATGCCATTACAGTACTGTAGGTTTGGGAGCTCCTGCGTGAGCAGCTCCTAACAGCACCGTGTCATCCCTTCATTGCAGAGACACCATAACGACAGGCATTAAATGGTGCTAACCTTTGACTGCCATAACTTCACTTTCAAAGGACTTTGCAGGCCAAGTCACAGTGAATTGTTTCTTTCTGTGCATTTAATCCTCGGCTCACATGCTAGAGAGCAAGGGTGTTTGCAGAAAAGAAAGAGTGCTGAGCAGACAGACTGACAGACTTGTCTGTCTGTCAGCTCCAGTGGGTAATCCCTCAAAACACCACCTTAACAATAATATTTAAAAGGAAAGCATCAAACGGGACCAGCACAGACAACATTGTCTGACTGTCAGAAAGGACCACAGAGCATCCCCGATGGGATTGATCCTGTGCCCAAACGAGTCAGTGGTGAGCTCCTGGTCAGGGTGCTCTGGGCAGTTTTAGTGAGGCAGAATCAGGCAGGAGGGTGAGATACACAAGAGACTCGGGCAGGGGCAGGGCATCAGTTCAGATCAACCTTTGGCACCAGCAAACTCTGCCTGTAGACAGGGAGGGAGCTGGCCAAGGTGTTCCATACCTGGTGTAACTGCAGAGCTCATCCCAGCACAGAGATGATCAAGAGACTAAGTTTGAACTGTTAGTCAAACAGTTTCCCAGGAAATATTTTCCCTGTAGTACTCCCTGCTACAAGCTATGACCAAACCACTGTGAAACAAATCCTATGGTCCTTCAGAGGAGGAACTGGAGCAGCCAGAGTCAAAGAGGGATGATTCAACAACCCCTTTGGTGCTGAATGCTCTTGCTTCGGGCCATGAATCAAAAGTTTCTTCCCTGGGGAGGGAGGAGGAAAGTTCCCTGTAGCTGGAGCAGGGGAGGGAGGATGTTATTGCTGCAACCATTGAGGCCTGCCTCTCCTTCCTCTGCCTCCCTGGAGCAGCTGCTGCAGGGCATGGCTGGGATGAGCCGTTGGTCTGGGGGAGCCCTGTCCTCTCCTCACCTGGAGGGCAGCAGGGATGATCTCTCCGGATTTCACAAGCCTTGAGAAAATGGAGTGGGCAGTCCAGGAACCACCAGACTGTCAGTCCCCATCTTAATTAGGACTGCCAGATTGCCTTACATTTTAGGGAATTAATTATGCTGCTGCACAGCTGCATTTCTGGTTAACACCAGCTCCTGCTGATGGACTGGGGTGTGGGTTTCCCAGTCCCTGCCACCCCTGTTTGTTTGCACCAGCAGCCAAGACTCACAGGAAGGGTCCAGGGAGTGCCCAGGAGAATAATCAACAGTGCTAACTGAATGCCATATCAAATAGATTTGGGCCAGAAATGGACTTAGCTGCTGAAAACCTATTAGCAGCATCTCAGATTTCCTGTGTACCAGCAAGTTAAGGGCAAGCACTTTAACACTGCCCACAGCTTGTGGTTAATTATTGTTTGTAGAGTCACCGCCTGCAGTTCTGCTTGACAAAGTGCCCATAAAGACAAAAATGAAATGCTTGCCCATTTTGGATGGATGCCACCTGGTCCCCCGGCCCTTCCTCCCCCACTGGGTGACAAAAAACTTGCCAAGATTAAAGAGGATTTGTTGCAGGGTGGGACTCAGCCATGCTGAGGGGGACTCGGATGCCTCGGTGGCCATGGCTCCACATGCCCTGCTCGTGTCCCTGCCTGCACTCTGGGAGGGCTGCTGGTGACACAGCACACCTGGGTCTACCTGCTGAGAGACATCCAGAGGCAGTGCAGCAGGAAACACTTCTCTTCTAGCCCTGAATATTTCCCCTCTTGAGGCCTGTGGTGCCTCATCCACCTGGGAATAGATAGGAGATAGGGCTGGGAAGCACACACCAAGGGAGGAAGGGAGCAGGGCACGAGCTGGTGGGGACTGGGTGAGATGGGCTGTGCAGGGAGCTGGGAGTTCTTCAGCCCGTGGCTGGAGCGGGGGTATGAGCACTGCACAAAGCCCAGTAGCTGCTTGCTGATTGCTCTGATGACAAAATATGTAGGGAACCTCAAACAAATTGCTCCAAGGATGGGTTCAGAGCAGAAGAAAGGGAAAAATCAACAGGGAAGAGGGAGGTAGTGGGAAAAGCAGGAGGAAGAGAGGCTGGTGGCAGGTATCTCTTGGTGAAGGTGGACAGACTAATTTCTGTGTACTCATCCCTCAGACTCTGCTCAGGTCTGCAGGGGCACACTCCCAGGATCCCAGTCATGACTAGGAAAATCTACAAGGCTCCAGCAGAGTAATGTGCAAGGAAAAGCTGGAAATGGGTGTAGAGGGGCAGCCAGCCCCAGGATTTACCCCCCAGGCCACCACTGCAGCCCCAGCTAATGGGACAGGTAATGGGCTGAGGGCTGTGGCCTGAGCTGGGTATCCACTGCTGACCTCTTCCAGGCTGGGAGGACTAATGCAGACTTGTCTTGGTAACAGCAGAATTGAACCACCAGTGTCATGAAATCCATGCTCTCCACTAATGAGGGGTCGAGGCAGCAGAGGCTGAGCCTTCCCTTCTCCCAGGGTGGGCAAAAGGGGAGAAACTAGAAGAGTTCTCATTCCCTCCAGAAAATAGGGCCATACCCAGGCCACTGGCCCACATATCTGGGTTTGCTATACCCCATAAATTCCTGGTTTCTTTTCTTTAAATATCAGGAGGCATGGAGGGTATGGACTTATGCCTGCACCTTCCCTGGTAGATATCAGTTGTGTGGAGACCTCAGAGCACCTTCCAGGATTTGAAGGGACCCACAAGGAACCTGGAAAGGGACTGTAGTGACAGGACAAGGAGTAATGGGCTCACACTGAGAGAGGGGAAATTTAGGTCAAATATATAGAAGGAATATAAATCTATCTAGGCACCTGGGAGGGTGGGCAGGGCTGGCACAGCTGTGGCTGCCCCTGGATCCCTGGCAGTGCCCAGGGCCAGGCTGGACACAGGAGCTGGAGCAATGGGACAGTGGGAGGTGGCACTGGATGGCCTTGAAGGTCTCTTCCAACCCAAACCATCCTTTGATTCCATGGTTCTATGCTATTGAGAAAAGTCTTCACGTGAAAAAAACATGCAGGAGAAAGATGCTAAAGTGACTCAAAACTTTCCTGCCTCTGTAACAAATTTTAAATTGTGGCATCGTGACTCAGACACAGCTAAAATTAGATCATGGCTCTGCAAGTCACTTGATTTTGCTTCAGGAGGATTCTATGACTTAGTCAAAGCTCTCATGCTCCGGCACAAAGATGCAGCTCCAGCAGCTCTCCAGTACCAGCTGTGCAGCCCCATGCCTTGCTGGAACACAGCCTTACTATGATAATATCCCCTTCCTAAGGATGCCAGCTCCATTCCTTGATGCCCTGAGCTTAGGGTGGAGTTTAAAATGCAAGAACATGTGCATGTTAGAAAAAAATAAAATTTAAAAATTATTCCTCTGTTTCTTAACAAAGAGGGTCAATTTTAGATTGTTGGGGAAAGCAACAATTAAACGGCTAGGCACTGCTAAGATTCTGTCACCAACTATTTAAAAACATCTTCCAGAAGAAAAGTGGCTGTGCTTTAACTTTATTGGGAAAAGAAATTTTGAGGAAGATGTTCCTGGGAGCTTTGTCAGCATCTGCCCCGTCCTTCGGGCTCGTCACAGAACAGAGCACAGCTGCATTTTGTGACTTTGCCTCCGTTCAGCTGCTAACCAGGAGGGAGAGTGGCTGAAAGCCTGCTGTGAGCTGTGCCAAGCCCTGCAGGGGAGCAGCAGAGAGCCCCGGCGGGATGCTTCGTGCGTGGTTCCCCAGCGAGCAGGAGGTGCAGGATGTCACCCGCAGGTGACAGGCAGTGCCAGCCTGGGTGCCAGGGCAGGAAGGGCCCAGCAGCTGCAGGTGCCCCTGTGGCACTGCTCCGTGGGCTCGTGCAGGGCTTTAGCTGAGCTGCTCCTGCTGTCACTGTAGATTGAGTCAAAGCCTGGGGGAGCCTTGGGAAGGGGAGTGAGCTTTAGAACCTGCACAGCCCTCACTGCTGGAGCAGGAAACATCCCATCAGCATTTCAGTATTTATTTCTCTTTAACCTCCCAGCCCTGCTCACCTCCCTGTGCTGAGGGGCAATTAAGCCAGGCTCCCATGGGAGCAGGGGAGAGGGGAAGGAGAGGGGCACTGGAAGCAGAAAGCTTCCCCTCCCGTGTCATTAGGATAAATTGTGTTTGTGCAAGTTATATTTTATGGCAGGCGTGTCAATTAGTGTGTGAAATTTAATAACCCAATTGAGCTTCCCTCGCTCAAAGCTAAATTGAAATCTGTTGCCTTTTTGGGAGAGGAAAGGGGCTCTCAAGGATCAGAGGCTGAGCTGGTGGGCTGGGTTAGGGCGTTTTTCTTGTAGATTAAAAAAGAACATTATTGTCATTCTCAGCTTTGTTTGGAGGGGGACAGCTGATTTGATATTTTGATTTCTTTTTTAAAGATGATTAATTTTTTGTAAGAAAATGCTTGGAAGGAAGAAAGGGGAAAATGTTTATTTGATTACATTTGGTTTTGCTTCTAGTGGGGCGTAGATTTTACTGTTAATGACTGCAACACTGAGGGCAGCTTTGAAGCAATCCCAACTCCCAGCACCTGGACCCTTGCCACAGGAGAAGGAGGAGAGATGCACCTCACCAGCACCCCATCCCATGGGAAGGCAAGGGATGTGATGGGTGCCCAAATCCCACCAGAGCACAAGCACCAAATCTTGCAGAGTTTAGGGTAGCAGGACCAATACTGAGAGCACAAAGGGATCAGACTCTGCCTATAAAAAAGACTGAAAAAACTGGAGTTCAAATGCAAGTTATTGGCTTGTTTGGCTTGCTTCAGGCTTAGGATGGATTGTAGTGACAACTGGCTTTAACATGGGTAGTGTTCTCAGCTGGCCCTACCCTGAACGTGCTCTGTCTCCACCATTGTGATAAAAACATATTCAATACACAAGGAAAATTGGTGCTTTCACCTGCAGGCAAAACTCCAGGAGCTGGAGACTGGAGGAAAACAGCAAAATTACTACATTGCATGAGCTCATCTCAGAGTTTTGTCCTCACTCTAGTAATGTTGGGTGGTTTTTTTCAAAAATCCCCTGTCTCAAAATCGACTGTGTTAATCCCTGTCATGGTCAAGGGATAGCCTGAGAATCCCAGTTTGGTTTTGGGGAGCTCCCTGCTCTCCCCTCTGCCCTCACCTTCACATTACTCCTGCCAACAGTAATGTGGGGATTGCTGCACTTGCACTGTCCATGTCCCCAAGCACAACATCTGGCTGTGGAATTATCCCTTTCTGAGACATTTCCCCATCATTAGCAGACACTCTGGCCAGGCTGCACTTCCAGCCTCTCCTGGGTTCCTGTCTCAAAGCTCTCCAAAGAGACCCATTATTCACGAGACAGATGTCCAGCACTGCTTGGCTTTCCTGGAGGAAAGAAACCTCAAGGTTCATTCCACCAAGGATCTTTCCACCAAGCCCTGCTGCAAACAGGCAGAAAGCTGGAATCACCAAAGGAATGTTTATAAAACTGCTCTCATGGACACTGCACATGTGGTGATATGTTTGTAAATCAGGTCATGCCATTCCCTGAAATATATGGGCAATATTCAGGATATTTAATGAAATAAAGATGTAATTAGCTTCAGCTTTTTAATGCTTTGGGAAACAGCATTACCCTGGTTTGAAGGGGACTCTTAAATGAGATTGAGTTACTGCACTGAGTAACCCACTGCAAAGATACAATCTGAGGAGGGAACCTGACCCTGCCAGGATTTCCTCTGCTGTGTTTGCATTGTATCAGCATCTAATCTGGACCACATATCTACATTTCCCTGAGTCCCCAGAAAAGCAACCTGAGTATTCATTGGATGCTAAAAGAGAAGGAATTTGTTCCAGGAAGGAAATTTTAAGGCTATAATCTGCAGGGTCCAGTGCCTGCTTTTCAAGCATTGGAAACATTAGAGGTCTCTCATGTCTTCCAAAAACCTTAAGAAGAAGGACAAACCTCTGCACAGCAAAGGCCTTTAGGAGGGATTGCAATGGGAAAGGAGATTAAACATAAGATTTGGAATGTCAATGACCTGTGCACATTTTTCAGTGAACAGCAAAATACCAGGAAAGGCTTGAGTGGCCCCATGCAGTCAGGAGCCAGCACTGCCCACGGACCCCGAGAGCCAAACCCACCAGGACCCCCCAGCTGCTCAATCCAGCTCCTCACCTGCTGACCAGCAAGGCTTGATTTTCACAGGAAGGGCTTTAAATGTTCCAACAGGATACTGTGGAGGCTGGTGAGAATTTAGTGGGAGATGCAGGGGAGATCCCACAGCCTGAGGTCACATCTCCAGCTGGGTGCTGGCTATAAACTACATAAATTCATTTTATGACACCCAAAATCAGCAAAAATATCATGCAGCACAGCAATTAGATGCAATAACTCATTGCATTGTTTACTTCCCAAACCTTCCACCCTTCCACAAATAAAGCCCAAAATTAAAGGGCTGAAAAACATTAATTTGGAACATAATGAAAGACAATTTGTGTTTTGTAGGCACAGGGCGGGCAGCCCAAAGTTCAACCCTGTTCCAAGATGCTCTGAGATACTCAGCATTGCCTGGTGATCTAAACAGGCATAAGGACCTGGAGGACTTGGAGACCTCCTAGCCAGGCTGGGCTCTTCTCCATTTAGGAGTCACAATATTTTTAGAGAATCTTCAGGCTCCTGGCTGCAGAAACACAATCAAGCACTGTGGGACCAGAGCAGTCTACGGTGCAGAGATATATGTTGGCAAAAAATACTGCTTTTAAAAGAAATATTCAATCATTTTTCATGAAAGAAGGAAGCCTGAAATTTTTCCAGACAAAAATAAAAGCATCATAATTTTGTAGTATTTGAAAACAACTCCCCAGAGTCAAAGAAAATTACAATAAAAATGAGAAATATTGACAATGGAAAGAAGTGAGGAAGGCTGCAGGAGACTCTCTGGGTCTGGGTCCAAGGGAGGGAGAGGCTAATGCACAGCCTCGGGGAAGCTGCAGTTAGGTGTCAGAAAATGAGGGCACTTGTGAATTTTTAGGGTGTTTTGCTGAGAGTTCTCCAGTTTGGAGGAGCACTGAACTTCCCCTGAGCCCCTGGCCCAGGATGAAAGCAGCTCTCCTGCACCTGCAAAGCACAATCTCCCCTTCTCCTCTCCATCCCTTGCATAGCTGTATCCTCAGAGTGCCTGACGTGCCATTTATGACAGAAATAACCTGCCTTGGCACTGACACCTGAAATTCACTTAAGGTTTATCCCGTTGTTAATGACCAGATCAATAAAATTGAAGATGCAAGAAGAGCTCTTCCCATTTATCCTCCTGCCACCCCTCCCTTCCCCAGCCACACTTTCCATACTCCATCTCTTTCCAAGGGTGTTGCCCTCAGCCCTGGAAGGAGAATCTCCCTCTGCTGGGACAGCTCATTCCATTCTGATGTGTTTCTCCCAAGCCCTGCAAGCTGAGTGATAAAGCTGGGGAGCAGAATCACCCACAGCTGCCTCTAACCAGCCCTGGCCCTGCTGAACTCTCCCACTACAACAAGGTGATCAGGCTGCCAGACAAGGCTGAATCACATCATTTTCCCATCAGTAAGTGAAATCTATCACCCCTATGGCAGACCTGTTATTGCTGCAAGCCACTTCAACCTACCCAGTTAAAAACCCCTTGTAAAAGCTAAAAAGGACATGGACGTATTTTATGGTAAATTAACTTTTAACATATAATTTTCCTCCTTGTATTAAGATCACATGCACAGCTGACACTTCCAGTAATGTCCCTGCTCTTCACCAGCTGCAAGGACAGTACTGGATGAGGGCTGGCAGCTCCCCCATGGCAGTGGAAAGGATTTAGGGTAATTATGGAGAGATTAATTGCCCTCTCCTTTTGTTCACCTGCTTTGATTGACTCCAGAGGCAGCCCAGGAAAGCTGGTATTAGTTGAACCCTACCCCAAGGACAAGTCCCTGCCCCACAGAAGGCAAAAGCATCCAAACTCACACTGGATTTCTCTCTGGTCTATTGATCACAGAATCGTGTGGGTTGGGAGGGACCTTAAAGCTCCAGCCCCTGCCATGGCAGGGACCCCTCCCACTGTCCCATTGCTCCAGCCCCAGTGTCCAGCCTGGCCCTGGGCACTGCCAGGGATCCAGGGGCAGCCACAGCTGTGCCAGCCCTGCCCACCCTGCCAGGGTGAAATCCTTTAGCTCCTGCTAGACCCCTAATACAAGTCACTGAAGGCACTTATCAATTCAAGCAAACTTCAGATCAGGCCTGCAGGCACCCTGGAAATAAACCCAGCCCTGCTAGTGCAGGCTCTCAGTCAGAGATGAGGGATTCCCTGTGACCTCCAGACTGCAACAAGTTCTCATCTGCTGCCCACCCAATAGATCTTGAAGTCCCATCCTCTAATTCTGGTTTTCTATTCCAGAAATGTTGTCTGGTCCTGTAGACATTTGGTCACTGATGGGTTGAAAGGACACAGTTGGTTTAAAGCACAAGGAGCATTTTGGTGACTCCACAGACATCAGCAACATCTCAATCAGGGCTCATTCGAAGGCAGACAAGGCTCCTCTTCAGCAAAACATTTCAGTTGCTTTTCCCTGAAGGAAATGTCTCACAAACACAAGGCAATGGGAAAACGTATCTTTATCATCCAGGGCCATGCATATTTTTGTGACCTTTTTTCAACTCTGCTTTTTATTAAAAAAAAAAACCAAAAACTTTTCTTCTAGACTTGTACCTAGTACAAAGTCAAAATCTTTGGCATCGAAGAGCAGCCAAGCCATTCCAGAAAATACCTTCACTGCAGAACAGGAGCATCCCTTTAGAGGCTGTATGTGTGCACTGCTTGATCCCCAGACTGGCATTTCAATTTATTTCCCACTGGAGGACTCATTCATTATGGAGAAATAAGATCATTACATGCATGATAAAGCACAGGCATCAATAGATGAGGCTGCTGGTTACTTTATTGTACCTATCTAAACAATAACTGATAAATAAATCTATTTGTGATCACACAGGAGGAATAGGGAAGCAGTAATTATTAAGCAGGTATATATTAAAACAGAATTGCTTGCCAGCATTACCACACTGTGCATACACACATATTTTGCTGTTGCAGCTGTGACTGCAGGGCAGAGGTGGGTCAGATACTCAGATTACAAACAAGCTGCCTCCAAACCTGCTCAGAGCCCTATGGCCTCTCCCAGGTGTGTGCAGGTATGTGTGTGCACGTGGTCTTGTCTCCAGCAGCAGGGGAAGGTGCCCAGAGGAGATCATGCAAGATGTTTTTTCTCTACTCTTTTTTCCTTTTAACTGATTTTCCACCCAACGAGCCTCTGGCATGAAGCAGGATGATCATGCTCTATAAAGGTTTCTTTTCTTTAATATATATTTTCGCCCCACCTGCAGTGGATGAAGAAAAAGCAACCTGAGTATGTCCATGGGAGTGAAAGGATCCTTAGATCGTGTCTTTCTCACCTTGGCCAGCGACACTTTGCCTCTCCTCACCTTCTCCAGCCAATTTCTCTTCACTGCCATGTCGTGCAGGATCTCCTTCCCAGCCTTTGGCCCCCAGTCCCCTGGTTTTCAGAGCTTCACTCTGGCACTCTCCCTGTGCTGGAGCCCTTGTGCTGGCTTTGACCCACCCTCATCTGAACCTCTGCACAAACCCCTGCCTTGCCTGCTCCCACCCTTCACCCACACTCACCCACAGGGACAACAGCTGAACGAAGCCAGCATTGGGCTGGTGCTGGGTGGGAGAGATGTGGCTCCAGCTGGGGGGAGCCAAGCCCTGTCCTCAGCCCCTGTGGTGTGGATTGCTGCTGTCCCAGGTAATTTGGGGGATAAAGCCTTGGCACCAAGGAGACATATCCCACATCTGATATAAAGTTTCTGGTCGCATTCACTCGTTTGGATTTCTTCAAAGTTTGAGAAAACGAAACAAAAGCCTAAATATGGCCCCAGAGTCTGGAGACAGCGAGCTTCCTGAGATTTTCATGAAAGTCACGGATTTCAGATTAAACCTCTACCACTGAAATAGCTAAAACGTTATTTTCCACATGTGCTCACACTTCCTTTTACTGATCCCATCTGATTTTACCTTGCTGGACAATCCAGTTCTCAGTGCTTGTCATTGGGTGACACGGGAGAACTTGGGAAAAGCCCTCGTACTTGGCCAGGTGGCAGTGCAGTGTCTGCCCCAGCAGGGACAGGAAAGGCAGCAATTGCAGAGACAGGCAGCACAATGAGAAAGGAAGACGAGCTGAAAGAGGATTTTTTTTTAATATTTCCAAAATGAAGAGATACAAATAAAGGCTCTCAGATGGGACATAGAAACACCAGTGGTGAAAGCTTTCTTTGGAACTGTTTTACAAATTAAACAAGTCTGGTCCTTTCTGTGCCATTTCCAAGAACATTGAACAAACTGTCAAAATAATCTCATTTAAAGGTTTGGTCAGAATTTTGGCTTTTTCTTTTAAATAAAAAAGAGTGGGGTTTTTTTTCCGAAAAAAACCACCAAAATCCCAGCCAACAAACACCAAACAAAATCAGCAGCTGAATTCCCCTTTGGCCATGTTCTTAGACCTCCAAGAAACCAATGTCAAACTAAATAATGTGACACAACTCAACTGATTCTCCTGAGCTCTAATTGAATTGTAAGCCATGACTTTGCAGCTCCTTGTTCCAAAGCCCAGATACCCCTGCCTGGCAGAGGGAGATTGACTGGCACAGCAGGACAGAGCGGTGGGGTTGGGTGGGTGGGCTGTGCCCCTTCCAGGGGCTGCTCCAGGTGCCCAAGGGATGGCTCAGATGTGCGGGTTGGTGCTGCTGGTGCCTGAGGACAAACTGCAGAGACACAACCAAGTGCCCTCGGGGGCTGAATTAAGTGAAACAGAGGGGGAACTAGAGGCACCAAATGGCCACGTTTGTCTCCACCCTCAGATAAATCAGTTTTCTGCTTTTCCTCACTGTAGGCAGAGGCAGTTTGTGCAGCAGCTGCCTGAAAGGAAATTTACTGGACAATTAAAAGTGCTGACTTTCAAGCAGTGCTCTCGAGGTGGAGTTGAAAATTATTGGGTGTGAAATGCAAATAGATTTAACAGTTTTACTGCTATTTATATGACGCTCACCCCTTCCCAGCCATTTTCCTCCCTTTTTTTTCACTCTGGTTTTAAACGGTCCCAATTCTCACAGGTTTTAACAATCTCAGACACAGGCACTATAACCTGGAGCACCCTGCAAGGCTCAACAAACCCTGATCAGTGGTGTGTGTGCTGTGAGGGAGGGTGGGGGAAAGTAAAGTCTGTCCCACTCCCTAACAAAATATTAATTTAGAATTAAGCTGGTAATTACATTCAGCTTTGTGTCTGCCCCACAATTCTCTGAGGCAGTTCTTATTCAATCAGCTTTTGGCCAGTACCCAACAAACCTCCTACTTCAATAATCACAAATTGGCCAAACTAGCTGGTGTCCTGCTCTAGGAAAACCTTCCCTGAGGAGGGATGTGGGAAACCCACAGTGTGGCAGTGGATCAGGTTCCAGAGAAGTTCTGTTCCCGTTTTCCCTGATGCTCCCCTGAGGTTCAGTGTGATCTATCAGAGCTAGGATGGAGATTTTATGAGGTTTAATTCCCTGCCTGATACATTAAATTAATGACCAAAACAGTACATGATTTAATTAAAGATCAACTGTTAAGATCAGTAAAGCAAGATAATCTCAGGTTGGCCAGGCAGGGCCCTGGAAGAATTGCAAAGGAATGGGAAACAAAGAGGGAGAAGCAAAGTGAAGCAACCCCTCCAGAGCCTCCAGCACTGGGAATCAGGGCTTTCACCACTTTTGGCTCACACAGCTTCTTGATCAAGGGTGAGCCACTGAAATATTTCCTACAGAGAGGTATTTTCTGAGCTGCTTGTAATGGACCTCTCATATCCATAATATCTGGTGCTGTGAGAGTCACCACTGCTGGGGAGAGATATTTGCTTCTCAGGCATTTCAGATGGTTGTTTGAGGTCTGTTGTAGCAAAAGAACTCTATCTCAACTTCATTTTGAGCCAACTGCACACATTTGTTGTTTATAGTACTGCTTCTGCACTTGTGACCTTCATTATCTTCTGCAAAGGGATCAACAGCCTCCAGACTCTCCATCCCTATCTCATCTGGGACACAGTATTTGTAACTGTTTAAACATTCCCAGAGCTGAATTTCACTGTCATGTTTGTGGGTGCAGGATGTGCTGTCAGCATGCTCAGGTAGGCACAAATGTCCATCCATCTGTCCAGCTGTCCACCCCCCATGTCACCACTGTGGCCTCAGTTGTAGTGGCACAATGAGCTCCAACAAATGTGTTTACCTACATCAGAGTCTGTGCAAAAGTCATCCATTTGCCTCCTTCTTCATGGAGAACTGTACTCGTTTTGCTGGGTTTCTTTCCCATCTCTCTTTGAATGTAGCCCTGCTGAGACACATTTGGCAGACAAGTGTTTTGCAGCAGAACCATGAATTTGATTTGTCTTGATTTAGTCTCACCAAAGGTCTCCCATACCACCACACCTCCTATGCCCTGAATGTCCCCCAGCTATGAGGACATGAAATACTTTCACAGGTTTTACAACATAGCAGAACCAAAAGCAAGGTGCCTTTTTCTCTTTGCAGTTATGTCGAGGTACAGTGTCCTTCTCCTATCCTTCCCCTAGTGATTTGAACCAAAACTCTGTATTTACAGCTGCAGCTTCAAAGATCTTTTAGGGTTTTTCCTCTGTTTCTGCTACAGAAATTAAATCTGATGTGGGCAAAGCAGAGCAGTATCTTGAATGTAAATTTCTTTCCCTCCACCTCCCATTACAGAGTTAATATTCCTGTAACTTACCCATCAAGAAATGCCCCCCAAGATCCTTCCCTGCAAGCCAATAAATAACAATAATAACCATTCTATCAACTCTTATTTCTGCAAGCTGACACTATTTTTTTTTCTTTTTTTTTTTTTTTTTTTGGCTCTTGCATTTGAAATAACTGAAAATATTCAAAAGAGTAATGAAAAAAGCCTGACTTTTAATTTTGAAGTGAAGTTTGCCAACCTGGAAAGCCTTTAATAATGATTTTCTGATGAACATATACTCACTGGGTCTCCCCTTGGCAGCTACATTTTGATTAAATCTCTTTATATCTGTATATCATACATGCAAATGTAATTATAATCACTTGGGGGAGGTGAACAGTAGAAATTTGGGGACTCACTTACACACCTTTGACTTAAAAGAAACGCTGCTCCTTTTACAAATGCACAGCACAGGTCAGTGAAAACTGCTCGTGCCGAGGGGATTCTGCTCCTGGTGCAGGGCAGAGAAGGGCTGCTCCCAAGCACTCTTATCCTGACATTCTCTGGGGTTCCCTGGCTGGAAATGTCTGTGCTGGAAGCGTGCAGCTGGCAGGCAGAGTGCCAGAGCCCCAGCTCCATGGCTGGGCTGTGCCTGCAGCTCAGGGGTGCTGCAGGGAGCCCAGAGCACGGGCAGGGCATGGAGCAGCTTTGCTGGGAGGAAAGCCTGGGAGAATTTTAGGGGTGTTCAGTATGGAGAAGAGAAGCTTTTGGGGTGACCTCATCGAGGCTTTTCTGTGCTGGAAGACTGCTTGAAACATGGAGAGAGACTATTTACAAGAGCTGGGAGTGCCAGGAAAACAGAGAATGGCTTCACACTGACAGAGAGTCAGATGGGATATTGGGCAGGAATTGTTCCTGTGAGGGTGGGGAGCCCTGGCACAGGTGCCCAGAGCAGCTGTGGCTGCTCCTGGATCCCTGGAATTGTCCAAGGCCAGGCTGGGTGGGGCTGGAGCAGCCTGGGATGGTGGAAGGTGTCCCTGCCCATGGCAAGAGGGTGGAGTGAAATGGGCTTTAAGGTTCTATCCAACCCCAGGCATTCTGGGATTCTGGGATTCTCTGGGTGCTCATGATGGGTGGCTCTTCTGCTCAGGAGCTGTCAGCCTCATGACCCAATGCTCTGAAGGTCTGATGCTCCCAGACAGAGAGAAAAGGCCTGGTCAGGAAACCTGGTGGGGGCAGTGGCCTCTCCATCAAAAATAAGGATTAAATGAAGTGCTTCCTGCATGCAGTGGAACACTTGGCCGCACAATTTCCTGCCGTGTGTTGGGTGCTGTTGAATGCAGCTCCCAAAAGGTCGGGGCTCCCCGAGGCTGGTGCAAGCCCTGCATTCCCAGCCTGCCTGGGCAGCACGGGCAGAGCTCTGTGCAGAGCCAGGAGCTCCGTGCTGCCCTCACACTCTGCACATCCCTCTGTGCCAGAGGTGCGGCCAGCTGAGCTGGGGTTTGTGGAAATAAAGTCACAGTGACCAAGAGAGCAGTGGTGGGAGCAGTGCTCTGCTCCTCAAGCACTGCCTCAGCTGCTACTTGTGTAGGGACAGCTGGGGCTCTGCGCTGTAGTGTGGAAATGTGGTAACTCCAAATCTGCCTTGGTATGTCCCAAACAGGGCTGCAGCTCCCAAACCCCTAAGTAAGTGAAGGAAACGTGAAGAATGGCTGGAATTACAAGATGGGCAGCACAAACCAGGGCCAAGGGTTTCTCCTGTACACCATGGTGCCTCTGGATTCATTCCATGGGCTCTTGTGGGGGAACAAAGGCAGTGCAAATGAAGAGGGAGTTGTGCTCTTCTTAAATACACAGAAACTTATGTATATAAGTATGTTGATAACTGTATATTATTATTTTGCTGTGAAGCAGTGATCTTTAAATTCTTTCCTGTCTCTCTAGCCTCCCATCCAGCACAACTAGATTGTAACAGATCCCATATTGACCTCTTGGTGGAAAGAAAAAAAAAAAAAAGTCTTTATCTTTTCCTGTTTTTCCCAGAAAGAACCATTCGAAAATAACATCATGTTTGGATTGCATGCAATTTTGTATTATCCAGAACAAATTAATACAAACTTCAGGCCATGGTCCAAATAGGGTAGAAAGTAAAAGAAAGGAAAGACAGAGTTGGGGTAAAAGGTTGCCTGGGGCATGGGATTTCACAGCTGCTGAAATTCCAAAGTGGGAATCTGTACCATAGGGTGCAAGGTACCATAATTTTTTCCATTTTATTTCAATAGATGGAATTTTAAAAGATTGTTTCTTTCACATGTCATGTTGATTCATTTCGACTCCTATATTTAAACACTAATTGTTTTACATATAAATGTTGACATTCTATTAATATATTAATACATTAATATTGTGAGATAATGTAACAGTCAATGCAAAATGAATGGAAATAACAGTGCATGTACCAGATGTGTGAGTCCAAAAGAAACTGAAACTTCTTATGGCCTCAGACATTTTCAAAATTTGTTTCAGCCTCTTATTTCATCTGTTCTTCCCACTTTGGGTCAGCTTAAACTACCTCAGAGAGAGCTGCAAGGAATAAAAATTTTGCAGGTTGTAATGGTTCCCACATGTCCTCCCATATCATGATTACTGACAGAATTTGGCTGTAGTGAAGCAGCCACTAACACTTATTTTGTATGACTATCTAGAGCTGGTTTGAAAGAGGGTCCCTTCCATCACATGGAAAATAAGTTCCATTTTTCCTAAATTTTTAAATAGAACTAAAAAGGAAAAAAATATATTTTGGCCTCTTGGTTTTCCAAAAACAAATCCCTTTTTTTCCCATTTGAATCCTTGAAATCTGTTGCCAAAACCCCAAAGCTTTTGGATTTTTTTTGTTCAGAAAATAACACAATTGAGTTTGGAGGTGTTCTTTTGGCATGAAAGCAATATTTCAAGGTGAGCAGATGCTTTCTGTTGAAAAATGTCATCTTGTCAAAAGCACAATCTCCCTTCTCAAAGGACATTCATGCCAGAAAATATTCCATTCCTCTCCCAGGGAGAGCGGAATGGCGACTGCTTTTTAACAAGGTGAGCTTTCCAAGAATAGTTACTGAGGAATCAGGAATTTCTGATTGTATCAGAGCTTGGTACACAGGATTACAAAAGGAGCTAGTCTCATATTCCAAATTACAGGGTTCACCTCTAATATGGCTCACTCTTAATAAAGTGATTCCACACTCCAGCGCAGTCCTCTGGTATATAAATATATATTTCCTTGGTGGGACATTGTGGTTCCTTTAAGAAGCTGGAAGACATCAGAGCATCACATTCCAAGCTTGGCATTGAGCAAGAAGCCACCAGAATTAAATCAAAGTGCTTCTTTCTGGCAGGCTAAGCAAGTGTAATGAAAATTCCAGCTTTGATCCTCTGCCAGGGATAGGCAGCGAACTGAGCGCATGCCTGACTCCCAAAGCCCAGTCCCTCATCCTGCCCGGGATGCCAACCACCAGAGGTACAAAAGATGAAGACAGACACAGCAAACCTTCATTAAGAGAGTTTATTACTCTCTTCCAGCTCCACCCACGAGCAAATCCATCCTGCTCCATCTTGTTGGGACTAATGAAGGGAGGTTGCTCGTGGTGAGCTTGGCATTCCAGGAAAGATTTGGAGATGTCTTCCCTACCCAGGATCTGACTGGGTTACTCCTCCAGAAGTTGAACATTCTTTCCAACTCTAAGTTACCTGGTCTCCACAGTTCCAGAGCCAAAACCCAGTGTGGGGTGGATGGAGAAGGAACATCACCAGGAGGAGACCGAGTCTGGAGAGGAGGCAGCTTCACAAGGCTCCTTTACTTTCTCTCAGCCACAAAGCTCTGAGTAAAATCAGTTACCAGGAGGAAGTGAAACTGCCTTTCTCCAAAGAAAAACTGATTCAATGTGGCATTTCCAGCAAAGCTGGGCTGTGGGACTTTTCAGACCACGAGTTGTGCCCAGCCAGGCAGCTCCCACTGCGAGAGATGCAGGGCCCAGCTACTTGGATAACACAGAGCCTCAAATGTCACCCAACCCCCTAGACAGAGGCACCTCACAGTCACAAACATTATGGGGAATTTGTGCTTGAGAGCAATATTCAGAACAGCTGCCTTTTGATGCTGGCATGCTGAGATTTCCCATCCCACTGGCAAATATCCTCCATTCTCTTAACTTCCCTCCACATGAAAACCAGACCCTCACACACCTTCACAGCTTGTTCCACCTCTGCTGCCCCAGCCACCCGAGCCTGACCCCGCCAGCTGACAGGACAGGGGCCAAAAATCTTCAGTTAGATGGAAAAACCACACTTTGCCTCATACCTTTTGTGCCTCCAGAGCAACTCCTCTGAGGCCATGAAATTGCTCCAAAGAACAGAAATTGGGCCAAAGAGCCAGCCTTTCCTGCTTGCTTACCCCTGATAAAAGTTTGGGAATATTGCAACAGTGCCAGATTTGGTGGGGGAGAGGAGAGGGTTTGGAAAAGGCTCAGCCCTGTTTTCTTGGGGCTTGTGGTGAGAACAAGGCTAGATCAACACCGAGTGCTTTTGAAGGTGCCATCCAGCAATGACCAGGAAAGTGAGGCTTTGAAAACACTGAACAAAAGAGGGACCTTTGAGATTTTTATTTGAAAGCTGGAGAGCAGCATATCCCGATTAGTGAACACCCCCTTTAGAAAACACCAGCAGCTGTCTTCATCTATACATTTAATACAAGAAATGTGGCCATTAAATAATTAATGTCTATAAGTGCCTAGCTATGAAAATTCAAAATTAAATATTAAATAGATCTGGTACCAAATGGGAGGGCTTCAGAAAGGGAACGAATGAGAGCCATGTCCTTCACTATTCCCAGGAAACAGCCCCAAGGATCTGGAGCAGAATGAATCCAGGTGGATGAATATGAAATGCTTGGGAGTAGAAGTGAAGGTGGGTCACTGATATTATTGTCAGCAGCCCTGACCCCTCACAAAGTGAGGAGATAAATCCCTCCCAGCAGTGACTGCCTTGCTCCCTGTGCCAAATTCAGCCCAAATTTCATTGAGGCACGGCAGAGCCACAAGGTCTGCAGCTGAATATGAATAATGAAAATTACAGTATAGACTGAGAAGTATTTCTAGTCTTCCTTCCCGTCCCTTCAGGTGATCCTGATCCACTCCTGATGGAGAGGATGCTTTGGAGTGACCTGAGAGTGAGCAGCATTAGGTCAGAAGAAGCATTTCTCTTATCACTGCTGGCAAGAGCTGGGCTTATTAATTGTGCCAAGACTAAGGCAGCCCAGGTAGGATGTTGATATCGTGAGCAGAAGGGATCAGCTCGTGGTCCAGGGCAGCTCTCCATCACTTGGGCTTTACAGTCCAGTTCACACAAAAAAAATGCTTCCTTGAAAATCAGAAGAGACTCTCATCTGACTAATTTCATAACATGGGACCACATTTACCACTGGCTGAAATGTCCACAAGCCCAACCCAGAAAACTTATAACTAGCTCAGATATGTCTTGTGCAGCTTGAAAATGTGAATCTCCTTTCCATTATGCCCTCCAAATCCTCACTACAAGGAAAGTTGGAATGATCTCAATCATCCCCAGCCAACTGTATATTCAATATTTTCTGTATTTATTTCCAACTCCAGGATTAAGCAAACAACTCCAGTCCTTTGACGTCCATACAATTAAATGTATCATTTTCCCATCAACTGCCTGGCTCTGCCAACTGAGCAGCTTGGATCCCTTTGCCATATGGAAAGAATCTGCCTGCACAAGACTTGAACGTGACAATTAGAAATGGGATGGATTTCCCCCCAGGCCCCACAAGCAGCAAAGAAGTCTGGAAGCCTTTAGTAGTGCTGGGAGGATTTTGCTGTATTACCAGAACTAAAGGTGAACTGGAGCTCAAGCAGCAGCTTTAGCTGATTGCCCTCATAGGAGATGGTGTGAGGGATCCAAGCCTTCCTGTCCTAAGCAGGATCGATGGTCTTGTAGCTCACAGGGCCCTGCTTATGGAAGTCCCTCCCTCCAGCCACACCTTGCTAGAAAGATTCAAAATTTGAGATACTGGCCCCACGGCCATTCACCTGGTGCTTTCCTAGACACCTGTTAGAGAGGAGGTGAATCCTGATCCTTTTAAAGCCATGAGAGCTTCAGTGCAAAGCTACTGAATACACAATTCCCAAAAGGCTTTAGAGGGTACTGACCTTTGCTCCCTGTCCCCCTTACTAAAGCAGGAAATACTCTCTAAAACATGAAGGTTTAACTGCAAAGGAAGTGCTGGGCACTCTGCAAAGAGCACAGAGACTTCCTTTTTCCCAGAGTTACTGCAGGCCCTGCTTGTCTCATACCCATCTTCCAGCTGATGATCTCTGGGGAAAACAGGGCACTGCTCTGCAGGACAGGCTGAGCATGACAGGTCCTTTCACAGGCATGGATATTACAGAGGAATTAAACCTGAGCCCCTCTGCACTTGCTGAACCACATCTGACCTCTTTTGCAACCTCCTGAGTTACCTTGATCTTCTTCATGTTCCCACTGCTCCCAAGGTTAGGTTACACCCTTAGTTCAGACTCTGTTTTAAGTCTCCCGTGAATACCAGTGTCAGGTCTCCACACAGCTATCTCAGGAATGTGGCCAGGCTGATCTCCATGCTTACTCAAGGTGACATTGATTCATTCTCCCTCTCACTGCCCCAATTACATTTTGAGAATGTGCTTCATAACAACCTTGCTCATCCCCACCACCACCCAGTTCCCATCCCTGACCTCCAGCTTTGTCAGGCCCTGCTCTGGGATTTAGGATTTTCTCATCCATAGAACATGCAGCCAGAGGCACGTGGAGTTTGGGAATAGGCAGAGAAGTTACATTTAAAGACATATTCAAAGTCAGGCTTTGAACTGAAGTTCTTTTCGTACACTCCAATTATTTCCTTCTCACACACCAAGCAGCAACCATAGCTCCAGGGAAGACAAAAGAGCAGGAATGGGAGGACCATCCCCAGAGTCAGAGCTCAAGAACCATCTAAAGGGGAGCATTTGCTTCCAAAGTGATTTGCAAGAAATTGCTTCCCATGGCAGTCCCCTCGTGTGGGACCACAGGCTCATGGCCTCGACCCACAGCACCTGGTGAGTGTCTGTGCTCAAGGCAAGGCTGAGGAGACACCTCTGCTTAACCACTGAAGTGATCTGTTTATACTGTGTGCCTGAAAGGTGTTTGGGCAAAAAACAAAGGTTTATAAAACTTCTAGGTCTTTGTTTTTGCCTGGATTCAGGGAAGATCTTAAATAAAGGATTCTGCTTTGGAAGAACTAAAAACAGCAAGGGAAAAAATAGACAGATAGAGATCTGGAGGGCTGAACAAAGCCCTTTCCTCAGGCTGACCTAGTTGTGGTGTTTGGGGAGAGCTTTGCAATCCTGTTCAACGGGAGGAGCAAGCAGCTGGGGGCTGAATTCACGCTCAGAGTAAACAAACAGAGCTCTCACCACAGCAGCTCTGCACTCTTCCCGCCAGGTCTCCACCTGACCATGGTCACCAAGAGCTGCAGACCCTCTTGTGGGGTGGAAATGCTGCTTGGAGCACGTGCCCTTGCCCAGTGATGCTCGGAGATCCCAGATAAATCATGGCAGGTTTCTATGGCATCTCCAGGGCTGACTGGTGTGGTCATGGCTCACAGAGAGCAGCTGCCCCAGCACAGCCCCGTGGCTCCTGCTGAGGCTCCTGGCACCAGCAGCAGTGAGGACAAAGGCCTGAGCAGCTCCTCAGGCTGTGGCATCAGCCACAGCAGCCCTGCTTCCTCCTGCTCCACACGTGGTCCTGCAGACACAAGTCCTGTGGAGGTGACACATCCCACCACAGCCATGGTCACATCAAAGAAATTACTTGTACATAAGCAGATAGGACAAGGGATGATGATGTAAAATGAGAAGAGAAGAGATTTAGATTCAGTCAGAGGGTGGGCAGGGCTGGCACAGGTGCCCAGAGCAGCTGTGGCTGCCCCTGGATCCCTGGCAGCGCCCAGGGCCAGGCTGGGTGGGGCTGGAGCACCTGGAACGGTGGAAGGTGTCCCTGCCCATGGCAGGGGGATGGAATGAGATGATCTTTAAGTCCCCTCCAACCTAAACCTCTCTGAGACTCTGTGATTCAGTGAGACCAGCTGAAACTGTGATTCATTGCCTGCATTCTCCCAAAGGCTGACTAAAACAACACCTTTCACACCTTCAAGAGAAGAAATTATTGGAATGTTGGCAGGTTTTGTGTAAATCAAAACTATTTTTCAAATCTAAAAAATAGGAACTAAAAGTGATGCCCATGGGATTTTCTTTGCAGGTTGAAGTCCATCCAGAGCTGGGACAAAGTGCAGGTTTGATTAGACATTGCCAAACACAGCTGCAGGGATTTTTTCATACTCAATCTCTTTCAACTTGCTACTAATAACCTTCTACCAAAACTGATTTTGCTTTAAAATTATGTTACTTATAGTAAAGATACTATTTATTAATGATTATTATGACAACGTGTTATTCATGCTACTTAGAGTAAAAGCCTGAATGTTTCCTGAGATCTGGCTTTTGTTCACTTAAGAAAGGCTTCTGAAAGGCAACATTTTGTAAAGCAAGTTGCTTGAGGTATTTTGGCACGAACCCTTCCAGTTGTGCACAGGAGGGCAACACAGGCAAACACAGCAGTGAGATAACAAAAAGGCTGTTTTGGAAATGTGTCTAAATCAGTGTTTTGGCTGTCATGCTGATTCAGAACCGAGTTGTGCAGTTCTTGCCCAACCCAGAAAAACAGAGGAAAAATTATGTCTAATAAAACAGGGTCAGAGGGATGAATTTCTGAACTGAAAAAAACGAAACCAAAGAGAAGACTTCAGGATGATACTGCTGGACTCAGATAAAGGGTCAGAGAGGAGGGAGCCTGTTGGTCACCAACAAAAGGAGCCCCAGTGTCCCTGTCAGGGAGACCTTGGAGAGACGCCAGGTACTGCAAACGCCACCTCCGGGTCAGTGTCCTTCCATTCATGGCCAGGACAATTTGTACTCTTAATTTTGCTGCAAGAGATGTGCACTCTGGACTGACAAGAAACCCAGTGTTTGCTGTAACAGCCACCCCTTCATGATAAGAGCTGCCCTTGGGACAGTCCCATCGATCTCCTAAACAGCCAGACCTCCTGTGAGTCCTCAGCAGTGCCCCAGAACCAATTTATTTCTTTTTAGGTCTTAAGACAGCTCACAATATGCCAGTGGACTCCAGCACATTGTGCCAGACCAAACCCATTTCTGCTAATATCTTCAGCCCCTCCCTCCCTCAAAACCAGCTCAATTTTTCTTCATTATAAGCACAAAAAAAAACTGACCTAATAAAAATAAAGGCTGAGGAGGAAAGGCAGCAATTGTCTTCAGATCTGAACACTGAAGTATTTCATTCTCCCTCAAGGATCTTGGAGCTCTCCAAACCTTGTCAAGATCTGGTGTCATTTGGGTCTTGCTTTGCAACAGGTCCCTAGAAAATTCCAATTTTAAACAAAGGAAGGAAGGAAACCCTCAAAATCCCAGTTCCTCATTGCCTCAGACCAAAAATGGATTATTTCTGTTTTAACAAAACCTTCCTTCACCTGCATGCACCTATTTTCAACCCAGGACTGATCGCTTTGAAAACTACTTCTCCCATCAAAAACCTTTCCCAGCAGTACCAGTACCATGGACTTAGGGAGCCCTTTCACCTCACAATGTTTGAACAAACATCTCCCAAATTCAGCATAGCAAAGCAGAAAAAACATGACCCAGACTTGCAGTATCTCCCACCCCCTGGAGCAATCTCTTCAGCTATATCTAATGTTGCTTTAAAAAGTCTTTCAGCTTCATTAATAATCTAAACAGATACTGGGGGTCTAATTAGGAGGCTAATTGGAGAGCATGGTTAGGCACGTACTGAGGCAAGAATATTTTATCAGTGGAGTGAGCAGAGGAGGATTTCTGCTCGCACCAGGGTTTTATCACTGAATTCTACACCAGATCTCAGCCCTGTGTACAGAGCCTTGGCCTAAACCAGTGTTTGGCTACCACAAGAAAGAGCCAGGCTGAGGAAAACCAAACCCTTCACCTCCACCAATGAGGATTTTCTACACACATGCATTAATTTCACATCCCATTCACTATTTCAACTTTCCAAACAGCTTTCCAGTTTATATGACATCGAGACAGGGGGTTAATTTTCTAAGAGTTTCCAGAAGTTTCAATTAAATCATGTATGTGTCACACAAATGTATAGCACAGGAAATAGCTGAATTTCAACACTTAAAATTAAAATTTTTCCAGGGTAGCATTTGCCTTAACAGCCTGAAGGAAAACATCCTCTCGTTTCAGTCTTGCTGGAGGCTGGCATTAGATGAGAAATCCTTCCACAGACATGAGGTCCTTACGTGAGGATCTCTCACTAGAAACTCATGTCCATCACCCCTATCTCTGCGAACAAATAATTCCATTTAAACCCCAGTTTCTTTGCCTGAGAGGTTGAAATTATGACTATTCTGTAAATGTGTTTGTGGCTTTACCAATACCCAAGTCTGTTCAAAAATTAGAATTCCTGTTTCACTGCCTGTTTTGTTCAGTTCAACCCCAAATTGCACCCAGACAGATAATGATGCCTCTTGTCCATGTCCTCTTGTAACCAGGTGTCCTGCCCAGGCTGTGGGCCAGCTGCTCTCACAGCAGCAAAGCCCAGGCATGTCCTCAGGGACATATTTCGGGTCAGGAGGCAGCTCACAGGCAGTGAACATGAATTACTCTTGAACTGAATTTTTTCCATCACATTTGAGAAATGAAACAGTTAACCCTGAGTGGAAGACACTGGCACATTTTTCCTGATGGGAATTTGGTTTTTAATCAAAGTTCTGGTTTTGTGGGAAGCATGTTTTTTTTCTGCTGAAACCCCTTCAGCAGTAAAGCCTTGGCAAGCCCTGCTGCTGTTACCTCAAGGCCACATTTGACTGATTTTAAAAGATGCCACAGCCTTGAGAACATCCCATGGCACTCACAGCACTGTGGAAAGGCTCACAAGAGCCTGTGAGCCCGGTGTGAAGATCATTGTTTCATTAAATGCCTCTGCCAGCCCGTTCGACTCCTGCTCAGGGCTGCTGCTGCTGGCAGTGGACACAGGGCCCAAAGAAGAGACAGAAGTAGCACAATGCATCTTCGTTGTGCAGTAGAGCATATGCTAGCAAATGTACCTATTTTACAGCAAAGACATGGTTTTTGCACAAAAAGAGTCTCTGCTGCAGCCAGTCGAAGTGGTCGAAGGGTCACAGCTACCCTGGATGGGTTTTGGTTTTTGGGGCAGTGCCAGTCTTCCCTGAGGTGCAGAAACTTGTAGATGCTTTGGCAGCCCCTCCACTGGCTCTGTCCCAGCCCTGGGGGTCTGAGGCCATTCTGGGGGCAGCACAGGCACAGCTGGTGACTAACCCACCCTCCCTCACCACCAGCGCCAGGCACTCACCTCTCCAACCAAGCAAAGACTTGGTCACATCAGGCAGCAGATTTGAATTTAAAACACCCAATTCCTGGCATCACACAATATCCCGAGTTGGAAGGTCCCAAAAGGATGATTGTGTCCAGCTCCTGCCACTGCACATGACAGCCCCAAGATTCTCCCCATGATGCCTGAGAGGTAATGAACACTGTAACCTGAGATTTTTAATTAGCTCTGTAGCTAATGAAGATTCTCTGAATTTCTCTTTGCAGAACTCTGAGTTTAACCTGTTGCATGCTTTACACTACAGCTTCTATCAAGAGCAAGCTTCTTGTAAGAATTACTTGTCCTCTGCTACCACTGAGGGTTTCATATGCCAGGAGTTGGGTTTGGAGTGAATCCCCAGTGCAAAGCAGGCCCCAGTATATCTGGAACTCCTGGAACTGCCTCTGGTTTCTGATTCCAAATAAATATTAAAAATGCAGTAGCTCCTGGAATCCTGTATATATGGTCCAAGAATGAGAACTGTGCAATGGCACAAATATATTTCTCGTCCACCTCTCAGCTCTTCAATGGCTTTTTGAGGCCATTAACTACTACACAGCCCTTCCTTTCCCCCAGGTATGTTAATCTTTTGGAGCTGGGGGCGATGAGGTGAACCAGGAGGCAGCAGTTCTGTACCAACTGGAGGTACAGAGCTGGCAGAGGAGTCCCGTGTGACTGCCTGGGCTGCAAAACCTCCCTAGAGCAAGTTCTTCACGGGGCTTGGAGTAATGGCCTTGTGCTATAGTGTGATTTCTGTCTTGTGCTTACACCAGCTCTAATTTACTCTGGGCTGGAGGTTGCATTGGGCCATCAGGTTGGGCCACCAAGTGGGGGTTGCCAGGCCCCAGCAGAGAGCAAGAATTTGGAGAGGCAAAGAAGCTTCTGAAAACACCAGAGCTGTTGAGGTCTCAGCTGCCTTCCTTGTGCAGGCACTTTTGAGAATCCCACATAATGTCTAATTAGTGTGTGAGCTACATGCCAGTGCTCAGCAAGCAGGAAACCTTCATCTGGTATCCCCTGAGATCTCCAGGTAAAACTCAGCCATCACAACGTCACTGGGAAGTATTTACCATTCTACTTTCAGATTTCAAATTGCTAGTTTACCACTGGCAGCACAGATTAGCCCTTACCTGGAAGATAAGCTCTGAATTTCGGCTTAAATCAGGGATGGGAAAATGAAGACAGCCTTGTACTTTGCTTGTGGCTAGAGGTGCACCCATCGTTTTTTGCCCTGCGTGGAAAAGCTGAAGAAGAGCAAATCAACACAATTACATGTTGTCTGAACTTAGGGTTGTGTTGTAGTAATGTAGTATTCAAGCTGTCAGCTCTGACCACATAAAGAGAGAGGAAACCAGGAGCATCCAGGCAGAATGTGGTGCCTCTGGGCTCTGCTCAGACCAGCACCACAGCTTCAGGATGGATTCACGCAACAGGCACCAGTTTGGGTCAGTTCAGCCCCACAAACCTGCCCCATTTAACAGCTCCAGAGTCCAGCAGTGTTGTAATTCAATACCAAGAGGTATAAAGAATGCTTAACCCTTCCCTCCTGTCCCTATCCTGTTGGCAAAAAGCCAGTCCCCCTCCCAGACCCTTTCCTAGAAAAGGACCATTATCTGAGCTCTTCTTCCTCTTTGCTCCCTGGGACCACCATGCAATAAACAACGAGCTTGGAAAAGGCAAAGAGCCTCTTTCGGATCCTTAGGTTATCTCCTTACACCTCTAGCTCCCTCTCAGTAAATCGCTAGGAAGGAGTAACAGTGGTCACACAGCAGGACACCGTGTCCTGGAGCACCAAGGGACCCCGGAGGCGCAGACACCCAACAGGTGAGACTGCCGCACCCGGGTTGGGTTTGCAAAGCGCTGATTTCAGTGGAAAAGGGAGCAGTGAGGGCGCCGAGGCGGAGCCGCCCTGGCAGCAGTGCCCGGGGACCGCAGGGTCCGGCCGGGGCGGGCGAGGAACGCGCCCTGCCGCTCTCGGTAACGAGATGCCTGTCAGCAAATAAACCAATTACAGCTTGTGTGCTCATAGTAAGGCTGGGCAAGATGCTTGCTGTGAGCAAGTGCTTTCAAGTGAAAAATAGCTTCTGAAAGAATCTGACAGTTTGCACATGAGGTTTCAGTTTGCCCCGAGTCTGGTTGGCTTTTTTTTCCAAATGCAAGTAATGAAAATTCTCACATTGTTTCAATTCAAGAAACTGTGTCTCAGTTTTCAACGATCTTTCTCTCACACACACTCACACACTGCTGCTTTTAGCTTTTTTCCCTGTCTCTTTTAATTTTTTTAAATCACAGTAGAAAGATGAAAAAGAGGGAAGAAATGAAAATCCATGCTTGAGAGAAACACACTGAAAACAATTATTTTCTTCATTTTGGTCATATGAACTTACTTCAAACCGATGTTCTTGTGTGGTTCCATGTCTTACCAGGAAAGATCTACATTTTGGGATGGGAAGTCTTTGACATTCTAGCTTCGTTTGTCAAATTGCTGGTTAACCTCTGGCAGTACAAACAAGCCTTTATCCTAAAGACAAACCCTGTATTCTGAGTTAAGTCAGGGATGTGGGAAATGCAGGTACCCTTGTACTCTGCCTGCAGCTAAAGATGCCCCCAAATACCTTTTTATCCCAGGAAAAAAAACTGAAGAGCAAATTAGTCCCGTACAGAACTTCTCAGAGAACATGAATAACAGCCAGCATAAATGGAAGCATCCAACCAAGTTTTGGGTTCAGAATTCAAGCAGAGTGAGGCTGTGTGATTCATATTAAGAAAAAACCCAAAGATGTTTACCAAAATAAGGGCCCAACAGACCTGTCTGAGCTACTCCTTCCAGATACAGAAGGTTCTGGACAGCAACTGGAGCCTTGTTCCAGCAGTGCAGCTGCAAAGGTTAATTGTTATTTGTTAGAGAAAACATGAGAATTACAGATATTGGGAGTCATTCCCATCTCCCTCTAGTGGTCCCCCAGCTCCCCAGAGCCAGGCACGGGATCTGTGCTGCAGACAGACAGACAGCTGTGCCTGTGCAGCAGGACTGTTGTGGAAAGCAGCAGCCACAGGGGAGGCAGAGTTTGCACCAAGCTGCTTGTCCAGAGCCCTGTTTGCACAGCTTGGAAATTTAAAAAAGCATATCCATTTGGCTGGCAAAGCACCGAGATTCTCCTCCTCCCCAGGATGCTGCAGGTGGCCCTTGCCCATCACACAGCACCTCGAAATGACTGGGAGCATAAATCACTGGGGGCATCTGAGCCATCTGCTCTTCAGAGGAGTCAGCAGCACTGCTGGGCTGTACCACAGCAGCAGCTCTGCCCTGGGCTTGCCTGGATCCCTGTGGCTACTTGTGGAGTGCAGAACCAGCAGGAAAAGGAGACGAGGATGGGGTGGAAAATCACCTTCACAGAAACGTGTGCTTTTCACAGGGACCACAAGGGAGCTGTTATATCATCAAAGGCAAATCACACCCCTGGCACCTGCAATCCCCTTCCAATAGATGTGATAGTTGCAGAGACACATTTGCTATGGAAATTTGGTTTGGTTTAGAGCTGGATCAGTTCAAGGAAGGAACTGGCAGGAATGCCTTGCACAAATATCCAACCTCAGGAGTTATCTGCAGAGTGACCCCAGCACCTGGCAGGGTCTGTGTGTTCCATCCCGGCCTGAAGAGGTTTTGTTCTACCTTCCAGAATGAAAAACTCGGGGGAAGGAGATGAAACTTACCCAAACACTTATAAGAAAGGAAAACGTTCCCATCATAAAAAATAGCGTAGCTCACCACGTGCAAAAAATGATTTTCAGAAACAAGTAGAATTCAGTTCACTCTTCATAAAAAACAACAGTGAGGGAAGAGGTGGAACAGTAACAGCACAGGAAAGCAAGAGGAGACAGAGTACTTGGGATCCTGCTGGGTGTTTAGAGACAGGTATGTCCTCAGGCAGAGAGTACTCATCGTCCTGCAACTTGACTATGGATAATTTTGCCAGGCAGCCAAACCTGTAGCCTTTGCCTCCCATCACAGGAAGAGCCTAAGAAGCATCACTCAGGCTGGAAATGCAGAGTATCCCTCCATGCAGGACCAGTAAAGCACAAGCAGACACAGAAATTCTTGCCCAGACTCATCGCAGCAAGGTTTTTTTCTGGTTTGTGGGAAGAAAGAGGAGGTGGAGGGGATGGGCAAGGGGCTCAGAGCAATATGTACTTATGCATGTGGACAAATAGATTCCAATTTTAAAAAACGATCAGTAAGATCTATTCAGTGTGAACGAGCTGGGGAATTCCCAAGGGCTACTTTGAATGGACACAGATCTTGGCGGGAAGTGGGGGAGCAGACAGTAATGGTTTAATAGACTGTGGAATGGCTATAAAAAAGAAAGGCGGGGGGGAAGAAAAAGCAGATGGCAGCCCCTTTGCAGGAGCCATAAAATTTCATGGTGTATTTTCTATCCATGGCTTCACTGTAATTCAAGCCTTGGGGGCCAGCTTTCTCTGGCAGTGGTTACTGAGGGGCCTTGGAGGGCAAAAGTAACAAAGGGTGGACACTGCTTGGGCACACTGACAAAATGCTCCCTCTTGGGCTAGATCAGGAAACAGAAAAGAAATCATTTCAGAGAAACCCCTAGGAGACTTCCCAAATGCAGTCTCAAAGTTCTCGGTCGGGGATGTAGAAACAAAAACCCAAAAAGTTCCAGGAAGCAGAATTGGAAAAGAGGCTCTTCACATCTACAGATAGAACATGAAGGTCAAAGGAGGTCTACTATCCCTTGGCAGAGACCTCATCTTGCATGGAAACATAGTTTTGATTTCTATAGCTGTCCTGCCTTGGCCACTGGGCTCTGAGGAAGGGCACATGGTCAGACCAGGATTGTGTCTGTCCTACAAACCTCTCAAACCTCCACCTTCGCTGGGAGCACTGTGCCCTCAGGGGATAGGCTGGGTTCAAAGGGACCTTAGAGCTCATCTCATTCCAAACCCCTGCCCTGGGCAGGGACACATTCTACTAGGCCAGGTTGCCCATCCAGACACTTGTCTCTAATTTTGGTCTAACCAGCTCAAGACCACATCTAGATTTGGCTTTGGTTTACTACGATAAAATTTGAACCAAGATCCCAGACATGAATGCAAAGGAAACCAACTGCAGAGGTTAATATGCACTGATTTCAGTTCCACCCCTCAGCACAAGAGAGCAGCTTGATCTCAGGACACCTCCCCAGCAAAGCTGCCTCCAGCTGGGGCGTCCAGCACAGGGAGGAACTGGAGCTGCTGGAGAGATCCAGAGGAGGCTCCAGGATGAGAGCTCTGCTGGGAGGCAAGACTGAGAGAGCTGGGATGGTTCACCTGGAGAAGAGAAGGCTTTGGGGTGGCCTCAGTGTGACCTTCCAGCACCTGAAGGGAACCAGCAGGAAAGGGGAAGACAGACTGTTTATAAGGGCCTGGGGTGCCAGGACGAGGGGGAATGGCCTCACACCGACAGAGAGTAGATTTAGGTGGGATATTGGGCAGGAATTGTTCCCTGGCAGGGTGGGCAGGGCTGGCACAGGCGCCCAGAGCAGCTGTGGCTGCCCCTGGATCCCTGGCAGTGCCCAGGGCCAGGCTGGACACTGGGCTGGAGCAGCTGGGACAGTGGGAGGGGTCCCTGCCATGGCAGGAAGGCAGAAGGAGATGATCTTTGGGGTCCCTCCCAACCCAAACCACTCTGTGATTCTGACACTCCTCACAGGTAACCTGACCCAGTGTCACTCAGTCACAGGTATTGCAGGTACAGGAGAACATCACCAATCCCAGAACTGGAACACACCTGCTGCCACTTCATCCTCTCCATCAGAATGGTCATTTGGGATATGAACACAATGAGAGTGATTAAATGTTAATCTGTCAATGACACATAAATAAAACAGAGCGATTACTATGCTGGAAAAAGTAGGGGGAGAGTTTAGTTTAATTTGCTCTATCTAGCAATATGTTTTGAGATTGTAGTTCAAAGATTAAGCATTCCACACCCATTAGAGATAAAAAGCAATAATTAGAAATGGATGCAATGAAACCTCAATTTCCCTTACACCTGCTTCCCACTGGAACAATTGTTGTGTGGAACATAGGGGAAAAGAGAAAAAACATCAGCCTTGAGAAATTGTGTTTCAGTTGCATTGATTCTAATTATTCCAAGATCTGTCTCTAATAGCCTTGATAAACTATTTGTTTCCAAATGATATCCCAAAAAGTTGGAAGATGAGAAATACTTTCCTAAGGATTAATGATGGTTTTTTTTTAAAAAAAGCTTCATTTTAAAAATCCTCTATTACGAAGAGTTCTCTGTCAGAAGTCTTTCAGGATCTACACAGGTGCTTGGACTCTGGTGAAATATGCATATGTGGGGTTTAATTCTTTGTTTAGGGAGGGGTTAGAGAGCAAGAGCCCTCTGCTTGCATGAGAAATCAGAGCAGCTGGAGAGGCAGTGAGCAAAGGAAACTTGTGCTCTCTATTAGGAGCCAAACATTTCAAAGCACTCCGGAGTCTAAAATTAGGCAGGGAAAAAAAAAAGCTTCTCTTATCATTTTGCTTTTGGCACAGGAAAAAATGACCCATTTTCTCACTGAGGTGCAAAGGAGGATGAACAGGGAGAAGAATAGTTTTTCCCCAGCCTGTGCATCAGTGGGATCCCTTTATGGTGAAAGACCTGAAACCAGAGATGCCATCATTCTGCAAATCACTTACTTCAGCTGTTTCTTTAAAAGATCCTACAGGTATATATCAATGGCAGACACCAAGGGTCTATTTTTGCCATTTCTAAGCTATCAACATTTGTAAGAATGGGACAGCTGGGATTGCCACTGCTGGGAGCTGGCACCGTCCCACCTGGAGAAGGGTTTGGAGAATTCTCTGCCTGTGTGTTCAAAAAAGCAGCAACATTTCCCACTAACAAACAATTCCTCAGGAAGGTTAAAGAAAAGTCAAGGTTTTCATTAAGGGCTCTGGCCACTCCATTGGTCTGTTCCAACAAATGCAATAATATTTGCAGGAAGGCCAGGCAAATAAAGGAAAAAGTAGACAAGGTCAGGAGTGTCTGTATGAAGCAAATCCATGGATGTGCAGCTGGAAAACCACTGCTGCTGCTGCCAGGAAGGGGATGTCCCACTGCCTGTAGCTTGCACTTGGGGGCAAGTTGATGTTTGCTGCTGTTCAGGAGCCTTAGGGATGAACAGAGTTTGTGGAATTGATGACACATCTCCAGACACTCAGGGACACAGAATGGACAGGCCCACAAGCTGCAGATGGTGCCCCAAAGGTCCTTTACAGGTCTTTGGGCAGTAGAAATAACCTAAGATAATTTGCTTTTCCTCTAAATTTGGATTTGATAAAATAAAACCATCATAGAGTCACAGAACAGTTAGAGGAAAAGATTTTAAAGCTCATCCAGTCCCACCCCCTTCTGTGGGCAAGGACACCTTCCGCCAGGCCAGGATGCTCCAACCCCATCCAGCCTGGCCTTGCACACTTCCAGGGATGAGGCATCCTGATAAAAGGCACTGAAAGCACGCCCAGCAAAATAAAGAAAGCAAAGCCCCCCCAAAATAATTTTTCTGCATTTTTGTGCCCCTCTGCCCCATTTCATTACCCAGTTCACCTTTGGCAAAGTAAATTTTCCCCATAAAGTTGTGACATTATCAGTAAAACACAAGCAAGTACAAAATCTGGCAAGGGACTGACAGCATCGTCCTGTCCCCCCCTCCAAGCCTGCCCTGCTGCCATCAGCGCTTTGGGTGTCTCAGCTCCCGTGCAGGAGGCCCCTCCATGTGACACCCCAAAGAGCCCTGCAGCCCTGGGACGCTTCTCTGACACAGGGCACCGGGAGGATGAAACGTGAAGTGTCCAAAACAGGCCAAAGGAAGCATTTCTAATGTGAGTAATTATCCTGTGGCGCTTCCTGCCATGCGATACAAGAGAAGCAAATAATGCAGAATAATTCCTCAAAGACTCGGTTACTGAGTTGAATAACAGCATCAGCTGCAGTTTCGCTGCCTAGGTCTCATATTATGAAGGCTCCTGGTCCCTGTGCTTCAAACTAATCCCCCTGCTGGGATTAGAAAAGCAAACAATGTCTCTGTTTCAGTGACAGTCACAACTTCAGGCAATAAGGAGGGCTCAGGTGTGGGGTGGGGAGGAAGATAAAGCATCAGTTTTGCACTTCTCCAATGGACTGCTTCAGTTATCCCAGACTATTTTTCCACATAGTGAGGAAGCCTGTCCCTAATAGGGACACCTTTCCTTAAGGCCACCTTGGGAGTGTGAGGAGCTTGCATTTGCCACCTGTGGCTGCAGGGCGAGGCAGTTCCCACGGATCCAGCCCCTGCCCGCAGCTCGGGCCGTGTGCGTGAGCTGCTGCCAGCCCTGCTGGGAGCCAGCCGGGCTCAGCGGGGCCGTGGCTGAGCTCAGAGCCGCTGCCCCCGAGCCCAGCTGGCGCATCCCTCCTCCCCAGGCAGGTGCCGGCGCTGCTGCTCTCAGCGTCCTTAAGGGGCGGCTATTTCATGTCCTTACGGGGTGACCTCGATGCTGCTACACGAGCAAATGGGGAAGTTACACATTAGGTCGTAACATTTCAGGCCCCATTAGGAACAAAAGTGCCTTTGTGAACCCGCAGGTTACTGAATAACCTCCTCCACCCCCATAAAAAGCTGTGAGTGGGATTGAGTTTTTTTCTTCTTTTTTAAATTTGTTTTCTTTTAGTCTGTTTTACATGCAAGTCAGGATCTCGAGTCTCCTTTTCGTGTCTCCACAGCTTGCTTGCCTTGCTCTCAGCCCATCAGCTATCCTCAGAGCAGGACTTTGGGCAGGAAGCTCCAAAAGAGCTTTTGGGTCCCAAGACCAAGGGGGCTGAGATTGTGCTGTGTAGGACAGGAGCAAAAGTGCCCCTGAGGCACCTAAGCCCACCCATCTTTGGGTGTGCTAAACCTACTCAGTGCTGCCTGGAAAATGGGAAAACAAGTCAGGGGTGGGTTTGGATTTTCCCCAAAAACAGAACCATCCTGAAGACAGGGAAGTGGAGAGGGAAGAAGAAAACAACAACACAAGTGTCCACGCAGTCATGCTGCTGCTCCTGCGCTGGCAGCAGATATCCTAGCAGCCCTGAGGCCAGAGCTGGGCCTTCCAGCACACGGTGGCTGGGTGGGCTCAGTGATCCGGGCGGTCATGAGGCAGGTGCAGCTGCTGACTGCGCCGGCCGCGGGGTGGGAAGGTGTGCACAACCTGCCAGCCCGTCCCTGCCCTCTGCCATCTCCCAGGCACTGCCCTCTTCAGGGCCCTATGCACCTACTTACCACAGGGACATTTCTCAACCGCTGTGAGCCCTGGAGGGGACCCTGAGCTGCTGTAAGCAGCAGAGTCTGGACTCTGCCCTGCAGCCCCTCATGGGGCACATGGAACCCTCACAGGCTGCTCCTTCTGCTGCTTTCCCATCTGCTGTCCCCTCCGGGCCACCTCCTGCCCAGTTTTCTTCCTCTCTGCAATAGCCATGGTTTTTATGGATCATCTGTAGCAGAGTCAGCGATGTGCAGCAAGTGCTGGTGTCCTCCACCCCTCGACTGATTGTTGCTCGTTCTCTGCAGCACTTCCTCACATGGACCCAGCCAGTGCCTTAAACCTGATGGAGATAGGGAGCCCCAGGAGTGGCAGAAGTGACCTGAGCTTGGATTCTGCCTCCCTGAAAGAGTTGGTTGGGGGCCAAAGTGACACAGCTCCTGCTCTTGTGCTGAACTGAACTGTTATCAGGTTCTCCAAACAAGCCCTTGTTTTCACACAGAGTCAGATGGGTCCTCTCTCCTTCTGCCAAGCTCCCCACTTTCCCCCTGGAAACTTCCCCTGGGAACTCCAAAGCAGCAGCCCTGTGCTTTTTGACCCTTGTTTCCTCTTCTGAGCCAAAGAGAGTGATTCTCTCATTAGCAGACTTCTCAAACCTTTTCCTTGAAGCAACACTGATGTTTCTGTAACTCTAATTATGTTGCTGGCATTTCCCACTGTCGGGACTGTGCTGGGTCGTGCTAAGCTGCTCAGGCTGTGACACTCAGGAAGGACCCACAGGCACATCTGTCACCAAACAGTCTCCAAAAATCACAGCCAAGGCAGGAGAAAAGTCAACCCAAGAGGTCCCATCTCACAGTGCCCAAAGCAGCACCCTCACTGCTGGATAATGCACTCAAAAGCACATCTATAAATAAACTTGGGCCTTGTGTAAACCCAATTAGACTACACTGGCAAGTTATTCAAGGAGGCTGGCAGACACATTCTTTACCTCAGGTGTCAGCCACAGGAGAGTGTTCCCGGGCTTGCATTACAGGGAATGCTTTGTGACTTTGAGTTATATTGCACTTAGGCTGTAAATGAAACAATAACAGCTTGGTCTATGGAGATAACACCCCAGATCAACTCCCTCCAATAAATTAGTGAAACATTCCACTCCCCAGCCCTGCAGTCTCACACCTCTAAATATCAACACAAACTTCAAGGGTTTGATGGAAAAAATGGTGTTAAGTCTCATGGTGTTTGAGGAATTTCCCAATACGCACTAAATTAACTTTCTGGCTGCATTAACCATAGTGGTTGAAACTAGCCCCATCTGAGACAGATGCAGGGCAAGAGATACAAGCAGCTGTTTTGCACATGAAATCAGTCTGAAATTAACACTTACCCATGGAGTTCGCACTCAGGGGGTAAAATACAGCTTCAGGCACCCCTCTGTTTAAAAATACCCCAGTTTCTTCAGTGGACTAGGATGGACAGGCTGTGAAAAGTCAAAAAAAAAATCTCCCTCCAGAAGAAGAACACTGACATACATTCATCCTCTGATTCTTCTGGCTTGACATTTTAAGGATTAGGCCTAAACCATGGAAGTCTACTTCCTCAGATCCAACTGGAGAAAACCACTCACTGCTGCGGGAGGACCAAGGCAGCACAAAACACAACAGATGGACAAGGATAAAACAAGGGTAAAAGTGCAGTTCTGTACAGGGAAGTCTCTTAGTGAGGAAAAGAAATGGGAGAAAGAGAAGGTTTTCATGGATACAAGCTGGTGTAGGCTTGGGCACTGGGGACATTGACTGTGCTTTTTTTCCCTATTATGGGTGTTAACATAAATTTAACATTCTGGAGGAGAGAAGGAGCAGTTCAGGTGCTGACCAGAGCGGATAAGATGGATCAGAATTCCCTGGGTGCTGGTCTCTTTTGGCCCTTCCCTGGCTAAAAGCGAGCCTGAGCACTCCACAGCCAGCCCTTGCATGGCCCGTGGCCTGGCAGCACCTCCCAGAGGAACTGGCTCATTTAGGCCACTCAGCAGATAACAAGAGTTTGTTTTCAGACGGGCAAAGCAATCTGTCCAGAAGGATTTCTTGCGCTTCATATGCCAGCCCTGGCCAGGGAAATACAACATTAACTACATCAGAAGACATTGTTGAATGAATGAATAAATTATAAAAGCATTCAGGGTGCCTATCTGGGGTATTATTTTACACGCCAGTGCCGAGTAGGTTAAAGGAGCATGTTTTGCTGTTATTGCATTCCCAGCTCTGTTTGCAAGGACTCAGCATTGCTGTGAAAGTGAGACTATGGACATGAGCTCCCTGCCAGCACAGCAGGACCAGGCACAGGATTTGCCAGTGTCATCTCTCCTCTAAGCATTTCCCTCCAGAGGAAGAGAGGACACACTGCTCCCAGGCAGGACAAGAGGTAGAGGAGTCCTCCAGACAAAGCTAAACACAAGTCCATTGGAACAATTCCTCAAATTGCAATTTCAGAGACCCATGCTGCCAGAGAAGCTCTGGCCTCCTCCTCCTCTTCCCCATCCTTCTCATCCCCCCTGCAGTCAGCTCAGTATTAATATCTGGCTTGGCCAACACCCACATCCCAGCTCTGGTGCAGGCACACTGGTACAGGAACACTCCTGGACCATTCACACCTGAGGATTTCCAGAAGCTCTGTAAATATTATACAATTAAGCCTCAGAACCCTTGTGTGGATGGGCTGAGTATTATCCAGCACTGTTTCTTAGCTGTGAAAAGAGAGACAGAGAGTTGTTAAGTGCTTTGTCTAATATCGCACAGAAATCCTACAAGAGAATCAGGATTATCACCCAGATCTTTGGATTACCAGTCTTTTTTAATATGCAATCTATTCTTGATCAAAACCATACAGTCCATCTCAGGGTTTTGCTCACATTAAGATTTCTAACCAAGTAGAATTTATACAATTGCATTTTTTCTAAGAAGAAAGGAAAAGGAAAAGGAAAAGGAAAAGGAAAAGGAAAAGGAAAAGGAAAAGGAAAAGGAAAAGGAAAAGGAAAAGGAAAAGGAAAAGGAAAAGGAAAAGAGGAATAAAAGGAAAAGGAATAAAAGGAAAAGGGAATAAAAGGAAAAGGAATAAAAGGAAAAGGAAAAGGAATAAAAGCGAAAAAAAAGGAAAAAAAGGGGGAAAAGAGAAAAAAGGGGAAAAAAAGGAAAGAAAAAGGAACAAAAGAGAGCCAACTACCATTTTAACTGGTGATAAAACACAAAAGTTTGTGATTGTGCTAAGAACAGTTGTTGAGAAACTTACTATTAAAAGTTTCCTAAATAGTGCAGGGAGGAATACTAAAAGTCTAACTGCTAATCCCAGAATTAGCTCCTCTGCTGAGCCCGAGTTCTGTTCATGGAGCAGTAGGGTGAGCACCCGATCCCCCAGTGACAGAACCACAGCCACTCCCATCAGTGGGAGCAATTTCACATGAGGCTGCCTAGTGGGTGAATTCTGCCTTTGGCATGATAGACCTCCCTGGGCCACTGTAAATTATTACAAAACTGTATTAATTGGGGCCTTTTACCCAGAGAAATAAAAGCTTGTTTGGGACTAAAGCCTACCCACATGTAGAAAGGCTACAAAATTCAGTGATGGGGGGAAAAGGCAGCTCAGAGCCCGAGGCAAAAATGGGGATCTGCTGCTGCCTGGCATCAAATTCAGAGTCCTCATGACAAAAGATTTTAATTTGGCCCCTGCTGTACAAGCACAGCCCCTGTCAGGCCCATCTCCCCAGGCAAGGCTGTAAATTATGTGTGCCCACATCTGGCCCCTCTGGTGCCCTGTCCATATGTCAGCCCTCAGTGTTGGCTACCAGGGCTTGGGGAGCCCCAGCCCGGAATGTCCTCAGCTCCCTCTTGCCAGCTCTGGGAGTGATTTCAAGGTGAAACATCCCAGCCACCCCCCAGAGGTGTTATTTGCCATCTGGAGCATTCCCAATGGATGTATTATCAATCAAAAAGCATACTTTTCTGCAAACTCAAATTGTTTATTTGAAATATATCTTGCTTGGGTTAAAAAAAATAATAAAATAAAATTATTGGTGTTTGCAAAGCAAAATACTTCCGTTTTCTTTTTAAATGGTGTCCTTTGTTTTTGAAGTGAGAACAATCTTTATTTATAGAAAGAATTTGAAAGAATGGAAAACTTAACTCCAACAGAATATTTTCTTGGTTACTCAGGATCAGATGGTCAAATGAAAAAAAACCCAAATCAAACTCATTGCAATAATTTCCCTCTTTCCAGGCCCAAAACAGTTCACACCAACCAAATTCAGCTTTAGCAAGTCCCACAAAATCCAAAACCCAGATTATGTGGGCACAGACTGTAGTGCAATAGGAGAGATGTAATTGGCCCTATTCCATTCTCCCTGGAACTATGTGGTCCACATCAGATTTTACCCAGAGGTTTTGGGGACCCAGGATTTCCCTCTGAGTTAATTTACACAAAGACTGCACAAGGGGGTGACATTCATTCTACAAGACTTTCTGGCTCGTAAGTGCTGATGTTGATCCCCCTCTCCCTGCATTTCCACCTCCCTAGGCCAGCAATGTGAGGACCTGCAGAGGTGCCAGCTGCTGAGCTGCCCTGAGAGCCGCTCTGGGTCCTGCCAAAGCCCAGCTGGGCCAGCCCAGGGGTCCCAGAGCTCAGGGTCACTGCACACAGGCTGCTCAAGGATGGAGAGGGAAAGTATCATAGCACAGTCTAAGGCTTTTTTCTTCTTTAAATGTGTCTACAAAACTAAATCATTTTGACTCCAGGCTATTTATAGCTGTCACATCTGATACGGATTTTACCACTGCAGTGTCAGAAGGCTGTGTCTGCAAAAAGAGACATAACATGCAAACTTTCATGATAAAGAAACAAATCATTTGTAAATTAAGCCATAGTGTCTCGGTGATGTGACATTAATTTAATTCTCTTACTGCCATGCTTAGACAGAAACACTCCCTACCTAGCTTGTGATCACAGGAAAAAGGGTAATAACCACATAACAAGGATCCCCAGGAAACAAAGTTGGGCTTTTAAAGGGACTGTGTTCCTGAGTATTTACATTTAAATGGATGGAAAATAGTTTCTCAAGTATGCCTTGCCAAAATTCTCTGAAACACCCTTTTCTTTCTGTTTGATTAATCATTTCATGCTTAGAGTAATTCAAAATACTGCTACACTTAGAGAGCAGATAAATGTGCATCCCCTCAGATGAATGAAAAACCTTAAGGTTCTGCATCACTCTCTTTCCTCTTTTAGCTACTTCCTCTCCTAAATCAGTAAATACACTGCACAGATTTTCTGGCTGTGCAGGGAGAGCTGGTGGATTTGAAAGACTAAAGCAGTGATGCAGGTTTCCCTGCTTCAAGTAGGGCTGAGAAATTACAAAGGCCAATCTAATAAAAAGGCATTTCTTTCCAAGTGTTCAGCATGATTAAGAACCAACCAATTAAAGCTGTGATTCAATATAAAACCTGAATGTTTCCAAATGAATAAAACACTTGACACTAGCCTGACATCTGCCCTTTCCTTCCAGCTTTCCATACGGAAAAGAGATCTACTTGCCATCCCTGGGCTGCTCTGTAGCAAAGGAGTTTGAACTGAGCTAAACTAGATTTGCCAGCCAAGTCTTTGCCTTTAGCACAGGTCCTAAACACAGATTTGTTTCACTCCTCCACAGCTCCTAAAGCTGCTTTATATCACATACAAGCTCAAGCTCCTTTGCCGTGGACAGTCACTGGTCTGAGAGTGGCAGCAGGGGATGCTGAGCCTGCCCACTCCTGCAGCTCCCTCTCTTTGTGCAGCAGGCATCCCTGGCTGCTGAATGTGGGACTCTAACACCATATTCCTGCTCAGTCATTGGAATGCCCATTCATTAAGCTGCTGTGCATGACTTCTAAAAATTCCTCTTTGAATCTGCTGATCTGCCACCTTCATCACCTTGCTAACCTCTCCCGTACTGCATTTCAGCATTCTCAACTCAAACTGAAGTCAAGGCCACAGGAAACAGGTTTTCCATCCCCATTTTACTACAGCACCTTCTCCAGGTACACCATGGTCTTCACAGGATTAATTTTACTTCATTGTGGAGCTAGTTTTAAAAAATGAGTGGTCAAAGTGCAACCTGGCCACACGTGCTGCCAAGGGCACCACAAGGACTGTGCTGGCACATCCTCAGTGCTGAGTGAGGAGCTCAAGGGGACAAGTTCAGGACTCAAAGGCTGTAAAGTTTCCTAATCTCAGTGTTGCTTTTTTCTCAGCCACTTTTCTCTGCACCATGAAGTCCTCCAGACACAGGATGATCCTCCTGCTACCAAGGTGTTTCCAATCCCAGAGGCAGTGTGATCCTGCTCATCAATCCCAACTCCCCACTGGGTTGCACAGTGTGGACGTGCCCACCCACAAATGCTGGAGCATCCAGTTGTAGTCCATTCAAAGAGGAAAAGTGCCATGTCACAAACAACTGGCAGCTTTGGAGCTGGCTGACATGTTTTTAAACCCTAAGGGAAGTTGAAATGGTTCAAATTTCATTTTAAGAGAAACTCTATTTGCTCTGAGGGCTCACATATATATCAATGTCACAGGCAGTGGTAATAGATCTGTATTCTGTATAGGTGTCTACACACTCAGGAATCTTAAATACTTCTTGTGTTCTACTTACATGTATACACAAAATTAATAATCAATAAAAGGGTAGCCTTCACAGAAAAAAAAATCTAAAGCTTTATTAAATGTTGTGTGTAGAAGGAGTCTTGAAAACAAAGAAAAGACAACTCAGGTTAAGAAGAGAAAGTGCATAAATACACCAAACTGCAAATCAAAACAAATGTTTTGGCCTGGGAGAAAGGATGGAACACAAGCTGCACTTCTGGAGAGCTGAACCTTTCATTCCTGCTGGGTACTGTTCCAATAATCTCTGGCTTTGTGGAAAAGGCTCTTCTCCCTTTGCTGTTAACCAGATTAACTCATGGTGCTGCACAAATATTCCTTTGTAAAGCCCACAGGAACTGCTGAGGTTCCTCAGGAATCCTTTTGGGATTTCAGTGTCTCAGCAGTGTGAGCAGCAGCCCGTGGGTAATGCCAGCTCTGCCTGCAAGATACCAGGGAGCCATGCCAAGGAAAAAAATTCTGCAGGAAGGAGAGGTCCTTTAAGAGAAACACGAGGAAGCAAAGTCTTGTTCCCTCCCATTTCCTCCTGCAGGCACCACACTGGAAAGGGGAGACAAGAGAAGAGTCTGCATCATTCTCTCATGTAACACTTCTCTGACACTGGCCAGGATCCTCCTGTCCTTATATCAGGGGATTCCATCCTGGCTGAGCAGAATTTCCTGGAGCTCTTGTATCTGTAAGCAAAGGTGCATTTCTCTGCCTTAGTCCAATTGCAAATAGCAATTGCCTCAGAGCCTCGCACTAGGAGGGGACAAGAGAACACATTTGACAGGTGTTCACCCCATGGCCTCAATCCTGCCCGGGAGGTGCTCAGACAGGGATAATTCAGCACTGAGACTCTCCCCAGCATGGGGCCTTGCTGCCTTGCTGAGACATGAACCTATTACTCCACCCCATCCCTGCCCTGTAGCTCATCCCTTGACAACATATTTATCTCTGACCTCCTGCTCGGAGAAAGGAGCAGGAGAAAAGTCCAACCTGATGCATTTTGTCTTGGATAGCCAAAGATTTGGTACACAAAAGACAGCTTACCCCTTCCTTGTTTTTAATGAGACCCTTGACTCAACTCCTGAAAGAAAAGTGAAGATGTTCTTTTATTTCAAAAAGGGTAGCTGAAGCCAGAGCCATTTCTCCCTTCAACTTTGCTGCTTTGATCTTCGTTGAAATTATTACAAGAACAATATCTGATAGAAGTGCTAAATCCTGACCCAAAGGGAAGCAGAATTGCTTTCCAAGGGTGCACTGACCACCCCATGTCAAAGGCACCTTATTCCTTGTGGGATGCTACCTGGTCAGTCCTCACTGGCACACAGGCTGCACGGGAGAGAGATACTGGAGCTGGAACACTGAATAAAGCAGAGCAGACTTCCAGAGCAGGCAGGACTCTTTTGGCTAAAGAAGTTGTAATCACAACTCCCCTGCAGCCCAGCATTATTTCCATAATAAGGCTATTTCGTTGTATTTTTCATGCAGGTAAGCTCTGAAGGACCGTTTCTCACAGAGCAGCTCCATCCTGCTCTCAGGGAAACCTCCTCTGTTTAACATCCACACTGCAGGTTAATAAATACCATGGTGTCATTTCCTCCTTGCTGGTTTTACCAAATGTCAAAGGGCAACAACATTGCAGCAGAAACCAAGTGTTGAAAAGGGAAACAGCAGGGACCAATAACATCTGAAGTGGTTTTATATCCCTCATCCAAATTCTTCTAGGTTTACTTCATGTTCATGGCTATTTTGAAGAAAAGCTCTGATTTAGTATCACTGTCCAATCCCTTGAAGCACTGAATACCAGCAAGTGGCTGGTGGAAATCTTTACATAGAGATTTTTTTTTAAAGTCTACTTTTTTGACACCCCAGTCTATCTGACAGCCTCCCCCTTTTCTTGAGTTATATGAAAAATGGAGCACAGAAGTGGATTTGAAGTTTGTTAGAGAGATTCACAGGTTCATCTGGTATTTCCTTCTAAAAAACAAAACAAGTAAGAAACCCCTACTAGCAATGACAAAATCCCCTTAAACTAATATTTTAATAGCATTTTTAAAAGGCAGAGTGAAACTCTTTTTTAACCATAATTCTCAGGTTACCATGAGATTTATATTAGAAAAACCTGTTCTCTGTTCTGCACCTCAGTGAAAATATTATTATTAATCATTATTATTAATTATAATACATAACAGGCTTTAATATGCCCAAGTAATTCACTGTGTTTGCCAGAAACATGAATTCTACCAAATAAGTGCACAGCATGATAATCTTTTGGCAGTGAAAAGGTGGCTGAGCAGAGATGTCATCAAAATTGTATTTTTCCCTGACATATTTTAGGATTAATGTATTTGAGTGAAAATCACTGCCCCAAACCAGGCAAATCCTGCACTGCAGGAGTGAGCAGGCACATCCCCAGCACCCAGCTCTGCCCAGAGCTGACCCCACACAAGCCTCCACCCTTTTGTAGGAGGATTCCACATTTATGGAAGCTCTGCTACATAAGAAAGGCTCTTTTACTCACAGTTTGGAAGCAAAAGCAAATAGGCACTTTGAGTCACTCAGCTCCACTCCCAAGATGGAGGACTGGATCCACCCCTATCCAGGACCAAAACCCACCAGCATCAGCTGAAAGGTTTTAATGAAGATTTCAGCAGAAGAGCAGTGGGTGAGTGGCATCTGATTAATCTTCGGAGAAGGAAGGCTCCACAGGGAGCTGCTGGCCCTGAAGGAATCATTGAATGGCTTTGGAAGGGACACCTTTCACCAAACCAGCTTGCCCCAAGCCCCATCCAGCCAGGCCTTGGGCACTGCCAGGGATGGAGCAGCCACAGCTTCTCTGGGCATCCTGTTCCAGACCCTCACCACCCACAGAGGGAAGAATTTCCTGTAATATCCAATCTAAACCTGCTCCCTGTTGGTGTGAACCCATTCCCCCTTGTCCTGTCACTACATAACCCTGTAAGAGCCAGGGCAGCCCATGAGTTTGGTCCATCCCAGCTATGGGAAAGCAAAGGCAAAGGGGTGGAACATGATCTTCCACACGGAATAGTTTCCACCCGTTTGCTGTCTCATGGCTGCTGCCACAGACCATGGCTGGGCCCCGTTCTGAGGAGAGCACAGAGATGGTTGCTGCCCTGACCTAACAGGAGCAAGGCCTCCAGTAGGCTCCAATTAGCCAGAATTAGCCAGCTGTGGCCAGGGTTTGTCTTCCTTTAAGCACCAAATAGTGTGAAAGAAATAGCCCTTTTCTCCACGGGACCACTCAACCCTTTGTGGCCTCCCCCCTTCCTCAGGGAGCCTCCTCCAGTTTTGTTTCTCCCCTTCCTGAACCATGCCAGTCATTAAAGTCTCTGAGCAGCTCCATTATCATTCTGGGCAATTCTTAACTCATTAGGCTTTAAAGTTGTTGGACTGCAGAAAAAAAACCCAAACCAAGCAAATGCTTAAGCACTATAAAGGGATGTTAATGTTTTACCCCACCGACAATGACTGAGTCTGTAGGACAATTATCACAGATATTTCCATGGGTTTAGTGTTACTTTTTTCCTGACATGAGGTCCTTTACGTGGTATCTAATTAAAAATAGAGGAGTTTAATCTGCAGCCAGCCTCAGAGGTTGGTTTGAATTCTCCCACTGTGAACTTTCAGACATGGGAAGCATGCCTGTTTGCACCGATGAGATCCAATATCCTGCCTTTGCAACGGCCTTTCTGCATTTTGGCAGGCTGCACACCCAGGATTGTGCCAGACTGCAGCATTAATAATTCACTACCTGATCTGATCTTTCAGCAGGAAACACAAGTAAAGGTGACGTTAAGTGCTGCTTGGCTTCCCCTCCTCTGCCATTCTCCTGTTGTGTCTTCAGATTGTGCTCAATCTGATGGGAATTTAGTATTAAATTAACACAAAAAGTCACATTTTAGGAGATCAAAACCACATCTACAGCTGAAGAGAGAAACTGGATTTCCTGCTGAGCTTATTTTACATTTTAATTTCTGTTTGCATCTCTGTATAAGAAAGAGATGAAATGTGTTTAGGATGCAGGAGAGGATAGCAGAAATTTTAGATTCCTAATGAGCAGTATATTAACACTTTTCTCCTAGTTGTGTGATAAAACAGGTTACCTGTGGAGATGAGAGGACATTTCCATTCTAGGGGGGAAGAACTTCATTTTCTAGAAAGATTTGGAAGTTTATTTTCTCAGCATTACAACAGAATAAAAACCACCTCTATGAGTAAGCTTCAAAACACGTTTGTGTGTTTGAAAGCAGCCTGAGCTATTTCTCCAGTGCCAGCCACACACACACCCCTGCACCTGGTCAGCCAGGGGGCTGTGGACCAAAAGCTTGCTTCAGTGACAAAGCTGCTGTCTCAGAGTCTGCAATACCCAAAGTGACCTAAAAGCTTTAGCAAGCTATACTGTTCCTCTTCTCAGTGGGTAGATTTTTCTTTAAACAAACAAACAAACACCCAAAACGAAGAAGAAAACCAGAAAACCTAACCAATGAAAGAAACCTCCTAGAAAACTGAAGACGATATCCTCAATTTTGACAAAACAGTTTCATTCAGAGTGTTTCTTAATATGTGCAGTTTTTCACGTATCCCTATGCACTTTCTATTTCGTGCCCTAATTATTGCATCTCAAAAGATATTAGAAGGAAGGGAGAATAGTTTGCTTTCTTTTCCAAAATAGACTGTGTTACTATTTAGCACTCGCCCCTGTTCTGGTACTGTTATCCCATTAACACTTAGAGATCCCAAGCAAGGTCAATGCCTTTGTTTGTCAGCCTTTGTACAGTCAAGAGACAGTCCTTGCCCCAAAGACCTTAAAATATAAATAGATAAGGCAGACAAAGGGAGAAAGAAAGGAAACATTTCTATCATCATCACAGATACGAAACAGGAAGATAAAATGCTTTGCTGGAGGTCAGTGACACAGAGGTGGGGAAAAAACACTCTTAAGTCTCTGACAAATGTCTTTAACCATGAAGCTGTCCAAAAAAAGCCTGTATTTCCTCCAGTGTTTCATGTAGTCCCTGCAGAGATGGCCAGAAAAGAAGCCTGTAAGGAATCAGTGCAGACATTCAGAGAGGCTTAGTTTCCAATAGGAGCTTCTGAAAGGGACATGGCAGGAGCAGCAGAAGTTTCACCAAAGCTAAGTTCAAAGGCAGAGATCGAAACTGGCAAGTCTGGACTCCACTGCTAAGAGCACAAAAGTAGAGAAAAGCAAACCCAGAGCTGCTCCCCAGTGTCCATTTTAACAGAGAAAAATTGTGGTCGAGAAGTTACTCTCCAAGGAATAAGAGCAAGAAAAATGTAGGGCAGGATGAGATGACACAAGAGCTTAGAGTGACCTGCCCTCAGTGCCAGTGATAGCACAAGGCTATGCCTGGTTTAGTTCTACATTCCCAATAAAGACTGATTCATTAAAAAGACAGTGGGACCCAGGACATTTTGGGAAAAATTGAAAAAGCTGAAGGACTAAGTTCATGGCTACTCTTTACACTGCTATCAGAGAAGAAAAAACAAAGGGGAAAAAAACCCCACCAGACTTTATGGCATAAGACATTCTGTAGAAGGATTTGCACTTCAGCTCCATTCAGTGACTGGTGTCTGCTTTGTCATGTGAGATTTCCCATCCTTTATTCATTTTTCTCCCTGTGCCATGATGTCAGAGAGAGAACTCCCCTTTTCTCCCTCACAAGCTTTATGCCCCGTGCATCTGGGGGCAGCTGGCTCTGTGATTAACTGTGCACAGGGTGCTGGTTCATCCCTGGCTGAGACATCCAAGCAGGTAATATTAGAAGTTATGTTGAAACAGAGTTTAAGAGTCTGTTTAGTTAACCTAGGTTAAGTTCTGCTTTCTCTGCCTTCCTCTGAACGTAACTGGTCAAGGGGATTTGCATTCTTGGGGTATTTTTGAAGGCTTTGTCTTTACAGCGTTGCTGTGTTAGACCACAGCAGGGACATCTATAGTGACACATCAAACTAAGCAGCAGTGCAGGAAAAAACAAGTCACATCTCCTTCACCAAAATCTTTCAGTGTGGGGTTTGTGCTCAGCCTTGCTGCAAGACTCTGTGCTGACACTGGCAAAGGAGACTCATTTTGGTGTCAGAGTGCAAGAGAGTGTCCTGGTCCACACAGCTGCACGAAGAGCTGGTCCCAGCTCAGCTCTGGATTTTTCCCCAGCCCACAAACAAGCAGTGCTGGGTTTTGCCTGGATGAGTGAAGGAGTAAAGCCACGTCTGCATCAGGCTGTAGCTGTTGAACCATGTTGTCTTGCTTGCTCCATGGAAGTAGCCATGCCAGTTCATGCAGCCCCAGCGGGTTTGTGGTCAGCTTTCCAGGGAGCAGAGGCCCTTCCCAATTAGAATGGTTCATCTTGCAGGAGCAGCACCCGCGGGGATGCCTCAGGGTCCCATTCTGCCTGCAGATCCACACCTGTCCTTTGTCACTGTTGGGCTGCCCAGATCTGGAATCTAATCCCAGGAGGACTGGAAGGGAGGTTACTTTATCTGTTTTCTTTTCAGAGAAAGGCAAACAGGATGGGCATTCATCGATCTCGAGACAGGAACATTAGCCAAGTCAAACACACAGAAACGGGATGTCCAGGGTGTTATGCCTGGATACACCTGGTATAAGGACAGACTTGGAGAAGAAATAAAGAGATGTAAGTACAGGATGAAGAAAATTTTCAAGAAACATTGGTCAAATCTGTTCTAATTCAATGCAGGTTCCCCACAAGAGAAAGGGAATTTGGACTCACTGCTGGCAACCATCACCATCAGCCCAGGAACTTACCACCAGTCCTGATGTCCACTCAGCCTGAGTCCCACCTGCATCAATAGTGCCTGGACCAGCTCATCCATTCACCAGAACACCCTTGCAGGGCCCACTGCAAAAAGGTTTTCCTCTTATTTACTGTGTGGTGGTGCCCCTGGTAGGATGGAGCCCACACATCTCCAGGTGCAGCCAGACATGGATCAGGGGTAGCCAGGACAAAGACACCTTGGCAGAGGTAGGAGCAGTGGAACAGTGATTTGTCACATCACACATGATTTTGTGGTGGGAGGGATGTGAGGGCTTGGTGCAGGTTCCCCAAAGGAGCTGTGGCTGCTCCAGTCCTGGAGGTGTCCAAGGCCAGGCTGGACAGAGCTGGAGAGCGTGGGGGAGTGGGAGGTGTCCCTGCCCACGGCAGGGTGGAATGAGATGTGCTTTAAGGTCCCTTCCAAGCCAGGCCTTTCTGTGATTCTATGAAAATGGGGCTGCCTAGAGACAAGCAAAGAGAGCTCCAATGAGCACAGTCCAAAAGCAAGGCTCTGGATTTAAGGCCATTACAGCCCTCTGGAGGAGATACAGCATTTTGAAGTTTCTGTTGCTTCCTGATCAGCACAGATGGTCCCAGAAGGACCTGTGGCCCTTCTCCTTCAGTGAGGTTCTCTTGCCAGACAACTGCAAAGAACAGAAATATAATTAAAAAGCACTGGGGAGGACTTAATGGAAATGGGTGATGGCTCCATTTGTGCTGAAAGTCAAAGTTTTGTTTGATCTCATTTACCAGTTAGTAAATTAACTAGTTCAGAGAACTGACAACTGCCATGGACCTCAAAAGTTTATTTCCTTGCCAGTATTCTGAGGCTTGTATTCCCTTCTGTAATAATAACACTGTAAAATTAGACATGCATTAATGCTGAATCGCAGAGATTTCACAAAAGACAGCAAACAAACCTAATCTGACCATCCAGGCACTGGTGAGCACCCCTGAGATCAGTGTAATAAAGATTTGGCACTTGCAGGCTTGCCGTGAGAGACCTGCAGCTGTGTCCCAGTTTTCCTTATTAAGCCAAGCACCACAGACCTGCAGCCCCAGTCGGAGCCCTGCTGACACTCAGCAGCTGGGAAGCCACACACATCCCATGGAGGTTTCCCTTGACCCAATCCACCTCCTGTTCCTGGTTAAGATCTTTCAGCAACTTATTTTAATGCCAAAGCACAATGTTCTTCAGCTCATAAGAGATGTGCACACTTCTCATGGGAAATGAGAATTTGTTTTAGAGTGCTTTTGCTGGAAGAACACATTCAGTAAGTGAGGGGGGATTCCCATTTCCCACTTTTCCTGAAGAAAAGTTCATATTTCCTTGGGAAGTTTTCATTTTCCCAGTAAAATACAGCTTGTTTTTAAGCTGGAAGCTTTAATTGTTTTGAAGTGGCGTGTTGTTACCTCTGGGGTTTTAACAGTTTAATATTACTGTTTTGAAAAAACATTTAAGAGAAACTTACCTAAATGGGAGCTTTTATCACACAAGGTCATTAAAAGTTTTGGGAAACTCTTGCCAGGGAACCATATCCCTGTCTTCCCGGGCACAGAAGAGAGGGAACAAGTCTCCACATGGCATTTCTCACTCCCTAGTGAAGCATTTTCATCTGCCCTGCTTTTTTGATGTAGGACATCTCAGTGCCACAGAAAATGTCTCTTTTTTCTCCCTGAAAATGGGCCTTAGAAGCTCAGAAAAATTGCTTTCTTGTGCTTTGGTTTTGTCCCCTTTCTTTCCCCACAGGCCCTCTGTCCTGCCCTGCAGATGAGTGATCTGTGTTCACCCTCTATTTTTCTCATTTGCCTCTAAAAAAAGGGAGATGGAAAACAAAAATCAGGAAAAAAAATAAAATTTGGGAAAATATTTGGGCCGTTTTCTTTTTCTTGGTTTTATTCTTGCTGAAAATATTGAAAGTTTATATAATTAATTTTTTTTTTCTTTTCAAATTAATCTTGAGCCTACCTGAGTCAAACTTGTCATAGATGTAAGGAAAGAACTAAGGTCGTGGTCCAAAAAACAAAAATGTTTTTACATTTTTTAAAAATTTCCATAGAATATTCATTTTCAAAACCACAAATAAGGAGTGCTTTGCAATCTCTTCCCTCTGCTACATTCCTATGATTTGTTTTATTAACCGTGTTTATTTTTCTGTATGCCTGTGTCAGGACTGTCTTTTTTTGGTCTCTGGCAGGGGCAGAGTGGGTGTCAAACACACAAACTCCAGCCCACAGCCACCCTGCTGACTGCAGCCAGGATCACAGACAAGGAGAAACCCAGGCTTCAAGAGAGCTGTGAATATTTCCCTGAGCAGCTCAACTCACCTGCTCCAAGCCAGAGGAACTGTTGGATTTATCTTGTTTTATTCTGCTGCAAGACATATTCTGAGAGGTGGGGCAGGGGAGCAGGCAGGAATGGGTGCTTGCATCCCAGGATGCTGCAGAAGAGGCTGGAGAGCTTCTGGGACACCCATGGAACACTGGCCCTCAAGTGCTGCCAGTGCTCCAATCCAGGGGTATTTGAAATTTCAATTATTTATGTGCTCATGCTGTGGGTTAATGCTGACTGACACTAAAATACTGCCTAGATTTAGCTTCATAAAATTTTTATCCCCACTATGAACTGCAAGTCTTTCTCCAATTTCATTTAAAGGAAACAGAGTATTGAAAAGCCTACTGAGGAATTCATGAGCAACTAGCTGCAACCTCACTTTTCCTCCTAGCCAAATCCTGGGACTTCGTTGCCATGGCAACACATCATAATTTTAATTCCCTTCCTGATTGACACTCCGGAGAAACCAATACGTGTGCTTGCTTTGCTTGCAGTCTGCCCTGCACTTTGCAGTGGGTGTAAAGGCTCACAGCATCTGCTTCATGATCCAGAAAAGGACACTGTGTCCTTTTTGGGGGTTAAACACCCAGAGAGGATCTGTAAAATTCAGCAAACCTGACTCAGGCAACTCAGGCAATGCCTGTGGTGTTCTGACTTCTGGGCATGTCAAACAATCAGGCAGAGCCCAGGGCAGTGGAAGGCCCTGGAAAGAGCAAACTTCCAATGCATTGTAGGGTTTAGGTACTGTGCAAGGGGGAAGAGCAGCTGCCACCACAGAGAGAACTAGAAAAGGAAGGAGAGGTCTTTATGAGGGACACAGGGTCTCCAGCTATCATCAGTCCTTGTGCAGGGTTTCACTTATTTTGGAAATTATCACACTCCCAAAGCATTTACAGGATTATAATCTCTCTGCTGGAATCTGAAACAGGGCCTGAAACACCAGCATACTGATGATGTGTTAATTATTTATCTAGTTCACATAAAATCACTTGTTTGAGGCTGAAAGCCTCTAGACTCAGAGCCTGACAGGGAACTCTGGCAGGGGGTCACGGGCATTTGCTGCTGCCCCATGCCTAGAACATTGGTGAGTGAGCCTGCAAGAATCCAGCAAGATGAGCCAGAGACAGTTGTTTCATCACTTGGGCACGGCCCATCAATACTCTCTAAAGCCACAGAGCTGATTTGCAGCCCATGCCCTTCCCAGTGCCCCTTCTCCCCGGCTGAGCTCCAGCACTCCCCTCTCAGTGCAAGGATGGACACACTGGGTGTCTGTGCAATAGGCATTCCTCTGGGAATTAGACTTCCCATCGCCAGGAAATTCTGGGAATTCCCACCATTTTCCTGGGAATTCCCAGATGCAGCTCTGTGCACCAGTAATTCACCGTGATGGAGCAACCAGAAGCACAGAACCCACGGGTAAGCTTTTTCTAGTGCCCATCACACAGAGGTAAAAGCACAAAGGATCTCCTCGAGCTTGGACCTGCCCTCTAAACTCACTTAAACCACATTATACATATGTATTTATCATGTGCATGCATATATCTATCTAATATTTATTACATATGTGTATTTATAATGCCCCATTTTGGTTTTGCAGACACCTGGAGAGTCACAACTCATTTAAGCACAGAAAAAGCATGGGAGACTCATCTTTCTTTAAGGGCAGGAATGAAGAAAAAGTAGGTTGAAATAGTGGAATATATGTAGCTACAAGCCAGCCTTCTCCCTCACTTCTGAAATTCCAGCCTTTCTTCTTGCTGAAGGGTTAAAATTTCTGAACAGAAACCACAGTGTTTTCCTTCTTTTTTTCTGAGCTTTTTTTATTTAGTTACTCTTTCATTATTGTTTTTCCTCCTCTAGAAAGTGATCTAAGTAATTATAATCATAAAATGGATGTGAGCAAAATGGGTACTGCTGGGTTTATAAAACACAAATTTCCTTTTCTGGGAAATTCGGTCTCTCCCTCACTTAAGACTTACAAACTCTGCCCAAACTCCTAAGGTGGCACAAACCCCACAGGGCCTGTAAGGCCTGAAGAGGAAATCACTCCAATATCCAGCTCTGCTCTGCAAATGCAGGACTGCTAGCACAGCACTGAGCACTCCTGGGAACGGTGCCCTGTCTGCAGTGGGGAAGGATCCTCACTGAGCAGAAGCTCATAAACGTCTAACAAATGAGCTTGGCACTCTGGACATGCACAGAAACATCTTTGGTGGGGGTGAATCATGCAACTGAGCTGGACTTGCTCAAACCTCACTGATCACCACCAGGCTGAGCATCCACCCTGCATCCATCCTGCCAGCAGGAATCAGCTCCTCAGCCAGCAAAGACCCACATTTGGTTTAGGCTTTTAAACTTTTTAAAAACTGTTTTCTGAAAATAACCCAAGAAAAACCTTCCTTGATGTTCACTAAGCTGTTACTAGCAAAATATCACTGATGCAAAAACAAAGAATCTTTCTTAAATGTTGAATGCATCCAAAGTGCTGCAGCCTTTTCATTTTTAGCTAGTCCTTTATTTATTTTTAAACTGATAACTACTCTCTGCATTTTAATTTATGCAGAAAGGGGGAATTCCACTGTGACTTAGGAATGGAAAGCACCAGCTCTCAGCCTGAGAAATCATGTAACCTCCATTAAAAACTACCTTTTATGTCCAAATTACTAGAAAATCCTCGGAGTGTGTCAGGTCTGAGCTCTGTGTCCCCTGGCTCCAGAGAAGCTTCTCACTCCCCTGTGAGTGGCAGGTAAGAAGCTCAAGCTCAGACTTATATCATTACTTCTTCCACAGTGTGTTTGTCGCCTCAGCACTGTGGTACAGACTTCATGGGAGATCAGGTATCAGGTATCCCAGGTTCTCTAACGTCTGAAGTGAGCTGTAGTACATCCCAAATAATTCACTTCAGGGTTTTGCAGGGCTATGGACCAAAGTCTTCTCTACAGAACTGCTATTCTGCCCAGAAAAACAGTGAAGATTTTTTTCAGAAAACTTTGCTTCATAGCTGCCTCCTGTCCACCAGAGGTTTGGAGCAGCTCTGCTGTAAGGAAAGGCTGAGAGGACTGGGATTGTTCAGCCTGGAGAAGGCTTTGGAGTGACCTAATTGTGGTCCTCCAGCACCTGAAGGGAACCAGCAGGAAAGATGGAGAGAGATTTTTGTAAGGGCCTGGAGTGCCAGGACAAGTGGGAATGACTTCACATTGACGGAGAGTAGGTTTAGATGGAGCACTGGGAAGACACATCTCCCTGTAAGGTGGGGAAGCCCTGACCCAGGGTGCCCAAGCAGTTGTGGCTATCCCTGGATCCCTGGCAGTGCCCAAGGCCAGGCTGGACAGGGCTTAGAGCAGCCTGGGACAGTGGGAGGCATCTCTGCCTGAGACGGGGGTGGCACTGGATGAGCTTTGAGGTGCCTTTCCAACCCAAACCCCTCTGGGAATCTGTGATTCACTGATGCTCAGGACATGAAGATACAACCCTGAGCTGTCACGCAGCCTCCCTGCAGTCAGAGTAGAGAAACAGCCAGTGCCAGAGGATGGTGCAGCTCACACTAAAGCAGAGGCTCAAGGGAGAGAAATTTCCCTCTTCCTAATATACAGAAAGCAGTGATTTAGAATGTATGTCTACACAAAACTTCCACAAGCAGCAGCAGGTGAGACCAGTACCACCTTGGCTTCATTCTATCCGAGTTCATTTGCTGGGAAAACCCTGTAGAGTTTCCAGTATGAATTTGCCTCTGTCCTGGCTCTGGGGGTGAGGACCAGCACAGTTGGATGCAGGACAAACAGCCTCCTCACAGGTGGCAGCAGGACTCTCAGGAAATACAGAGCTCTGTGGAGCTCCAGGATGAGCACAACACACAGAGGAGTGCTGATGACAGCATGCCTGATCTCCACAGCAGGTTGACTGATCTTTGTTAAAGTCATCAATGACCTGATTTTCTCCTCAGGTTTTCTTCCCAAATCTATAGCCAAGTGCACAGCATACAGTCATTTAGACCTTGGTGGAACTCTCGGAAGGCATAGGTACTACCAACAGGACTGTGAAACAACATGTAAAAAACAATTTTTACAACTAAGTACAATTTTTTTGATGTGCTGATTTTTTGGCAACGTGAAGCAGCAAAGTCAGTCAGACTTTCATTTCTCTAATCAGCTTTAAGGAATTTGTAATATTATACTCAGTTATTGGAGAACGGGAGAAAATTGTTTATCTGATTACAAACCTGTTACTTATTTAGAACACAATCACCTAATACAGGATATTGTATCCCAGTTTTAGGGAGGTGGTAGTGGAAATCAACAGTCCTGTCCCACCGAATGACATAAACCCACTGTGATCTCAGAAGTCACCTCTCGAATACTAAAGAGCTGGAACATAAAGGCTTTTAAAGAATATAGTTTCCAATTAGGTCATTGGTTTCAAACAGAGGGTGTACTAAATTAGTAACATTTGGTGGCAAATTTCTTTGAAGTTCTCATTAATCTTGGTCTTGGATTTGAACTTTTCTTGGCAATGTTCCTCATAGAATTTGGATCCCAGTTATGTCAAAACAACTGATTAGCCCCACAGTCTGAAGGCAGGGGGGATTAGGTAGGGCGGGTGTTAGATTTCATGAAAGGCCTATTTACCTACTCGTTTAGCATGACCAAATGGGAGGGCAGCCAGCAGGGGAGACTTGTTGGAAAGATTCCAGTTCTCCTGTCTAATTAGGGATCTCCACAGCAAAGGGTAGCAATGGATTTGTGAGAGCAGCCACTGTTCATATGCAGCTGCCCCCTGGATCTGGGCAAGGGCTGAGGGCTTCCCTTGACCTGTGGTGGCTCTTCTGCATAATTGACTGCCCACTTTCTCAGTTCTTGGGAAATTAGTGGGAAGGAAGAAATACTTTGGGGGAGCATCTTTAGGTGCTGTCCTTTCTTCTTCGTGAATGGCCTAAAACAAATATTCCCCCAAAATCAACTGAAATCTTTTCATCTATTCTAACACATTCAACAACAGACTTCTGAATAGCTCAGAATCACAAAAAACCAAGAACTCTTTAGAAATTTCAATGGGAAGTTCCCATGTAGCCTCTATCTAAGGAGCAGTAAGTTTACTTAATTACTTAATGAACCATAACCCAGAGGAGAAAACACCCGGTGAGTCACGGCAGTGGTGTAGCTTGAGAAGTTCCCAATAGGATCTGCCAGCACGAATCAAACGTGGGTGCAGTTGTGTCCACCATGCACATCTCCTTCCTGAGGCTCCAATTAGCCAAAGAGCAGAGGCCGACCCCAGGAGGAAATCACAACCCATCAGCAGAGACCTGATGAGGAGAAGGCTCAAAATTGCATGAGAAAAAAGTGCTCTGTAGCATGAAGCCAGTCAGAAACAGGCTACTGGCATCCCTGGGGACATCTGATCCCAAGACAAGGCAGTGATCCAGCCCTGGTCAGTGTTACTTACAGGTGAGCTGGAGGCACCCAGGCTTGGCACAGCTTCAAGCCTCTCATCACCTCCGGCAGCTACTGCTCACTTTGAGGGTGCCAGGATGGGCAGGAGCAGCATTTCTGGGTGGTAAAGCTGCATGAGGCAGGAGTCAGCCTTCCCAGGGCTTGGGGGCTCCCTGGGAGTAGTTCTGCTCCTGCTGGAAAACTGCCCTGGAGAGGAAGAACCTTATGAGGAAACTGCAACTGGTGCAGCAGCAAGGCTTGGTAGGGACACATGCAGACACCAGTGAAGTGCTCAGTCACAATAACATGGTATAAAAATGTTAAACTCATCTTTTCCTTGACCGGAGAAGAAACCCCAAACCCTCAGTGTTCTGCTTTGAGGAAATTATTGGTTCAGATCTTATTTTATGTAAAACCCTTGCTTCCATCTGTAGACATCCTATCTTAAATATTTCAGCAGTGAACAGAAAGTTTTCTCTTATGACAAAATGCAGTGAATATGTGGCCACAGCTTTTGTTCTCACCATCCCTGACATCCAGTTTTTAGCACAGATCCAGGCTCACTGGCTTTAGCAGGAATTCAACATCAATAATGCCTGTACATATGCAGAGGTGTTTGCAGGATCATGGCCACAACATTAGTATAGAACTCACTTTAATAAGTCTAATTAGGGTCATTCTGGAGTAGTGTGAAAAGTAGCACTGATACTTATTGGCTGGGCAGGGAGAAATCACAAGTACTTTCCCAAAAGTTGGTGACCTCAGGGTAGGACTTCAGAAATCTCTCTTATAAAACTGGAGCCACAGAAAACCAAGTTGGCTGCATTTAGAGGAGCCATGGAAATATTTTTTTTTTTTTTCCAGCAGAGCTTTTTGGCTCTAAACTGTTTCTTCCACACTTTGGGGCTCAGTAATGTCCTTCACATCATAATGCCAAATCAAAGAAGAAAGTAACCAAGAGAAGGAGAAAAAGTGTGTAAGAGCCATTTTTGAAGGATTAAATTCTAAAGAAGGTAAGATTTTTAATAAAAGTTGCACAGGTAAAAAAAGAAGTGTCTTGTGGCACTTGCTGTCTTGCCTTCTTCAGAAATACGAGCTGCAGCTAGAGGACAGGTGGCACAAATCCAGTTCATTCATGTTCTGGCTTTGGGGCCATGTTTTGCCACCATTAATGAAAGTTTTCTCAACAGAGCAGAGGCACTTCCTCTATTTTTTTCTCATTCCTCTGTCACAGTGGGCCTGCCACACAGTCCCAGCAAAGTCTGAGTTTGAAGGGACCTGCAGGCGCAGCTTGTTCCGTCTCGTGCCGTGGGTGGGGACGCCTCCCACTAGACCGGGTGCTCAATGTCCCTTCCAGGCTGTTGCCAAAACAAAGCAAGCAACCCAAACCCACAAGGTGCTCGGGGCTTTCCAGCACTGCCCTCACCGACCCCAGCACGTCCAAATCTCCAGCAAGTCCAAGGACCATGAGCTGCCCCTGAGCACTCCGAGGAGACACCAGCAGCAATTTGAAAGCTGGATGGTGTCTCTGTGTCGTTTCCTGGGGAGGACCAGAACCTTCCCTACCGTGGGATGCTGCCAGTGCTTCCAACAGGTTGAGACAAGGGCAGGCAACACGTGCTGTGCAGGAGAGAGAAGGTGGGAGTTTTCCTGAGTAAAACATTTCCTCTGCTTCATGTTCAATTAAAAATCATTCCGTGGCCGACAGCAGCTTCTCATCTGGCATGTCGCAAACCACTATTTCAGCACAATTTACAGCCTTTTGGGGAAAGGAGAACTCGGTTATTTAGTAACTTCCCTGCTCGCCTCAGGAAGGTCAGATACTTTTGTTCCCTGCCAGAACAGTGAGAGCCACAAACTGCGCGAGGGAGAGAGCGTTGGGAGCTTGTGCCTAAGGCAGTGCGCCGGGATAACCCTTCAAACAGCCCTACAGTGCAGGGAGGTCACCCATGGAGTGGAATATTATGGGATTGATTCATCAGAGCAGGGAACGTCCGGCAGTGCAGGAGAGCAGCTCAGGAGCTGAGTGCTACAACACAAAACCAGGGCTTGGATACACCTTGGCCAGATTTAGGCAAAATCTGCAGCGTAAAACCAACAGATAAGTGGGCACCAGGAGGAGCTGATCCCCATTAATTTCCCCTTGGTAGCCTTTTTTTCTGTTAGGAGATGGAAAGCAGTGCAGTAAGGTTCAGATTTTCTGGCACCTCTGGAGCACGGTGTGGGACCAGCTTGGCTCCCAGGCTGCTGTCAGCAGATGCCTCAGCTTGTAGGGCCCTGTAAAGCTTGTATGGGCTCAGAACACTGCAGAAAACCCAGGGCTGACCCAGGAATGAGATTAACTTGCCAAGGGGGGAGATCTTTTCTAAAGGTCTTTTTTGTGGAAGGTCTTTTCTAAATCAGAAAAACATCTAACATCAAGGACACAACCCAAAACCTGAGCTAGCTGTGGTTAGCAGACTCCTCAGATTTGCATGGCCTTGCATTTCACCCAGCTCCTCTTAGAGTCCAGCAGAATGGAACAGCTTGTCCCATGAGTGTCCATCATGGGCACATGGACTAGCAAACTTCAAAGTTATGAACGGGTTTTGTGCTCCTGTGGAGGCAGTGGCCAGGACCACAGCGTCTACTGGACAGTTTTTGTTTAGGAGGTTTTTTTCATAGTGAGTACTGGAAACAGTAACAGACACACAACACCTCCCTGACTTCCAGCAGTAAAAAAGCTCCAAGGTTTCCTAGTCATTTAAAAAATAAAAAGTATCTGTCATTTTTCCAAAAGAGATATCCTAACAGTTGGAAACATTACAGCTGCTCCCTCCAAAAACCTGTGTTGGGGCGTCAATCAGCCTTATGAGAACTTTATCAGTTACACCTAAAACTACCCCACAGGACTGAAAAAAGTGCTATGAAAGGAAGAAGCTGGGCCTGAAAGGTGACTGTGAGTGGAATAGGGCAGACCAGGACATCATCACCACCTGGCTGCTGGCAGAGCTGTTCCACTGAGAGCTCCATGAGCAGCTGCTCGTACCCACAGGGTGCCCCAGTGCTACCTTGGGGCTGAGCCTTTCCCATCACAGCATCACATACCACGAGTGTCCCAGCAGGGCCATGTCCTCTTCTGCTGACACTGTTTTTCACACTGCTTCTTGTCACTGAGCTCCTGTCCCAGGTGAAGCAACATCTGCATTGTGAGGTGATGGGAGCTTGGCTTTGGCCTCCAAGGAGGGTTGAAGGTGATCCAGAGGCTGCCTCAGCTCAGGTTGCTGGTTGTGGTGCTCTACCTCAAGCAGGATCACCCTCCCAGTGAAGACCTGTACTTTGCACTGAGTGGAAGAGGCAGTCATAGCACCATTATACATTAAATTCTGTGATGCATTCACAAGAAAAATCTTGACATTTTCATGAAACTCCCAGCACAGAAAAATAACAGTTCAAGCATGTCACAGTGATTTAAACTATCTTGAAATGTCTCCAAATCTTTATGTTGCTCAGTTTAATGGTGTCAACTGTCCCAGCACTTCAGAAGATTCCAGCACCCCAAGGTTGGGAGCTGGACCAATCTGCCGAGAGCTCACAGACACAAATTAAAACCTAAAACATTAAGACCCTTCTGGGGTTTGAGTTTTCCCCCACTTCCCCTCTCACTGGAATCAGGAAGTACAAAGAAGCAACTGTGGAAATAAAACTTAGTTTCTCTTCAGAATGTTCCTTGAACTTTCAGAGCCTTATGTTCATTCTCATTGAGGGCAAAGATCCAAGATAGTTATTCCTTAAACCAGGATCAGTCATCCTTAGTAATTAAGGGCACTGGATCAAAAATTAAATTTATTGTACCAGTAGCACAACCACAATGGATCTTCATGAAATTTAACCACACAGAAAAGTGGGTTGCTTGAGATCTGCCATTCAAGCAGGCTTTATTGCATTTAAATATAGAATCATAAAATATAAATTAAGAATGGGGATGACCCTTTGTCTACCTAGAGGCCCAGGAAAGATGTTTGCCTCTGATACAGTTTGCAAATTAGCATTTTATAGGACCTGAGATGCTGCCTGACACACAAAATACTTTAAAATTCTGTAAATAATGTAAGTAAATTAACAAGAGATAGTGACTGCGATGAATAAAACATAAGTACCTTTCCATTTCCTCTGAAGCCTAGAGGAAAAAAGTGACTAGATTCAGCTCTTTGGGGGAAAAAAAATTGCAAGCACAGAGAGTGTGTGCCCACAGCTAAAGAAAGGGACCGAGTGCAGAGACAGTATGACTGCAGCTAAAGAAAGGGACCGAGTCATCTGTTCTGTGTTGTTGGTCATTTTATCAACTGCTGCTGTTTCTGCTTGTCCAGTTAGATATATTAGTAAAAGAGCTGTTACTCCTACCCCCTTAACTCTGCCTCAGAGTCCTTGATTCAAACAATTATGATACTTGGGGGGAGTGAAAGTAAAGTCTTCATTTCAAAGGAAAACTTCTGCCTTTATAGGCAGACACCCGTCCTTCAAACCAGGACAGTGGGCTACTGAGCCCCTGTCAAAAACTTCACTTCTTTGCAAAGCAAGTCAGAGCCCAGAGAGCCAAGGAAGAACAAGGAAGTCCAGTTCTAGAGCTGTGAATTGTGAGTGTAGTATGAGGTGCATGACCATCATCAGCCCCAAACTCATCTCCACACTCACACAGGATTCTCCCTGCTTCCTTAAGCCCATCTGGAAGCCTAGCTGCAGCCAAGATGTCCTAGCATGGTTTTGTCAACAAGGTAGCATGTGGCTGTCAGGTAGGTTTGTCTGGGGACAGAAGTGAGCTTGGACCTCTTTTAGATCAACTGTCATTGCCCAGTTCTTTGCCCACCCTTTAAAAGTAGAGAAAAGTGCCATGAGGATTTGATAGGACACTGGACAAGAAAATATTTTGCCCATCCGTGGAAAAGGCACATGTCCCAAAAGGGAGCTCTGAGGTCAAAGGCATACAGCTGGTGAGGCATCTGGTCAACCAAAGCTCTATTTTTTCATATACAATTTGAATCTGGCCTTGAAGTCCCTAAGCTGACATCCCTGGCTAGAGCAGAGTGAGAATCTTGCAGTAGCATGCCGGCTTGAAGGCAAGACCTTATCAGATGGGCTGGAAATACAACAGCAAGAGCCTCTCCCAGGATGTTTTGGCTTGTGATCCAGAATGAGCACCTGGAAGCCAAGAGGAGCCTGGAGTAGATTAAGTGAATTGGCCAGACTTTCTCATCTTGTTGACATGCTGCAGGCTTAATTTGTGCTTTGGGCAGGGTTTCAGAGTGTTTCTTTATTTGATTCAAACCAGATAGTCCATCACCAATCCCAAACTCTTGCTGATATCAACATCACCCAGATGCTGTCCCTGCAGAAAGCAGTCTTTGTGACAAGAGCATCTGACAAAGTCAAACAGCACACACAGATTGGGGTTTGGTTGCAGACAAAACCTAGCACAATACTCTGCTTTGGCCCTTCCACCTTTCATTTCCCCTTTTTCACTCTGCTACATTTCATTTCACTGCCCCAGGAAGTTCAGCTGCCAGCTCTACAAGGACAAATACCCCCAGTACCTCCTTGGAGAGCCCGACCCAGGGCCACAACCCGTGCCATGGCCAGGATGTGGCCAGGGACTTTGTGCCCCACCACCCTGGACAGCAGCTTATATTACTTTTCCTTCTGAATAGCAATGCTTTTCTCTCAAACCCAAGGAATAGACTCCAAGGTCTCATAGAAGTCATATTTGTGTAGCCATCTCATGCCTTCAGGAGACGTGAGGCTGTACAAGTTGGCCCAGATGACACCAGTGAGGACAAACACACACACACACACAACCTCAGCACTGTCCTCAGAACCACATCCCTGTTTCTGCCAGAGCTCACTAAAACTTTCTCTCAGAGAATACAGTGTCCCATAAGATAGAAATTAATTTAAATTGAGCTGAGCAGCAATATTCAACTAAGACAAGCATAATGTGGTGGGGACCCAAAGCAGCAACACCACAGGCAGGAAAAAAGTCTCTATCTGTGCTGTACCTAAGCCAAGTGGTTCCTGGCCAGGGAAGTCCCAATGTGACTGTTTGCATTTACAGTAGCAAATAAAAGCTAGATACTTCAAGAGAAAGGCAGGTTTTGCCCCTTCTCCTGCCATGGACCCAACATCTAATCAATCATTTCCATATGGCTCATGCTGATGCTCCAGGCATGAAACTGCTGACATCAATTACCAAACCAAGGAAATGGATGGATTTTATCAAGTGCCATTACTGCCAGACTGCCTGTGTGTAAGGTGTTGCAGTGAAGATATAAATCAGCAGCTAAATGGCACAAAGTGGGGTGTAGGGCCCTGCTGCCAGGAGAGAGCCTGGCTCACAGGTGAGGGAAATGGTTCTGACCTGCTTCCAGGAGGCCTCTTGAGTCTTTGCACAGCCAGGTTGAGCCAGGAAAGAATCGAGTTCTACCCCAAATGTTGTCATCTATGCATTTTATGATTTTGGGCAAGGTACAGCCCCATTTTTACCTCAGTTTCTTTCATTCAAAGTGAAAATGAACCAGCTGACTTCTGAGAAATGCTTTAATATTCGTGGGGGAAAAACCCCAAACCCAACAACATTAAACCCTCCCCCAAACTAAAAAGAAAATAAATCCAAAAAAGCCAAGTGAAGGTTTTACAGAATCATCAGTATGAGGAACCAACAACTATTTTTTTTTCCTTTGTAACAGCAGTGATCTATAAAAACACTCACAGACTCTTGCAGTTAGTAATGGGAACACACAAGAAGTGTAGGTTTCCCTATTTAATGATTTTGGTCAAAGTTGTCCCTGCCTATGGGCTTTTCAAGGATTTAAAGTTCATTGTTTTACAAGCAGACAGGATGGGTTTGTTGTTGTTAAACCAGTTTCCATTGAGAATTGCCCAAATCATTTCCCTTCGCTATCCCCCTTCCCTGTTCCCCTGCCCTGGGGTATACTCACCACTATCAGTTCAGCTCTAGCTTTGCTTAAATGCCATTGAAAGCCAGGAAAACTGTCAGAATTACCTGTGTCATTGTTTTTGGAAAGTTCAGTTTTCTTGTTTTCTTTTGGACCCGGACAGTAACTCACAGTTCACTAAAGCAGGAAACCTGCAGCTGCTCCTGAGTTCTCAGTTTCATTTTAGCATTTCCCTGCTCAGGAGAGGATTTGTATCCAGGGAAGCTTCTGCCACGATCATGGGAAGACTGAGAGGCCCGGTGAACCTCAGACACAGAATCCCAGAATGGTTTGTGTTGGAAGGAACCTTAATGACTATCTCATTCCAACTCTCTGCCACTTACTAGAGCAGGTTGCTCAAATTTGTGTGTGAATTGCTGGGCCAGTGCTTTGAGGAAAATTGCCATTAAATCCAAGCCAAAGCTGGCTATTTCAAGCTCAGGGACACTTGGACGCTGGCTGGGCAGCCCAGGGCTAGCTGCTGACATGCACATTGCTGCTCCAAGGGAGGCAGAGCTCAAGGGGGCTGCTCAGCCAAGTCTGCCATAATTTGCTATTTCTGAAGCACAATCAGCCCAGTTGATACCCGGAGCTGCTCCTGGAGGGGATCTTGACTTTAGTCACATCTGAGACGTGTCTGATGCTGCAGAAGGGAGCTGCAGGAGCTGTGCTGCAAGCCCCAAGTACAAGATGGTGCATAGGACAGAATTAATCAGTCTGCTCTGAAGAAGAAATTCTCCTCACTAGGGAAGGAAACAGCTTTGCCTGATGAAAAATTAAAGAACCCCTGGCCTGGTGGTTTCCTCCTGGGGTGAGTTGAAGCAGCAGCCTAAGAAGAGAGGCAAACCTTTCCCCTTACATATTAACTGCAGATACACTGCCCATCTCAGAGAGTTTCCTCAACAAATTGTCCTCCTTGTTCCCCTAAAATCCAGGGGGATGTTCATCCCTTACCCTCTCCAGAACAGAAACAACTGAAAGAGAAACAAATCTCAGTTAATTTTCAGTTATTAGCTTGCTGAGACTGAGTTCTCAGAGCTGCACCACCCCAGACTGAGCCAACCCAGCATCTCCCTCATGCAGGAGGAATGTTTACCACTCTGGTTTTGGAGGAAGAGTTTAATGTGGGCATTTACTGCTGACTGACCAAGGCTACCGTGTAGTTACTGAGAAGAGAAGCAGCTCCTTTGGGATTTCACCCTTTCTCCAGGTTCAGGGGATGGGAGCACTGCCCTCCTCACAGCTCTGTTCTCCCAGGAGCAGAGCAGGGGTGATGCAGACATTGCCCAGCTGTGGGCACTCACAGCTGCACCCACAAGCAGAGCAGTGGCTGTGCTTCCCATCCCTCTGTCCCTTCCCAGTGGGAGACTCAGCTGATGTCTCTGCCATGCCAGCACATCCAGAGGTTAGGGAGTGAACACAGCATCAGGGTCTGACTGTCCTGCTCCATTTTCCACCACTAAGCCCCAGTGGGGCTCCAGCAATTGGAGCAGCAGCAACGCCTGAAGAACAAGGGGAGCTTTATTCCAGCACCTGCAGCTCTGCTACCAAACAAAAACAAAGTCATGAGCTTTCCATTTTCTTCTTTTATTACCCACCTTAAAAAAATAAACCACAACACTGGTCAGCCATGGGACTCCTGTTTTTATGGAGCCCATCCTGCTATGCTATTGCTCCCATAAGGACTTTACTAATGCCATTTAGAGGTCAGGTTAAAAAGGAACCCCACCCACTCCGTAGGCAAGGGCTGTGAGGAGTCATTCCAAATGTGATCCCAGCAAAACCTTATTCTGCCTGGCCACATGCTGGTGAGGCCAAAGCAGCAATCACTCTGCATCCTAGCTGTAAAATCAAATTAAACAAAAGATCCCATTTCACCAAGGGCCTAATACTAATTTGTGTAACATTTCCATTATACAGTGCTGCCTACAGAAAACATACACTAAAGCACTTTGATGATTTAACAGGGAACATTCCAATAGGAAACATTATTAGATTTTCCTATTAAGCTGCTCGGGGCACGCGCCCACTTAATAGACGTTAATTACATTAGCAAGGCTGCAAATTAAGTCCTTCTGGAATGCAAGTGACTTTTGCAAAACTGACTCAGTCCTGAAATTTCTGTAGGGACACAAGGAAAAACAAAAAAAAAATTGGAACAAAGCCATTATGTCAACACTTTCTCAGCAGTAGCTTTAAAACACTTTAATGTATTGATGTGTTCTGCTTTCACATTTCCAGAGTGGAATTTTCACAAATTTCCAGCTTGGCAAAATAATTGGAGGCAGCTCATGATATTAGAATAATGGATTTTTTTTCTTGCCAGTGGAAAAAATGGTTGAAACAGCAAAAAGGCAGAGTATTTCAGTTCAGTCTTTTTGTGAAAATACTTCATATTTCCCTCGTATGTGCCTGTGCCCTATTACATCCAATGGGGGTTTAAATACACACTTTGAGTTAGCAAGACATATCCTGATCAGCCTAAATCAAGATCCAATTACAGAAGATTGTTGACAAATCATTTCAGACAACACATAAATGCGAGTGAAACAGTGAATCACTTACATCCAACTCTTTCAATTCAATTCCTTGTGAGATCCTCAGCAGCTTCGCAGGTGACTTTAGGCACTGCTTGATGTCAGTACATTTATAAACAGAAATCTGCTCTCTGACAGGGACACAGCCTTGCACTCTGCCAGAAGTGTTGTCAAGCAGCTATAACTGCCCATAATTGAGCTCTCAGAAGTATCTGCCCTCAGGTGAGCCAAGGAGAAATTTTACAAATTAAGATAATAGATGTTTATGTTGCACACACACAGAGTGTGCTATGATCACTCACTTGATAAATCCATCTTCAGCAGCGGTTGCAACATCTTTGTCCTCCCCAGCTGAATTTAGGGTCTCTCTGGCAGCATGTGTGCCTTAGCCAGCAGAGGAGGGCTGCTTCTTGCCCTGCACTGAGCCGTGCCTGGAGCAGGTCACAGCAATCCATTTAACAACATATTTATCCCACAAATATTCATAAATTTCTGCAGATTTCCAGACAGGATTCATTATCTGCAGGCATTTACCAGAACATCTGAAGAAACAGGGCCAGCAGCATTGTTAACATCAATCAGTTCTGCTCCCTTGAAGTCAACACAGCTATGCCCTTGACAAGAATTAGTCAATCTTTTCTAAACTATAAGCTGTTCCTGAATTTATTCCCAGGTTATATCACTATTTAAACTTTAAAGCAGGAGAGTGAAGCTGGTGAACAGCAAAGAAGATATGCAAGGATCCATCTGTAGCATCCAAGTGCTGCTCCAGAATTAACTATTCTGTCAGGGTAAGGTAAGGCAGATTTGGGACCTCTGCTCTCAGGATGGAAATAACAAAAAGGTTGTCTGGCAGGGTAAGCAGCTTGCCTAAAACCCTCCATCAAAACAATCCAGAGAGGAAGGAAGCCTTCCAAAACACTGAACTTTGTTTTCAGCTTTTTTGATAACCTCCTAAAAGGGTTGTGAACCTCTGAAGAATCAGCAAAACTGCCCAAACACCTGGGGCTGAAGTGCTTTGAGGTAACAATTTCTGAAATCATTGGTCCTGAGATCCTAAATAGGCTTCTAACACTGTAAGCAAATTGCTTCTATATTTTCAAGTTAGAGGCCACAGAAAACAATTCTTCATCAGTATTCCATAGGAAAATGAGTGCAAAGGGTTCAAGATGCTATTGAAAATAGGATTTACAGAATAAGAAAATGACTCATCATAAATCTTTAGGAGTATCTGCAAAATGCCAAGAAACACCCAGAAGATCAAAGTCTTCCACTATTACCCTTCCTTGGGAGGGCAGAAAGTGGAGGCCCTGAGAGAGTCAGGACTGCTGGGGGTGACCTTCTGCATGACCCCAAGGTTTGGTCTGTGCAGACCCAAGGAGAGTCATCTGCCAAGAGCTGCACACAAGCACGAGGGTTGATCCTTTCTCAGGCAGCGTGGGCTCTGCTACAAACAGCAATGCAGACATTCAACAAATGTTTCATAGACTCCTGTCCCACAGGTATTCCAGTCCTTGTGTCCCAAATCCCAGCACCTCGACCTCCTTACTCCAAGACGTCTTGCACAGGACACTGCATCCCTCACAGTGCTGTCCTGTTTTTGCACTGATATGCAAACACTGTATTTTCCATCACAATACTTGAGCATCCAAATTGCCAAACATGCTCTTAAACCAAGAGGCATAAAGCAAATATACACAAAGGAATGTAATGAGATCTGCTCAGATATCAGCTGGGATACTGGGCTTTTACCTGCCTCCTGCTGCAGAGACACATCTCTGCTGTCAAGGTTCTCACCCCCCAGCTCCCACTGTCCCGTCTGCCTGCCTTCTGCTCAGCCAGAATTAACACAAGTTTTAGTGCTACTCTGTTTTCTAAAAATATGTTTTCTTAGTTTTTAACTACATGGAAGTTTCTGCAAAGCAGGTATTTGTGGGTGAAGTGGATTTTCCATAGGAAATAATAAAAATCTGGGAAGGAGAAATGAGTCAAAAACTCCTTTGGATTTTAGAGGCATTTTCCTTGTTTGGCTTTTTGATTTTCAAGTTTTGTTTTGGCTTAGGAGGAGGGGAGAGGGGACGTAGAGTAGAGCAGCTCTGCATCTCCTACAGCAGGATGTAAACAGCATGGTCTGTCCTGTGCCCATTGAGATGTGGGATCCTGGACCGAGAGCAGGTTTGTCAGAGCCTGTCACAGTCCTCAGCAGAGACAGATCATGGAGTAACCAGAGCCCTCTAGCCTTGTGGGCTGCAACCCACAATGAATTTGATTTACCTGCTTGCTTTCCCCTAGTTCCTCCCTGACCTCAGTTTTAGAAATTCATCACTGGAGCCTGGTCATCCAGGGGGGCACAGGTGAAAAAATATGCTGGTTTGGGCTGGGATAAAGTTAATTTTCTTTATAGCAGCTGTTGCAAGGCTGTCATTTAGATTTGTGCTGGAAACAGCATTGACAAACCAGGGGTGATCCCTACTGCTGAGCAGGGCTGCCACAAAGTTAGGGCCATTTCTGCTGTCCACCCCACTCCACCCCACCCCTTAGGAGGCTGAGGGGCACAAAGAGCTGGGAGGAGGCACTGCCAGGACAGCTGATTCAAGGGATATTCCAGACCGTATGGCATCATGCTCTGCACAGGGAGCTGAGGAAGAAGGACTAAGGGAAGACATTTGGAGGAATGATGTTTGTCTTCCCAAGCCACCATTACATCTGATGGAGCCCTGCTGTCCTGGGGATGGCTGGAGCATCTGCCTGCCACGGTAAGTGGGGAATGCACAACTGGTTTTGATCTCCTTGCCAACATGCCTTTTGCTTTACATATTGAGCTGTCGTTATCTCAAGCCACAAGTCTTCTCAGATTTACTCTTCCATTTCTGTCCCTCATCCCAACAGGGGACAGTGAGCAAGTGGGGCTGAGATCCTGCCTGGAGTCGAACATTTCAGAGAAGACAATGGTAAATCCAAGCCCACTGTAACCACGATGATGTTGGTGAAACACTAGGAAATGCTGAACTGTACGTGATTCATCTTATCCCAATTTCAGTCCTGTGGCCAGTCAGCCATATTCAACTTATATCACACATCTGTTTTCCAGGTGGGCGTGTTCTGAGTTTCAGAAATACCTTTACATACAAGGTACCTCTAAGCAGCCCCAGCTGATGCAAAGGATACAGAAAAGCAATATTTGTCCCTGTGCAGTGCTTCCTTTCCCACTCTCCACACTGCCCTCCAGCCGTCTGTTTACTGCCTACAGCTCTCCCCAGCTCTCCCTCTGAAAGCAGTGGATCTCTGCCAGCTGAGCCTCTGCCTGCCTGGCACTCCTGGCTGTGCTCCCTCCTGCTGTCCTCAGGGAGGTGCAGGAGCAGCTCTTGCTGTCTGCCTGGGTCACCTGCTCACCAGGTCACCTTGCAGCAGCCCAGGCTGGTTGGAAATGTCTGTGGAACACAGAGCTCTGGGTGGCTGAGGGTAGCAGGCTCTGCTTCTGAAGTGCTTGGAAACAATGGGATTTTTGTGGAGGTCAGGCCAAAATATGTAAAGCATCCAACATTTTCTTGCCTTTCTAAATCACCCAGTTCTGTAGCTGGGACTGGCCCCTTCACACCAAGGGTATTCGCTGGTGTCTTTAGGTTATACTCAAGGGCTACACTGCTACAGAAACCCCAGGAGAGCACAGACCTCCACATTACAGATTCGCCCCTGGTCACCCACGAGCAGCAGAAAACAAGGGTGTCATCTCCTTGCCCTTGGAACTATCTGGGATCAGAGGTGGAGTACTGGACAAAAAACCAGTCCTGCTTGGGAGCATCCTTGGGACTTGCTCCAGGAAGTTTGAAACAAGCTGAACCTGAGATAACAAACCATTAGTAAAAACCAGCACTCGAACCAAAGCAGTTAAGCAGAAATACAAACACTTCCAATAATCAGGACACACATGCCTGGGACAGAATGGTGGGTTATCCAAGGAAGGAACCAAATTTTAAACCTCAGCAACAGCCTGTATCTATGAGAAGAGCCTGGGATCCTGGGAGAAACAGAAAAGCCAGTGATGCTCAGTGAGAAGCACTTGAAAAAAATTCCCTAAGAACTACAGGAAAAGGCCTCTTTTTTAATATAGAATAAAAGCCCAAACCAGAGCCTGAATATGCAGCTGGTCCTAGAAGGAATTTCTCAGGGAGCAAGGATAAGCTGAAGTCCTGGTTAAGACCTGGGTTAGAGTCTGCCAGAGTTTCTGGGAAGGGAGGCTGGAGCTGTGTCGTGAAACCTAAGCTACACTCCCTGCCCCCTTTCAAGGGTGATGCAGAATTATCTAGGGATTCTCTCCTTATTAAAAAGAAAAAAAGTTCTTTGCTTCAATGCCAAAAAGTTATATAAAAATAATTCATGGCCAGATTAATGAGAGAGAGTAAGTCATTAGAAATCAAAAATGAGATAATTCTGTTGTAGACATGAGTGATGGTGAGAAATAAATTATATTTGGCTGACACTACTTAATTAGCTGGAACCATGGCGCTTTCTTAGATTTTCTTTGGTGAAGCTTTTAAGGTTTTGACAGATCAATTCCCAGCTAAATAACCTCAGTGTCAAAGCAGCCAGTTGTATCTTCTCCGCCAAGCCATTTTTGGGGCATATTATTTTAAAATTTCATCCCTTTGTTCAGGATTTTGGTGCTACCAGCACATGGTAATTTCTGGCAAAAGGCCAATATCCAGATTCTTCCTGAGGGCAGCTGGTACCAATATTATCCCTACCAGTCCCTTGTGGGATGGGGAAAAGATCACGACAAGAAAATTGGTGATGCCTTCACTGCTGTGAGCAGCTCAAATAGCCAGGAGCCCTTAGCACTGCTGCAGTGCTGCTCATCAAGCATCTCAGAGGACTTAATGGGCATGAATTAAGCCTCACAATTAGAGCTGACTGTATAAATAGTTGCAAATAATATTCCTGGCGGACAATGCTCTCGAGTTCTTAAGCAAATTGTTCCAGTGAGAGTGGCTGATTGTTGCAATCCTATTTGTAAGCCCCTTCTCAGAGGGAAAGAGTAAACTGCAGAGGCAGAAGTAAAAATCTAAAAGTCCTGCAGGACTGAATCATGGTCTGCTGGAAAATAAGGGAAAGGAGCAGGAGAAGAGAGGAAACAGCTTAGGTGAGAAGAGCTCAGAGACAGTGAGACCAGCCAACCTGCTGCGTGCTTGGGATCACCTGCTGTCCCAGTGAAGGAGGCTGTAGGACCCCTCAGCATTAGGTGTTTTAAAGAAATTAACTTTAATCTGTAAATAAAGAGGGAGAATCATGATTTACAGGAAGGTCTGAGGACTTGCAATGACCATAAGGTATTATCCCAGCTGAAGGTACCAGCACTAACATTTAACACAGGAATTCCTCTCTCTAATAAAAAATGGCATTTAACAAGGTGCTGAACAATTGTCTTGCATAGAAATGTTTGAATTATTTACAACCAATTAGTCACTATTATTGCCTTTCTAAATATATGCATTAGGAAAAGTTTTAACACCATGATTCTTAATCACAGAGAGAAATTGGAAGATTAATAGTTTAGCTTCAAATAAAGCAATTTAGATGCAGATCCAGTGGCTAGGTAACATTTTTGAAGGGAAGAAAAAAATAACAAAAACTACAATAACCTGGTGTTTGGGAATCTGGGACTGCCAGAAGCACAATCTCCCAGTCATTTGAACACCAGGCAAAAGGAAAATACATATAGAAAATAAAGACATCTTACTGAAAACTGGCCCCAATGAAAACCTGCTCAAGCTTCTTCAAGGTGCTTTTAAATGAGTCATCTTGGCCCAAAGCTCAATAAATGTGGTTCCATCTATGAAATCTACCAACTTTTTCAACACCTTTGTCAGCATGGACTCAACTCCCAGATTTACCAGCACTTCCTCCCCAGACTTTCCCTAGTGCTTACAGGCTATCCAGATCACTCTTTCTCATTTCAACCTTCCCTCACCTTCCTCAGGGAGGTCTCCACGCTGAGTGCCACGCAGAGATGTTCCTGGCAGTGGCCTGCACCCTTTCAGGTGCATTCCTCCGTGCTCTGTGTGTTCTCACCCCTGCAAGGTGATGCTTCTCTGGGATGCTGCCATCAGCCCAAGCATCTCCCCTAGAAATGCCACATTCATTTGCACAACCTGGAGACCTGTTTGATTTCTATGTTAAAGAAATTGTTTCTCACCTTTCTTGTATCAACCACGAGAAAAAGTAAATTCATCTCGGCCATCACCATGTTTAGACAGTCTCACCTACCTCTTCATCAATCCATCTGCCTTCAGGAGCTTCCTCCTCCAGCTGAGGCTCCCAGATCTACAAGACCCTTCAGCCCATCTTCTTCAGACAAACCCTTCCATGTATCCAGGACCCCACGAACCACAGGCATCCTCATCCTTGTCTTCTCGATGCTCTTGCCAAAACAGTACCTGAGAATGGCCCCCAAACCAAACTGGGGAATGAAACCCCAACATCCACAGGCCCAGCTACAACTGGGGATAGTTTTCAGGGACATACAGAGGACAGGAAAGATGCTGAACCCCACAAAGGCTCAAGGACTCCCCTTCCCTTTCCTCTGCAGCACCAACTCCCCTGTGAAAGAAAAGCACCCACACTCTTTCCAACCCAGAACTGATAAGCTCATATAAAATACAGAAATGAGGGACAGGGATCCACGAGCTGCTGTAAAATCAGCGTGAACTCAGATGCAGGCTGCCTCCAGGACTGACATCTGCTGGGGCATTCACACCTAGTTTGGAACAAAGAGAGGTGAGAATGAGGTAAGGAGCAGCTCAACTCCATCAAGCTGAGGTCATCCAGCTGTGCTGCTTGAAAGTTACAAGGGAATGTTTAAATAAAATCTACATATTTTAAAAATGAGACACCTATAGAGTTTAAGTGTTGCCAGAGTTTGGGAGCAGCTAATTACAGCCCTGACCAGCTGGAGGTTTCCATGTTAAATTCTTCCTAAATTGCTAAATTAAATCTTGTGCTCTGTTATGACTCCTTCTCTAGAAGATCTCTAAAAAATGGACAATCTGAAAGAGTACCATCAATTACTCTGCACCAGATGCAAGGCTTGCAAAGAAAAATGAAATTATTTAAATTAGTTTTAGTGGTGTTTGGTACATTATATAGATCTGTATAGTTCTTCAGGTGTTGATTTGTATAGCACTGACCTAGGACTCTTCTGAATTCAGTGATAATGAAGTTTTATGTTAAAAAGTGCTGAGTGTGTAGGGAGCAACATCAACCACTGGCACCAGAGACTGGATCAGCATCACTGCAGCAAAAGCAAAGCTTTGGAAAAGAAACTTGGCACTGGAGAGGTCCTCCACTGCAGCTGTGAAGGACCGAGTTTGTCCTGAGGCAGCCCTGAGCCCATGCAGTTTTTGCAGCAGGGCCGAGGTTAACGGCTCAGATCTCCTCCCGAATCAGCCCGCAGAGCAGGGACCGAGCTCGGACTCTGCCCGGAGCAGCGCCCGGCTCCAGAGCAGCCAGGGCTGCAGGGAGCCCCTGCCCACACCGAGACCCTCTGGGCTCAGCACAGGCTCCGGGGCTGCCGGGGCAGGGGACAGCACATCCAACCCTCCCAAAGGAACACAGCCGTGCCTGTTACTTCATAAAATAGAGTTTTTATTTGTTCATACAAATAGTATGAATTATCAGAATTTCATTTTCCTAGAAACATCTTTCTCTGTGTAAAATTAATTTGTGTTGCACATACCACAAAATACTCCATATACTTCTTTTTAGATTTTCTTTTTTGTGGCTTTTTTTTGTTTTTCTTTCTATTTTGGTTTTTTTTTACAAATTGGCTACTACACTATAGAACCATGTTACAGACAAGACGTCACTAATAGCTATACTGCACTTCTGGATACAGGACTGAATGAAACTCAGCCATAAATTAATATTACAATGTGAAAAAAAAATCAACCAACAAAACTTCTAATCACACCTCCAAGCTTAATTTAAAAAATAAGAGGGAGTATTTGAAAAAAAAGCACTGATTCCAATATTAGCAACCAGATGACCACCACAGAGAATTCACCTTCATTGTCATATTTGTAAGGTAAGGCTTTTTTACATTAAAAGTCTAGTGCAGACTTCATTATGAAGGATATTGAGTCAGGACTAACAACTGGCTTATGGTCTGAAGAGTTATTCCTCACGCTCTGTTTCCACTCTCCAACAAGTTTGCTCCATGGCAGTTCTTCGCAGCAGGGCTTGATTGCACAAATCAAGCCCACACTCTGCTGTACAACTGAGGAAGGCATTGGGATGTTAAAAACTTGTTTCCAGGAAAGCAAGGAAGACGTAGGGGGAAGCAAAACTCTTCCAGCCCTGAGCAGCCAGCACACACTCTGAGGGGAGAGGAGCCCAGGCCAGCACACAGGCCCTGGAGGCTGCACCAGTGACACGCTCTGGCAAGTGGCACAGCCATGGCTGGCAGCTCACCCAGGAGCCAAGTGGGAGAGGTCAAGCTTCTTTCCATGCATTGCATAAGCAGCTAGAAGGACAACTTCGGTTTTGAGAACCAAAAATCACTTGTTTTTCCACTAGGAAGTATTTTCTTCTCAATGTCTGCAGCCCCTTCCCCTCAGTCACCAACAGTAGCAGGGTCTGGGATAAAGCAGACACACTCCTGCATTCGTCACCTGTCCTGGCAGCAGGAAACAGAGCCAGGGACCTGGCTGGAGTTGAAGCCAAACCCCTCAAAAGTGCATAGATCCACCCAGCTGCTCAGGCCTGCAGCTGGATTTTGCAGGACAGGGGAAAGCAGGGGGTGCCAGCCTGCACAGCCCAGCGGGCCCCACATCCCACCTGTACCCCATGAAGTCAGACTGCATTGGCCCAAAGTGCCATTTCTTCACTAGAAGTGGCTCAGGGGAAAAAAGAACTTCCCTGTTTGTGGGAAGATGTGCTTGGAGGCAAACCCTAAGGAGGGATTTGCATCCTGCTCACATCAGCTTTGTAGGCAGCTCAGCCTGATGATGTTATGCTTAAAATCTCCCTTTCCTTGAGGTCACCCATGTGCACTGCACCCCAAGTGTGAACCCACACACAGCAGTGCGAGTCCTTAAATCCCTTTGGAGGTGTGACACTGCTGAGCCAAGCCAAAAGCACTCAGGTTTAAACAAAACTCCAAAGGGCAGCTCTCTGGCACCTGCAGCAGACCCAGAGCCAAGTCTGCTTTTTGCTCTGTCTGCTCTGTAGCAGGACTAGATCAAGACCCAGACAGAGCAGTCCAGGCTCTGAGGAATATTTTCAACACCCAACAGCCACAGCAGACAGATGGAAAGGGCTGGCAAAAGTGAGGAGGCTGCAAACTCAAACAAACATTTGGGAAACACCACTGACTGGGCCCCAGCACAGCTGGGCACAGCTCAGCAGTGGGCACCTCCATGGGGGGAGCTGTGGGTAACTGTGGAGATGTGCAGGACATGAATTTCTATGGGCAATGTATATGAAATTAGATGCTCTGCCCATTGGTGCTTTTTTTACTTCCAGTTTTACTCACACTGCTTATGGAAATGCTCCCACAGCAATACCTGGAGATGCTTGGTACAGGGCATCATTTCAGTGCTGCAGGTAAGGTGTGGGAGTTTTGTCTGCTCAAAGACATCATAGCTCTGTTTCTGTTAAAAATGCAATGAGAAAATCACTTCTTCTGCCACCTTGCTCTGAAAGTGTTCCAGCCAAGCTGGCAGAACCTCTGACAGCAATGATAAGGCATCAGACACACACAGTGCTTATCAGGACCTTCTGAGCTTACAAAACACTGGCAGAGCTCTCAGGACAGCCCATCTAACCTGCCATGGAGTCCCACAGCAACTGGTTACACCCAAGGAGAAGGACTTAATTCAGGTTAATGGTTACATGCTTGGAGCCTCCTGTCCTGCCTGGCTGCTGCCCCTGCACCCAGCCAGGGCACCAGGGACTTCCAGGAATACCCTAACTGCAGCCTGCCTTGACACATACTCACCCTTGTTGGCAAAGCAGCACTTCTCCTTGGTTCTAAACAAATGACACTCCTTGGGAGAGACCACAGCTAGAGTGCTGGACCAAAAAGTGATGGGGGTGAAGGGGGCTAAGGGTGTTGTTTGCCCTTGTTCATGTACTGGGAGGTGCTGCAGTGGCTGTGTGGCTGGAGGCAACAGTGCCTGTGTCACGTCCTAGGACATGCTCCAGACTGGGATGCAGGCAGACACCTGAGGTTTTCCAGTTATTGAGCTGGTGTCTTTAGTGGGTGGAGGGTGCTCCACGTGCTGCAGGCATTGCATTCTCCCAGCAGTGCCTGGTGTGCTTGGGTACTCTTGGAGTGAGTCAGTCTCACCAGCACCACACAGCATTTTACATTTGTCCTGCAGTAAAGATTTTAAATGCATAGAGAGATTGTGGGAAAGAACCTCCTGGACAAAAAGAAGGAAGGAAAACTGTACTGAGAGGTCTGCTCATGCAACAGGCTCTGCAGCTTCTCTGCTGGAAAAAGAGCACCTTGCCCTCCTAACAATCCTGAGCAGGAGCCCTATGGCTTGGGGTTCCCACATTACAGCCACTGGGAAAATATGCTGCTGCTCAGCAGAGGTATATGGGGTGCAGGGATGCCCAGCCTTCCTCCCACTCACCCCAGAGAAACAGCCCCCAGGGCTGTGGAACTAACTAGAAACTGAGGGATGAGGGAGCACAACAGTGGAGCAGAGACTGGGACACTGGAATAGGGAAAGCAAGTGTTTATAAAGGCCAGATACCCGTAACAAAAATAAACTTGTGCTTTCCCTCCCTCCCTTCCCTCTCTTGCTTCTTTTGATTTTCAGATACAAATTTTGTTTAAGAAAAGTGGAAGCACTGTCTGTTACAAACCAAACCAAAGAGAAAGTAGAAGGGGGAAAAAAACAAGGAAAGGAGAGACATTAGAATTAAACATAGTGGAATGTTAAAGAGGTTACAGGCTACCGTTCTAGTCAGTGTGGTTAGGCAGCTTAGTGAATTAATTGCTTAGGAATTAAAAATAAATTATTATAAAATAGATTTCTGTACATTTTACATACATATATATCTCTTTATATAAGCAAACCGTGCTGGGCAAATAATAAAAGGGGACTTTCCCAGGCCAGGCTCAGTCCCAGCCGAAGTCCTGCCCTGTCATCTGGTAGAACTTCATGTTGAAGGGCCGGTAGAAGTCCCGCAGCCGCTGCAGCACCTCCTGCTCGATGGCAGGGTGGGGCCTGCCCTTGGTCTTCCCCAGGCAGTGGGGCTTGCTGCTGCCCTCCGCCTTCTTCAGGCACGGGAAGCCCTTGGTTTTGTTAAAGTAGAAGTGTTTGTCAGTGATGATCCTCTTGAGGCCCAGAAAGTCCTGGACCCTGCCCAGCTCCCCTGCGGGGTCACTGATGAGCCTCTCCCCGCTGACAAAGAGGATCTGCCCGATGGGGAAGTGCAGCAGCCAGTTCTCCAGGTGCTTGGCGTAGATGCCAATCTGGATGGCGCTCCACGAGGTGTCGATCAGGCCTGTAGTCCTGTTTTTGAAGGTCAGGCTCTCGAAGGAGGGGATGTCAGGCCGCTTGGAGAGCGTCTGGGTGTAGTCCGAGACGGCTCTGGTGACGGGGTCCCGCACCACCACGATCAGCTTGGTGCCCCTGCCCATGGAGGAGATGCGCGCCGGGGCCTCCCTGGTGACGAAGTAGCTGGGGGTCTTCTCCATGGTGATCTGCCCCTCCAGGGTCCTGGGCATCAGCTCCCTGCCAGCAGAACACATAGCTCAGACGGGCAAGGAAGAGGAACAAAAATATCCATATGCATTTACATGTATGTTCACACATAGATATACAAGAATTCTTCTCCCTAAAATACCTTCACAGGCCATTTGGATCATACAGAGAAATCAATTTTCCATTGATTTAGGGATTTGGGGGGGATTATTAACAAAGGCTGTATTAGAAATCCAGTTGAGTAATCCCCCAGTTATCCCTGAGTGGATTAGCTGAGCCACGCTCTGAGCCTGGACCGTGGCTGCAGGTACCACACCAGCTCTAGACTGCTCAGGATGGGTCCTGAGCTGCACCAGCCAGGACAGCCATTCTGGCTCATGTCAACCCCACTGAGACCTTAGCCCCAATCCAGAGCTCATTTCCCATGGGAATGAGAGGATGGTACAGCAGGAGATCACTAGAGCATGTCCATCTCACTTTCCCTCAGCATCCCAAATGCAAAACTTTTCCCAACTCAGGCAAGAGGGTGCAATTTTTTTCCCTGGCTTGCCAACAACAGGACTTCACTCACAGGTGTCCTCTTGCACCCAGTTTCACCCCCTGCTTTACTATTCCCTATCGCCTGTTTCCTCACGGGAACTAGAAAGAGCATCAAGAGCTGCCCATGGCATCTTCAGCACATCCCAGCCCAGGAGACAATGAGGACAGCCCCACCCCAGCACTGCTCCACAGGCTACAGCAGGTCAGGACAGGGGATACAACTATAGAGAACACAACCTTAGTGCATGGGCAGGACACACCTTTACATAGTACTTGAAAAACTTAAAGTTTTCAGCAATTCCACCTTATTCCCTGGTTATTTCTAATTAACCACATGGGGAAAGAGCAGGGAGTGGAAGTGGCATAAAGCAGGAAGAGTCATTTTTTCCCTATTGTTCACTAGGCAAACTACTTTAGACCGTTTGCCAGTTTTTTCCCTTAATGGCCCAAACGGACTCATTTGCTCTGGTTGCGAGACAGCTGGAAAGAAAAGGCAAAAGGGGAGTCAGGCACGAAATTAAAGCTATAAAACTTGATTAAGTTTTCAAAGCATCCACCCAGCACAGAGAAATAAGCAGCCAGTGTGTGATCTGCAAGCCTGAAGCTGTGCTTCCCTCAGCCACACGACTCTGCATGCAGGCTGTTCCCAGCAGTCATCTCCTCCCTCACTGCTTTTATGCTTCCCCAGCAAAGATAACCAGGGCTCTTGCAATTAAAACAGTCACTGATAATTTGTGCTAAAGCCAATGGTTGCCCTGATTAAGAACTCAAAGGAAGAAAACTGACCAATCTGTTCTGAGGGCAAATAACAGGGGATCCAAGAATGAGAGGTCTGTTTGCACTGAAAATCATCCCATGCCTATGAAATTTGGTCGCTAGTCATTTATGCAATTATTGGTGAGCTCACACTACACCTGATATTTTATTTCATCAGCTTCTGGCATTACCTTTGTGCAATGTGTTTACTGGCAAGGGGCACCCAGTGGGTGCACCTCCATCCTCCCTGTGAGCTGTGCCTAGAGGCTGCCCATAAAGCCCCTTCCCCATATTGCCAAGGTGGGAGACAGCCCCTGTGCCAGATTTCATGGCATTGTGGGAGAAGTGGTGATGAACGAGCTGGACTGTGGAGGAAGAGGATATCAGCTTGTGAAACCTCCAGTAATGGCCAGAGATGGTGGCAACCCTGAAGGCTGGGATTTCAAGTCCACACAAGTGGAGTTTCACACGCAGATAAAAATCACTCTGGTCTACCAGGTACCTGGGATGTGAGAGCTTCTGGAAGGCAGGAGCTGTGTGTGTGCCAGAAACAGCAACCAGAATAAAACTCTGACTAATCCTTCGTCTTTCTGGCCGACTCTGCAACCCCATAATGCTGTCACAGAATAGGGCCAGGCAATAATGCTCAGAGCACTCTTTAATTTCTTGTGGTTGATGTAGATTTCAACATTTGCTCATTAAGGGGTGTCTCCTTTAATGGCCACATTAAACTCAAGTTTTGCATCCTGCACTGGCCACCGACTGCTTTTCAGCTTAAGAGGTTGTTTTCCACCCATGAATTCCTTAATGGCCTGGAACCTGCCTCGAGAAGAGAAAGCTTCCCAAAACATTCTCAGGTTGCCCACATTGCACTGAAGCCCTTCAGCTTTAGGTCAGGTTCATCAGAGTGCTGATTCTAAGGGGCCTTGCATTCTGGGACTGATTTCTCCTCCAGGACTACTACAGCCAGTATTTATCAGTCTCATGGGAATGATGCAAGGTTTATTTTCCTTCTCTTTGCACAAGAAAGGCATTGGGTAGGGCTGGACTGTGAAACAGGAGGAAATTGCTGGGGATGGAGTGCCAAGTCTGCTGATCCAGTTGGGAAACACAGGCTCCCAATTAGCATTTCAGCAAATGCAGAGGAGCACAGCATTACTGGAAGAAAGCAGGGAGTAACTCTTTACCTAAGAGGCATCCATTGGCCTGGTGTCACTCCCTTTGCAGGCCAGCTCATCTCCTGGACCCACACTGCAGTTGTGGCTGAAAGCACTCAGTTCTAGGCAAGTCTAAACCTCCCAAATTGTTATTTTTGGAGAGGGCCTGAATTCCTAGCAATTTAAGAACATTTTACTGGTGACCCATCAGAGCAAGAAAAGGAGAACAAGGCACATTGACACACCTGCTCAGGTTAGCCAACATAAGCTGAGGTGAGCAGAGGTAGAAACAGAACCTTCAACCCATGTACAAGAGCTGGATCCACCAAAAACAGCCCTCAAGCCCTTGCTCCTGCTCTCCCTTCACTGGACCCACACAGGTGACAAGCATAGCCAAAAACTAAGACCCTCAAGATTGTCTCAGACTCTGCTTTGTTTGTAAAGTGGCTGCCTGAAAGGAAGATGGCTGCAGGTGAAGCCAAATACTGTGGTCCATGAATGTGGTTTGAACCTCTGACAACATCACATCCAGGAAAGCAAAATTTTATTGCATGGGCAGGTCAGTGGGGAGGAACCTTCCCATGGTTTCCATAATCTCCCACAGAGGCACCATCCATCAGGCTGGCAGCCAGAGACAATAGAGCCTCAGTGACAGAAGGAACTGATGCATTGGCTGGTCTGAACTCACAGTGGTGGAAAAATCACCAAGAAGAATTTATTCCCATTCAAGCCACAGCTGGAGAAGGGCAACTTGGCCCAGCAGAGCAATGCAGCTTCAACACAACACACTGGACATAGGTTTTGGTGGAAGTAGGACCAGATCCAGACCCAAATATATCTGCTCCTGGGGCTCCAAGACAGCAAGGACCATGCTAAACTACAGCAGCTGCTTTGGGAAAGAGGAGCTGTGATGGTGAGAAGCCACGATGCCCTGGCAGGGTGCAGCCCCTTGGGAGAAAGGAGTAGGATCCAGCAAAAACCTGCTTTCAGCTCAGATGTGGATACAGATCACCCTGGGGCAGCTTGTGACTGCTATGGAGCCTCTGTTTCCATGGAGGAGTCACAGGCACCACGGAGACATGGGCAGCTCCTGCCAGCACTGTGTGACACAAGGTGAGAAAGGCAGAGGTGCAGCTACCACTACTGCCCACATGGGAAAGCAAAGGGAGATGAAAGAAGGAATCAGGCTGTGGGAAAAAACAGGGAGCTCAGCTGAGCCCCAGGGCTGGATAGAGACAACATTGAGGGCCACAGCAGAAAGTGTAGTAGAAAATATAGTGTGAAAACCTTGGCAAGCCACCTCTCCTGCCTTGTTATCCTCCTGCCTTCTGGCAACCTGGAGTTCAAAGACCTCTGGAGACAATATCTGCATCCCTATCATCCCATTTCATAGTGACTATGAGCTGTCTAAACCTTTCAAACCCACAAATACTTCTGGCCTTGAGAACATGCCACAGCACAGACTCCCAGCACCAAAGCACTGTCTCTACCTGTCATTTGAACTCTGTCCCCACTTCCCTGCTTGGAAAGGGATGAGGCGTCTGCTTATTGAGCATGGAAGGAGGAAACGAGGATGAAGAGCACCAGCAGACTCCCAGGATCCTTTATTTCCCACCCAGCACAGCCAGCAAAGCACGAGTGGGGCTCAGCACTGTTGACTGGGGCAGAGCTGCCAGCAGCTGGGTCCCAGTCAGGGGAGGGAGTTGCTGTGTGAGCACAGCTATGAATTTTACACAGCTATGAACTTTGCACAGGCAAAGAGCAAGCCCCTAGCCCTGAGCTATTAACATGTCAAGAGGGACTGAGGAAAAGCTTTTCCTTTAATGAACATTTCCTTGGTGAAGCCTGCATCCTTCATAGGTGCAGTGATAGGCTTAGTCTAAAGATGGATTGGCCTACTTTACCTATTAACCACTTAAACTAATGTAATAAAGGTTCTCTTCATTCGACCAGCCCTAATCCCCAGCCCCACACAGCTCTGAAACCTGGAATAAGAAGGGGTACTAAGATGAACTCAGCCAGGCTGTTGCTTGGAGAGGCACTGGGCAGGGGATTTTACAGGGGTTTTTTAAGCACAAACGTCTCCAATGTGAAAACCGGACCGAGAGCGAGATAAATTTACAAAGTGGGGATGACAGGTGGCCACATGGTAATCCAATCCTGAAGCCTAATGCCCTTTGTGGCAGCTTTTGTCTGCACAGAGGGGCTGCAGGCTAATCTGCTGCTACTTCTCATGGAGGACCAGGCCGGGGGGGGCGAGGGGACCCCCACAACCTGTTGCTGCTTTATTTGTGACAGGTAGGACAGACCAACGCAGGGCAGAGCACAGCAGTGGCGTCTGATTTTATCCCTGGGGGTGTCTGTTGGTGTCCCCATGCCCTCCTGGCATGGCAAGCCCCTGCTGGGATGAACCCTGCAGCCCCCGGCAGGACTCAGCCCGGGGGCTGCAGACACAGGAGTCTGCCCCTGGCAGCAGCACACGCAGGCCCTGCTGCCCAACACAAGCCCCAAAGCTGAGCAGGTGAGCTTCCCTTTCCGAGGAAGGTTTCGTGCTGGAAATATTCCTACCCAGCACCTGGAGCCCCCCAGCACCACTCTGGGAGATGCTCCCCCTGCTCCAACAAATTCAAGTAATGAGTTCCACGGGTAAGTCTTAAAATTGGGTTGTCCTGTAATGCAGCTGCAGCATTGGCACTTTCCAGTCTCAAACACTTCTGCTCCACATCACCACACTTCCTCAATCCTCTGTGCTTCCTCAGTTTCCCTTCGCAAAAGGTGACAAAACTCTCTCAGAGGAGATGGACAGCTGTGTAAGGGGTGGTGAAAAAGCAGGAGAGGTGCTGTCATGGTCAGGATAAAACACCACAGCACCTGGATGCAGCCATGAGATGCAGGTTGAGGAGCACTTAACAGCAGTCTCCCTCTGCCAGCAAATACAGCAAGAACCACCTTTAGTGCAGAATTTCTAGACTTGCCCTCCACAGCTGTTCCCTAGAAGCAAGGAAATGGGAGGAAAAGCAAGTCAAACTATTTTGAACATCAGCTATATTCATGCCAAATTCAGGTCTGTAACCCAGAACCATTTGTTTTGCAACCTAGCACCACACACACAAAGCATCCAACCTATTTCTGGCCAGTTTCTACTCCATTCCTCACTGATGTTTCAAGAGAACAAAATGTGATTCATTTTCAGAAAACCCAATTTTGACAATCTGAATTTTTTTTCCTGGGGAAAGGCCCCCCCCAATCCTCCTAAGTGTCTGTCCAAGAAACTGCATAAATTAGATTGAAAAGTTATGGTGAGAAAGTGAATAGAAATACAGAAGGTAAACACCAAAGTTCTCCTCCTGTCCTAGGGGAAAACAGAGCTGTTAACCTCCAGAGTAATGGCAGAGGGTTTGAAAAGCCAAGATGACACCAAGCTAAAGTACAGCCAGAACCAGAACAACCCAGAACATGGTACAACTTAATGCACATGATGAATTCAAGATTTTTGCTGCATTTTTAATTTACAGGTTGGAAAGCAAACAGGCCCAGTGGAACAGCTCTGAGGAACCAAGTGCAGAAGATGAGGGAGATTAAAGCTGCATCTCCTCAGAGCTGATGCTCTCTAGTCTGCTGCATCTCCCTCTGCCTTGTCCCCATCCCAGGGGCAGTTTGGTACCCTGCTCCCATGCCAGCATGGTCCTGTTCAGCCTTGCTCCAGCCAGGATCCCTCCAAAACCAAAGGGCTCATTTCACACCTCAGTCTGTCTGACACCTTAAGTCAAACATTTTTAAGGAGGGCTTTACTGCAACAGGCAACTCTCACTCTGGCTCCTGCTGCTTCTCTGCCACTCTCTCCTCCCCATCTTCTCCACAAATAAATTTAGGCCATGTGAGCCAATCCTAACATCTTGAAAAAGAATATAGACACCCAGAGAAGAATGAAGTGGTGCCTCCATTGATGGTAGCTTCGCCCTACAGCTCACCTCCTCTGCCAAGGTGATACCCAGCTGTTTCCAGTTTCTGAGGCAGCATGTTGCTGTCAGAAATTAGGAAAAATGTACAGTACTGGTAAGAGCAGCCAGGGGCTGGATTAAAATCACTCAGCTGTAGCCCCATACTGGCACCTGACCATGAGCAAGAGCTCAGAGATACTCTGGTAGTTAAAACTCTAAAGTATCACCAGCTCAGCTCCTGAGGCCACCACAGTGGTCCCATCCCAACCCTACCAGGCCCTTTTCCCTGCATGGCTGATCACAAAACCATTGAAACCCAGCAATACTCCTTATAAGCAAGAACCTGACCAGCTCTGGGAAAGACTGTTAAAGTAATAAAGTGTTTTAATTCATCACAAACCCGGCCACCTGCACACAGGTCAACTGGCTTCAAAATTACTTTCTTGGCTTTGATTCTGCTTTCTGGTGGCAGCAATGGGATGGGGGAATGAGGGAGATGGAGGAAGAGGAAGAAATAGAGAGAGAAGAAGCAATAGAAAATTCCTCTTTGGGGGTGTAAATGCTTGCTGCTTTATTATTTGATACATTATCTTACCAAAATTTTCCTTGGCTTCAGCTGCTGTTGCACCACAGACCTGTACAGTAGCAGGCAGTCTCTCCTCTTTTTATGAGCAGTGGTAAGAGCAACATGTGTGCCTTTGTCTTAAGCAGGAGTCTGTTGTTTGGGTTGGCAAATTATACAACAATAAAAGGGAATGGCTGGGAACCAGCCTCAGCCTTTTTGAAACGGATGTAACCCTATCCAGCTCCATCAAACACTCGCCACAATGGTTACACAAACCAGATGATGGGAATTAATGAACTTTGGGGGTGAGGAAGGAGTAGGCGAAGGAGGAGGGAAAGGAGGAAAAAAATATGTTGGCCTGAAATTGTTTTTCCCACCCTCCTTGCTCCCTGGCCCCAAATCTGCTAGGTGCCTTTCACTTGTTGGGGAATTTTGGGGATTAAAGGAGAGAGAGCACAGTAATGGTGTGTGAAGAGAACCAGGTGCTCTGGGACTTCAATGGGACAAAAGAGCCAGTGGTCACGGGTGGCATCACCACGTACCCCACAGGAACAGGCCTTGGTATGGCTGGAGTCTGACCAAGCTCCTTTGGTGCAGCTAAAAACCCCATCAAAGCTTTGGGGAGTGGGGAGAGGCGGGGCAGCAGCAGATGGGCCCTTTGGTCCCCACTCCACGTGGCACAGCCGGGACACACCCAACAGCCCTGGCAAACCAAAGCAAGCAGGGCCCCAAGGAGGGGCTGCACATACCAGGGTTTAGGGTTTGGGTTTTTCTAATAAAAGACTGTGTCCACCTCTTCAAAAGACACTGCATTCAAATCAGACCTAGGAGCCACCATGTAGTCTTGACCCTCTTTATGCTAAGCCAGCCACAGAGCTGAACAGTCAGTTTGCAGCAGCATTCAAGCACCAACCTGGACAAAGCAGGGCCTGATCCATGGAGGTGCTGTGCCTCAGAACAGCAGTGAGTGTAATGAGCTCCACCAGCCTCTGCTGCAAATGCAACCTCCCACCCTGAGCCAACCAAAACACATCTCTCACCCAAATGCCTCCCCCTGCTGCACGAGATTAAATGGGTTAATTAGAAGCAGTCTCATAACCAAGACATGACATGCTATCCCTTGCAGGGCTGCTGCCTTCTGTGTGTAAGTGCCATATATGGTGCACCATATAGCTGCAACCTACAGGGGAGGAACAGCTTAGACCAGCAGAAACGCTTGGTGGGAGCCTTGTCTGCAGACAGGCTCATGCTTCCAGCAGGAAGCAGAATAGAGAAGCCCAGGTTCCACAAAGGCTCCTGGCAGGCTGATGGGTGGTGCTGCTGTCACTCCTGGGACATGCCCTTCCTCGGCAAAGGCATAAAGGTGGTGTTGGAGATGGCTGACTGGAGCCATCCCCCTTCCTACCTGAGCTCCTGCTCCATGCAGGGCAGCCTCTGGGAGGAAGGGTTCAAGGAGGGGAGACCACCCTGGAAACTCGGGAGCAGAGCATCCTCCTTGCAGACACTCACACGGATGTGCCCGCAGGGTGCAGTCCTCTGCACCTCTCCTCTCTTGTGGCCTGGGGATCTCCAGCCCCGGCCAGAGGAGGAAAAGGGCAGAGCAAGAATGGAGCAAGCAGCATGCTGTCCCCTACTGCTTTCCCAGCTTCCATCCAAATTCAGCTCCAGAGGCCTTCTTTTGTCTGATGCACTTTGTCCACCTAATAATCCTCAGTCAATCTCTCTTCCAGCCTCTTGTCTAGGTGTCTGTCCCATTCCTGTAAGTCTTCAAGGCCAGGTTGGATGGGGCCCTGAGAAATCTGCTCTATTGGGTAGAATCCCTGCAGGGGATGATATGAGGGGATATTCAAGGTCCCTTCCAACCCAGGACATTCTATGATTCCTCCTGAACCTCTGCATGCACAGCCCATCCAAGGCAAGGCTCCTTGCTTTGCCTGTTTTCACCAGACCCTGCTCTTGCACCACAGCCCCAGCCCTTGCACCATCACACCAGTCCATCCCTCCCTGCACCTCCAGCCTAGCTCTAAGTCTGGTAAGCACCATACCTTCCCTCCTCAGGAAATCTGTTTGCCAGGCTGAGGAGTCCCAGGTTACCTGGTCATTCCTCAAAAACAAATCCCTCGAGCCCTACAGAACAAACTCGGAATGTTGCCACTGTCACTGGGCAGGTCACACATCAACTGAACACAGGCTGTGGGGATGTGGAGCTTTCTTTGGATTAGGAAGGGCCAAATTTCCCATAATTTTTTCACCTCTTCCCCAAATAACAGCGTGATACGTTAAAACTGCTAAGCAAGAACTTTCCCTCCTCCTTTGCTGGAGCCAGGCAAGATATTCATCCATGTCCCTAGTTCATTACAGCCTCCTCTTCTCCCTGCGTAAACACGGAAGCCTCTTGCTACTCCCCATCATACTTAAAAGCTCTGAACTTCCACTAAATAATTATCTTCACTGGGGGGAGAGGACTGCACTTTACATATCAAAGGGTGCTTTGGAGGGATTTACAATAATTTAAGACGAAATGGTAAATATTCTATTCACTCCAGTTCATCTCCAGTAATAATTATAATCCTATTAGCAAGGTCCCAAGAAAGTGATTGCATTATCAGCCAGCGAGCTTCTATGTGGGTTTCTTGGAGGGGTGGGATGGGGGAGGCCACAGGCAAGTAAAGCAGGAACAGCAACAAAAGATGCGATTGCCAGCATCTCCCTTCCCCCAGCAGGATTTGGGCTCCATTGTCCCGACCCTTCAATAGTGCTTTGCTCTGAAAATAAGAGCTTTTGAGCGCAGTAAGAGGGTGGGGCTGAAATGAGCATCTTACTCCTCTCGGTCACCGCCGCTCCCCTTTGATGCCGCGGGTCCCCCGGTGCCACTGCAGCCTCAGAAAGCGCCCGAAGCGGCTCCCGCGGCCCCGGGCGGGCGGCAGCGCCACAATTAAAAGCTAATTGCTGTTTATGGGTGAGTTCTTTAGAATATTGCCCAGCATCACTGGGCTGTGCTGCCCAGTGGTCAAGTCATGTGAGATTACTCTAATCTGCCTCCATTTCCCCCAAAAAGGACAAAAAGACTGGTTTTGTTTAAAAGCAGAGCAGGGAGAGGGAAATTCTGTGAAACTCATGATTTAAGGGGGACAAATCTCCTGAACTCAGCAGGAAATATGGCTGAGCTAACTGGCAAACTGGGCACTAAAGCCCATTTATCAGCAGATCGCAGCACCAACTGTCTGCACCAAACTGTGTGTTTATCCCTGCTCCACGACACCTCCCAAACACCCTGCGGAGTGTTTAACTGGAATCTATCCCTGCAGGAGTCCCTCCGTGGCACCAGTGCACACCTCTTCCCTCTCTCCTGGCACCTGAAGGCCACCAGTGTGAGTCCCCAGCACTTCCTCAGAGAGAGGCAGCTCAGCTCTGCTCGCTCTGGGAAATAAGCACCTACTCCAGAGTGCAACATTTGCGGGCTTGTAACAAGCCAAGATTACTGTCACAATATGCAAGAGTTTATTGCAAAGCTGTAGCAAATTTTTTCTCAATAAATTAAATGGACAACAGCCTGATAGGGAGGAAAGAGGAATAATTTTAGGCATCCAGAAGGATTTCAGTGCCTACAACTCACTCCTGGTAAAAAATAAATTCTCTGGACTGCCTCTGCCTCTTGTTCTTTTGCAACCAGAAAGACCAGCAACTTCTCCTCCCTCAAGAATTTATAGCCTAGAGTTAACATTATGTGTACTAGCCTCCTACTATGTAAAGATTTGATAGATCCACTTACAGATTCATTGCAAGACAAAGCTCTGCTCTTGAAGAGTGCTAGTTCAAAACATCCTTGCACCAGCAATATGAATTCTTGAACTCACCTTTCCTTAGGTAGCACCAGTCCTGCCCTCATGGGAAGCTGAAACCAGCATATGGACTGGGTCAGCACCTGCAAACACAGAATGTCCTTGTCCAGAAAAAAAACCCCAAGAGTCAGGGTCTGGAGTTTTTGGCTTAATTGCGGAGACAAATAAAAAAGACAAAAGCCCAACAGCTCTTGCAAGGCTTTTGCTAGCTCAGAGTAGGCCTGTGCAAAGGAAGCCAGGCTTTGAAGAGGCTTAAAATTAGACAAAGAAATCACAGTGGTGGGATATCCCAAACACATCCATGGTACCCAGGTGACAAGAGGGTCTCCTGTCTGGGACTAACATAGTCCACACTAACACAGAGACTCTGATCTCTGGGGTTTGGCTTCAACCCCATCAGAACAACTGGGATCTTCCCACCAGTCCCAAACAAAGCCTACACCCTGCTGTCAGCTTTCTTGCCCCACAGCAGCCACACAACCATGTCCAAGAGGCATCAATGCCCACTGCTCACACCACAGCCTCTTCCCTCTCATCCCCTCTCACCCCTTCCCTGCCACCAACACTGAGGCAACCAGTGTGGCAGGAGCATCAGCCAGTTCTAGTGTCCATCCAGTCATCAAGTCCATAGCCCCAAACAACTCCCATACCCACCAATTTGCTCTCTTAATTGCAGCAACAGCACTAATCCTCTTAAAGATGTTAAACCACCCCAGGCACTGCTCATCACAGGTCTTCTAGACATCTCTCTTCCTCCTAGGTTTTGAGAAAATGCTTCCTCTGCAGAAAAGAGAGCAATATAATCAGGTTAAACCCCCAGAGGTGTGAGGATTTGGGATTTGAGGGAGGCAGAAGTGGCTATTGAGACACACAAGGTGGCACTGCAGATAGAGTTCAGCCTGCATTCTGCTGCTGTCCCAGGTGCACTAGGTGTTTCAGGAGTTAGATGCCCAAACCAAGCAGTACCAAACTCATCCAAGGGTCTAAAAACCCACCACTGCACATGGAGCAGAACATTCTCCTGGCTCATGGAACCTGTGACACCAGAGCACCCTGGGGCTCCTGCCCCTGGCCAGGACACCAGGAGGAATTCCTAATCCAGGCAGCCCACAGGAGGTCACCCTGCCAGCCTCATCCCTCCAGCACCTCCTCTTCCAGGCCCTGCTGCAGGGACTGGTTTTGCTGTATGCAGGAGCTGGTGAGCCCAGCAAGCAGGGTACACCTGGATTTGGACACAGAGGGCACATCTGATGTAATCAGTACAGGGGTGATGGTCACATCTGGTACCCTTCAGTCACCTGTATGACAACATGCTGCCACACTGTAGCCATGCTGCAATAGGGACGTTTCCCTGGGTCCCAGAAAAGGAATCAGCTCAAGAGAAACAACCTCTGATTTGGGCCGTTCTGGGGTGGAGGTCCAAGCCAGTTACATGGATATAGATTTTTATGGCACACACTCATAAATTAACTTTCTGGTTAAGTAGCCATGTAGTGATCATGGCAGCAGCGTCTCTCCAGCCACCAAAAAGCAGCTGAATGTGAGTGGCCAGCCCTGGTCCAACCCAGGTGACACTCAGAAACACCTGACAAATTTCTACCCAGGAGAGCACTACAAGGAGATAAACTTCCCAGGCCTTGCCTCTCCTCTGGGGCACTGCCAAGCCACCACATTTCACCTGCTCCAACTCTGCCAGAAGGTGGAGAAAAAAAGCCCAGACAGCAAAGAGCCAACCTCAAAAGGAAAATACAAGTCAACAGCCACTCCAGCAAGATACAAGTTCCCCTAATGCAACGCTCATAAATCACAGACCTGCTGAGAGGTCTTTTGTGTTCTCCCCAACACAGAAACAAATGTCCTAATCTGTGTGCCTGCGAGGGCAGGTAATGACTTACACTGATAATGTTGCCCTTTGTTAATTAAACACCTGCACGAGTGGCCCAGCATTTGCACAGGGAGGACTTTGTTTGCAACCCTGCCACACATTTCTCCTAATTAAGCCCAGCCTTCCTGCTCTGGGTCATTACAGCCATGATTAGAGAAAAAAGCTTCCTGATAAACTTTGGAGACCCGAGTAATACCCCAGCTCTCACCCTCTGGATCATAACCCATGCTGGGGGAGTATCCCCAGTGATTTATCTACCCTTGGGGTGAGACATGCCAAAGTCAGGCTTGAACCCCTGTGCTGAGTTAGTAGAGGCCCAAAAAGAACTTGTGGTAGGTCTGCTTCTGCTCCTCTTCCTCGCCATGGACATAACAAAGCAGGGAGGGGAACAGGGACACTTTATTCGCCCAGCAGCACTTTCCTCTGTGCACTGACATGCCCCGGAACATCTTCCCCGTCACATCTGAACCAGAGGCCACTAGCTCTCCCACAGCACGTGGGAAGGGATCTCACAGGGTGACCAGGGCCAGACTAGGCTTGAAACAAACCTTGAAACACATTTACATCCACAATTTTTAAAAAAAGCCATGTAGGATCTCCAGGAATTCACTTTCTGCACCTCAAGGGATCCAATGGGCATCCAGCACCACCTGAACAGCAAAGACCTTCAACACAATAGCTCAGAAACAGCCAGCTTTCCATTTCCATGATGAAAAAAGAAAGTTATGTTTTTTCTGCCCTTTCTGATCACGTTCCACAGGCCAAGTAATTCCAACAAGGTGCTGCCAGGCCTCAGCTGCACGACTCCACCTGCCTCTTCAGCAACACCCAAACCAGCCTTGAAACTCTGCAGCACTGAGGCTTCTCCTCAACTGTGGTAAAGGGAAGGGGATGCCCCTCTGACCATGACAGGACCTTCCCCACGGCCAATAACAGCAGGGAAGAACAAACCCATCAGACAAAAACTGTGAGGGTGCTCAACCAACCAAGCATGTCCTCTACTCACCAGCTGCTCGTTATCCTCAGCATCTCATTGAATGAATCAAGAATTTAAAATTGGCTTAGCTTTATTCCCAGCTGAGACATCTAATTAACTTCTGAAAGTCTTCTGCTTCCTTCTCAGAAGGGGAGGGTAGCACCAACCACAACCTGAACCATCAGTAATCTGGGCACTGACCCAATCAGTGCAACCTGTATTGAGACGACCTAATTTTGCCACCCAGTGGACCTAAAGGCCTGGCAAATTAATACACCAGTGATCCTCTCAGTACTGATCCCTAGATGCATTTTAACACAAATGGGATTGTCACCTCAACTCATTTGTTAACGGATTGTGATTGGCTCTCATAAAGGAGTAGCACTGAAAATCAAGATCTCTCCATGGTAAACAGACCAGGGCTGTGAAGTAGTTGTCCAGAATGAGATTTTTTTCCACCAACATCTCTAGGCCAGGATGAACCTCCTGACTCTTCCCTTCGTTTGACACTTCATATCAAGCATCAAAGACAGAAAATGCAATTAATTTCCAGGATAAAAACCCAGTATGCTCATTGAGACCATCAGGCTGCAGGTTCGTGGTGCCATCACATCACTGGGTCCCCAATGACACTGCAAGACTCTGGGTAAAGCAGAAGGAACCAAACCAGCCTTGGGAAAGAGAGAAATTCCTGAGTGAAGGAGGGAGACAGGTGCAAATTAGGGAAACATGAAGGAGCAGGTCTGTCTGCAGACTGCTTTTCTGCCCAGTCATTACCTGGGATCATGGCATGGTCATAAACAGTCAATGACATCCAGCCAAGAGCTCTTTAAAGAGCAGGCTCAGCTGGTGGGAATGCTCTGCTGCAAGTACAACAGATGCAAAGCACTGCTCCTCATTAAAAAGGTATTCACATAATTAGAGACTTCACATGGCCATACCACTGATTTGATCTAGTCCAGAGCACTCAGGCACTATTTAAGAGGGCCTGCTCACCATTTCTGATGGCTTGGGCTGTCTTCGTGTGCAACCTGCCATCTCCTCACAGCCCACACACTGCCATGGCAGGGCCATGGCTACAGTGGCAGCCAGGAAGGACCTTATGAGCAAAATTACACATGCCAAAGCCCACCAGCAACCTCCAGCATCCCACCCTGCTTTCATTCAGAGCCAATTTCCTTCCAGAGCCAGCCATGGGGCTGAATTATCCCCAAGTCCTTCAAGCCCTTGTACATAAAGGGCACTGTGGGCCAGTCTGCCAAGGCCTCAGAGTACAACCCAAGTAAAATGACTTTTTCCTGAACACTGAGGACTCTGAATGACAGCCATTATTATTCAGATTAAACCAAGTGTCAGATTAACAAATCAATGGGCATAAGAGATATAAAATGGGTGACCATTGAAGCCTTTCAAATACCCAAACATATGGACGAACCAAATGTGAATTGTAATTGACTCACCCACACCTTTGATCTCTACACCCTTGGGCTCTCAAAGAGCCAGCCCAGCCTCCTCCGACCCGGGCTGAACCAATCTGGGACTCCATTGTGAGTGTCACAAAGTCCTTTCTCTCTGCCTCCAGCCCCTGGACGTAGATGCAGCCTGGTGCTTGAAAAGCGAGAAAAGCCAGCTGTGCCTTGGAGACGCAGGGAGCTGGAGATGGACAACCTACACCACCAAAACTCCACCTCTCACACAGAGCCCATCACCCTGGGCATCTCCTCCCCCAGCCCTCGCTGGGGTGGTGGCCCTCAGTCAGCTAGGAGCACGAGGAGAAGGCCCAGGGAGCAGCAGAGGAGGGAGCAGAGCGAACGTGGGCAGTGGCGATGCTCATTCCCCCGCTGCTCCTGGAGCCCCATGCGGGGTCTCTCTGGTTTTCAAGGATTTCCCTGTGCAAAACCAAGGATCAGACTTTGCTGATGGGTTTGGGGCATGTACATGGCCCTGCTGTAAAATCTGGAAGCTGCTCTGCCGTTCTCCAACTGCCTTGTCAACACTTAATCACTTATGCTTGATTAAGAAATCTGATTTTTAATTTTCCCTGAGATGTTTCTGCAGCTACATTGAAAATAACACAGAGCTTAAATAAATGTTATCCCTAAATTTTTACACTTGGAGTTTGGAGAGAGTTTTGACCAGTTTTAGATAGATATATGAGAAAATAAATAAAAGAGCATTATCAATTCTGATACCATACAAACCTCAGCTCCCCAGGAGTCACAAGTCACGCAATTGTTTGGGTTTAGTTTCAAGCCTCATTAAAAACTTAAGTTTCTGTAGCTCTTCTGGGAAATCCAGACCAGCTTATTCTTCCCCCTCCATTCTGCAAATACCACACAGACATGCCTTCAGGGAGGTTTCGAACCCCACACCGAAGATCCCCAAGATGGGGAACAAGCTGTTCAGCTTAGCTCTTGCTGTACTGAGTCTCAAAGCAACAAGAACTTTGGAATGCCTGTTACTGAAGGCAAATGTTAGCATCTATTCCCAGCATGGGGCTATTCCCATATCAGGTACCACCCCTGAGTAAAACTATTCACTCCGGGAAGGCAGAGACTTGGCATGTGCCCTGTCCTCCAGCACCAGCAGTGGTTTCATGGGGGAACTGGGTGAGGCAGAGCAGGCCTTGCTCTGCCACCACAGTTTTTAGGCTCTGACCCAGCTGTGCAGCTGCTTAACCCAACTGGTGAGCCCTGCTGGAACAGCCGAGCCTGCAACAACTGCAGGGCTCACTCACAGAGGAACCCCGGGAGAGGAAGACTGTGGGGAGGAAGGCGGAGAAGAGGAAACTCACAGGCTCCTAATCTACTTTAGGACCATATGAGCTTTCTGTTTATATATAGCCTAATTAATTATTGCACTGCATTGAGCAGTCTGACCTTGCCATCTCTCTGGGGGAGGCGGCAGCGGCCAAGCCCCGTGCGTGCCGGGACAGCCCCGGGGCTGGCGGCTCCTCCCGCGCGGCTGCCCGGCCGGGCAGCACCGGCCTGTAATTACCCGGCTTGGGAGCAGCCAGCGGCTCCCAGCCCCTCTCGCCTTGCAGCAAACCCAGCTTGAAACCCTAACCGGCTATTCCACTTCGCTTTGGCAAGGCTGGTATCTCCCCTCAAGGATTCCTTTCCTGCTCAGCACCCTGTATTGGCTATTCCCTCTGCTTTTCCAAATGCCGTGCAGATGGCCCAAGGCTCATTACTTACCAGATCAGCTCAAGAGGGAAATTAAAAGGGGGGAAAAAAAAGACTTTTCAAGCTGTGTGTTAAGTTGCAACAAGTTCAGTACACTGCACTGGGAAAAAGAAAGACGGGCTTTGCTAAGCAGATCCTCAACAAGGGGCAATGCCCAAGCTGCCTGGATTTTTGCAGCTCACTTTGGTTGGTCCAGCCATGGCAAAGTCAGAGCAGGAGCCCAGGGATGCTCAGAGCCACCCAGACATCTACCACTGCCCCACTGGTCCCAGGTGAGACCTTCGTGAGCCTGCTCCATTCCAACCCACTTGCAGAATGATGGGAGCCCCCTAGCACTCAGGAGACTGGCTCCTATCTGGCACAATTCACTAAACGTGGCACCAGAGGTGTGCACAGGTGGTTCAGAGTGGAGGCACAGCACCTCAGTGTCAGGCAGCACGTTTGTTCCAACATGCAAACAGGGCACAGCACAGTCACGGGGTCCCTCTGCACTTCATGTTTAACAACAGCATTCCCAGCCCTGTGGGAAACCAGCTGAGGACCGTGCACAGCCACTCCGGGACCAAAGGGCTGGGACACACCTCCTGTTTACTCCAACACCTCCTGATTTCCTTCCAAGTTTAATACACCTTTAGAAAAACAAACTGAAGTCATGCCAAAGCTGCAGGCCTTGCCAGTTTTTAAACAAATATTTAATAGCACAGTGAAGCAGCAAAGTACTTTATGAGGCAGACGCTGGGGTTTCATCCTCCCCCTAGTGACAGGAGGATCCATGCTCTGAGCCTGCTCAGCTGCTGCAGCCCCTGGACCCCATTCCAAACAAAAAATACTACTGCAGCTTAACCCCAGTGCAATCGCCCGCTCGTTAAATGAGCACTTTTCCAAAGATGCCCTACACCCCCTCTGTGCCAGTCACCCACAGTTGAAGCTTTAAGTTTTCAAGTTTCAAGACTTTCAAGCTTTAATGCAAGTTTGCATTTGATAATCAAAAGAGGCTAAAAGCTCGGGACTTTAATATAAAACTTGTCCAGTTGCTTTATTTAAGCTAATAATTGTAACAGATATTGGTTTCTGCGGGGACGTTTTCTGCTCAGTCACATGGATACACACTGAGGGTTGGATCTTGAAGCCCTTCCCTAAGCAGAGTTCTGGACTGCATTAGGCACAGCCATGTTTGGGGACCTGGTTCAGTCTGTCACCACATGCTGCTGAGGACTTATCTCCTCATCAGAGCCAACTCCCCACATGAAGTGTATTTTTAAAGGAAATTGGTGTAGCAGAATACAGTCATACTCAGTACTGTTGGACTGTGTTTGTGGCAGTGCAGGATTTGGCCTTGTGTTCACTTTTAGGAAGGATCTATCAAATGCACATATCTACCTTTAATATTGTACATTGGCATATAAAATGAAAGCGTGTGCACAATAATTCTCTCTTTCTTCTGGAAGAGCTGCCTGCTGCACTGACAGGAATGCAAAGCCTGTGCCAGTTCCAGGGAAACATCACAATTTCTCACTTTTATTACAAACCAGCCACTTGGGTGAATTCACAGAAATCTCCATCAGCACCAGCAGAGAAGACTGGCCAAATTACAAGTCTGACCAGCACAAGACTCACAAGAAGACCAGGACAAGGGAGGATGACACCTCCCAGCACAGGGAGAACAAAGCCGGGCTCCATGTGTGACACGGAACAAGCCGCACTTGGGGCAGGGTCAGCCACGCAGCTCTGCATCCCAGACAGGCTGCAAATTAAACCCTGGGTCAGACCTGCTGCCAAACAGAGCCGTGATTCCTTTGATGCCAGGGCTAGGTCACACCATCCCTCTGTAGAGATGTTCTTCCTCCCTCCCTTTTTTGTACAGAGAGAAGTCAAAACTGCTGTAGAAGCAGGCTAGTTCCAGGGCGTTTCCAAGGGGGTTAACACAGATGTAAAGCATTTAGCAGAACCTGGAATTATTTTTCTCTAAATAAAGTTTCCTTAGACATCATGTGGGCAGGGCACTGCCATGCTTACATATCTTGACAGTAAGATTTTAAAAAATGGAGTTTCATTTACAAGAGATCAGTGTGAGATCTGTCAGCAGCACCTATTTTCCTCTAACATTCCCATCAACATCTAAAGACCTAAAAACCAAGTTTCTGGTCTTCTCTGAGTGATTGCTGAAGCCACAGGGTCACGAACAAAGTTCTGGCAGCCAAGCAAGCCAGCTCACAGCTCACATCTCCCAGAAATTCCCTCCTCACCTCTGGACCTTCCCAGCACAAGGGCACCACATGCTAAATCATCATCAGAAGTTCATTTTCCTCCCTCTTCGGTGCTATTCCAAAGAGGAAAACCACATGGGGAACACTCAAATCCAGCGTGGCACCAGGAGAGATTGTCCCCATTGGATCACTGTTATGAATGGACTAAGGTCCAGTGCACATCCCAGCCAAGCAGACCCTGCTCTCCCTCGGTGCAGACAGAGTGACTGTGCTCCTGACAGCCTTTTCTTCCCTCATCTGAATCATGGCACAATGTGATGCCCTTCCCTACTTGTCTCTGCACCCCATCCCGCACCTTCAGACTGGGAGTAACTCCCTGATGGCAAAGTTACACCACCACAAACGTCTGTCCTGAATTCACCCCAGCCCTCCTTTGAGCCTGCTGATAATCAATGTTTCATCACAGGACCCTTGTTTCCATTAAGAAAGCTAAGATAAAGTCCTTTACTCTGTTGCCTTTCAGCTGCTGCTGGACTGACCACCTTTAGAAAGCATGAGGTGTTTCTTGCAAGCTGGTAAACACACAGCAAGCTGCTGAAAGACTTGGAATTGCAACGGTTAGGCCAAGCCCTGGTACAGTCATCAGCATCAAGTCAGGACATAGCACAGCACTTAGCCATTTCTCACAAACCAAGGAAGAAGCCTCTCCAGCCCATCCTCACACTCCACATGGTGACAACAGGTAGTAGCTGATAGCCCCATACCCACTAATCACACCACTGAGACAATGTGCCCCACTAATTGTTGTTCTTTGAACCCATGTTATCCATCCCACGTGGCCCTGGCCCACTCATTATCACCTGAACCCACTGGTCACCCATGGTCACACCACCAGGAGACACAAATACCCCATGCCGAATAATCAAATTAAATTATGGATAAATAGGCCCAAATCCAGGTTCAAGTGAACAGAGCAGCTCAGCAAGAGTAGCCTGAATACAAGACATTCCTGTCATCAGACAGATTGGAAGTACAGCTCCAAAGAACAGTGGTTTGGGTAGAGTTGCTATAGCCACTGCACCCAGGCCTTGTTGGATGCTTTTAAAAACAAAGCCTTGTCTGGAAGTGCCTTGAGACATCCAGCACTTGGTGTGTGTTACAGACACCTGCCATGGCCCACTTGAAAAGAAAAAAATAATAAATCCCAAATTCAGAGCTGAGCCCACGAGTTTTCATTCCCATCATTTTCACGCCAAGGAGCACAATGCCCGGCAGCCACGCGGTCCCGCGCTAACACGATTAGCCAGCAGATCCACCATCCACATCCGTCACCCCCAACGCTTGGGCAACTTCGAAAAGTTCAGCAGCTCAACAGGTGAGGCCATGAAACCCGATCACAACAGACAATGTCATCCCCCCAGCGTCGTGCTGGGAAGAACTTGTCACGTGCGTCATATCGGGCAACTCGCTTGAAACAGAGCAGTGCACTGAAACCCCAGCAACACGAATAATCTTTGCCATCTGTTTGAACAACTCAACCCTCCTCAGATCTAAAGGAATGATCCCATGCAAACACAAGGGCCTTGCTGACTGATTATAGCAGCCTAGCCCTTCTTTTGGGGGGCCATTTCCCTCCCAGCGTTACACAGCAGCTCAGGACAGGTCACAGGGAGCTGCTGCGTGGACAAGGGGGCACTGAACTCCATGCACATTCTGAGGGGACCATTAAAATCCCCACTTGCTTAAGCACAACACAATCCAAAGTCAATAGTTGAGTTTTAAAATCTTTTTCACATCAAGAAAAGAAAATCTCAGTACCAAAGTTGCTTGGCAAAACCTTCCCAAAGAGCACAACTGTCCCTTAGGAGATGCTTGTTCTGACCCAGCACAACTCATGAGAATGCACTGGAGCAACCAGTCTTTGCTCATTTGCACCAAAGTCCAGCTGGGAGTATCAGGACTGTTCCCAAACTTCCTGGGGCCAATAAACCATGTGACACTCAATGGAAACCAACCACGGTTCTGTCTGTGCTGCCGAGTCCATGCCTCACTGGGAAGGCAATTAATCAGCAGCTATTAAACCTTCACTAAAGCTGAGATTACAGAGAATGGCCAAACACAGGGGCAAAATCCTGCCTTGCTCAAGATTTGGTTCATCAGGAATTTCACCCTAAACTTTTAACCATAATTTCCTTATTCTTCCCTTGCTCCCAGCCTGTTTGATTGCAAGCACTGCTTGTATCCCACACATTTTTGGGGAAAAAAAAGGATGATCATGGGGATAAAAATAAGAACATTTCTTCTGATTTAGGAATTGCTGTCAAGCAGCACTTTGCACACTAAAGTCCACACAATTTGGGAGTTCAAGAAATGCATGTTTGACACAGTTTATTGCACACCACCAGACCACAGGGCCTGATCCTGCTGATCCAAATCACCCAGTGTCAGCAAGCAAAGTGAATTAAGGCAACTTAGCAATAGTGAGAAGGAAAAGCACCAGCACTTTAAGAATTTTCCATAAGAGAAAAGAAGAAAAAAAGGACAAGAGGTCTCCCTGGTGCATTCCTAGAGGCAACGAAGCTCAGACTAGTCCTGCTGTTGCAGTTAGAGCCAGCACAGTCACAATACAGGGGTTCCTAGCAGAGAGCTACAGACTTGAAATATAAATCAGTGATGTTGAGTAGGGCTGGCAACGGCCCAGCCCAAGGCAGGAGGGACTGGGCATTGCAGCCCGTTGGGGTGAAAATAATAATAAAAAAAGAAAAAACCCAAAACATGTAATACTAATGACAATCATTTTTTCTTACATTAATTATAGGACAACAGGCTTTCAAGTCCCTAGGACGTTTCAAAAAGCATCATTGTTGAAACAAATGAAGAAAATAAAATAAATTCAACAACTGATTTTCTAGGCTTGTAAGAAACACGTCTTTCCTCCCCACCAAGCTCTACAGAAAACCCCAAAGAGAACAACAACATCCCTGCAGGCTGCTCAGCCAGACACACGCACACAGGCTGTGGGGCTGAACTCCCTACCACCACAAAGAGAAAACTTCTCTACTATCCAAAAATTCAAGGCACTTCAAAAAACTAGTTTGCAATAGTGGCTGGATCCCATTTCTCCTCTGTCATGCTACTTATTTTCACTAGAAGCAGTTAACATGCTGTATTCATTACAGGGGGAGGAAACCCTGCAATGTGCATAAGAAGTTATTTTCACCAAATTTTAGTTATCTCAGTACCAAAAAAAAAAAGCATTTAATTTTTCCTGTTTTCCTCCTGCTCTTCAGGAACGATAATCTGCACCACTTGATGGTGTTCTGCATTCCACACTACAGAAACAAATTTCATTTCACTTGACAGAAAATGGAGCAAGAAAGAAGTTTGTGTTCCCTCCTTCTAAAGTTATTTTTGATAGATGAAAACTTCAGATAGAAATAAGTAGATAAACACGATTAATCACAATCATCTCCAAAAATAAGAATTAATCAAGCTAAACGATTAAATCTGATGCCTCTGTATCTTGAAAATCTGAAAAAGAAGATTTTAGACAGCAGGAACAACTTAAACAAACAAAAAGAAATATAAAAAAAATTTAGCCAGTTAGCTAAAATACACTTTGAACGAGACATGTCAAGAATTGTATCTTCATCTTTTCAAAGCCAGGCAATTGGATTTAGACTGCACTCTGAGTGTTGAGGACACAGTAACACCCCCCAGTTCCAAAGTACAGTTGATTTTAGCGAAATATCTGAAAAACAGAGATGAGGCTTGCCCAGCTCACAGCACGATGCTGACACCATGCACCTTTTATAGCACCTTTAATCCAACTGTACTGAACCACAAACAAGAAAATATAAACACTTCTCCTTATTGATACAAATATAATAAAAAAAAAGTCTCATTAAGTCTGGGAGAAATAAACATTTCTTGAGGAGCGCTGAGAAGCCAAGATCCACTGAAGTCAGCAAGACCTTGGAGTTACTACCATGTAGGATCTGACTTCTAACCATAAAATTTATAGGAACAAACCTCTGCGTCTAATTCTAATTAAGTTAGAAATAATGCATCATATATAACAACTTGTCTGCTGGTTTTCATCCTCCCCCAAGTATTTTGCATTATTTAGTCCCCCCCAATTGACCCAGGTCCCAGTCCCACAGACAGCAAGACACACTCCCGTCTTCAGGGTGAATTACACATGACTGATTTCAGGACTTCCAGCATCACTTACTCTTGCTGCTTGACAGCATCACTATTCAGACCTCAAGATTTGTCAGATTTCAGCTAAAACAGCCCTTTTGCAAAGATACTAATGAAAAACCACAGTGAATTTGCAGGGATAGGGCCCGCATTGCTTTAAATTCAGCAGCTGATAAAATGAAGCTTTAGGAAGTTAAACACAATACCTGTTTTCCAAATTTAAAAATAATGTGTGTCCTTTAAATAGTGGCTTTCACCCACTACATCTGGGATAACAGATGAACTCAATCATAAGCATTATTCTCTCCTTCTCCCCTTCCACCTCCTACTTGTAAAAGATTAATCAACCATTTTATGGTCTAATTTAGGTGTCTAATTAAAAACAGAGTTCAACACATACAGCATAATTTTGCTAATAAATCCTGACAGATTTTCTGCTCTGTTACATGCAAGTTCTCTCCAAAATGCGAGTTTATTACTTTTTTAAACTCAGCTGAATTTACAAAGACTTCATTTGGACTTCTGTGGGACAACATGCTACATCATCCACCGAGATGACAGAATTTCCTAAAACGAAACAGCTTTCAAAAATTACTTCCTCTTCATCAGATCTTATCCTGAATTAATTTCACTAAATGCTGAAGGGTGGCAACACCAAAGAGAGGCATAAACCTAATCGGACTTGCCGGGTGGGAGTTTCAAGGCTACAAAGAGGTTACAATTCGGAACTTCACAACTCGCATCTAGCTTCAAAGTTTCCATCTCTGCTACTTTAGCATTCCTGTAAACACGCAGTAAAAAGACATATTCAAAATACTCCTGATAAAGAAACTTAAATCGGAAAAGGGCGAGAATGGCACAGAAGCGGAGGTCGCCGCTCGCTCTGTGTCCGATCGCGCTTCTCCGCACTCACCGCCACCGCTCAGCCGAGCCCACCCGCGCACAGACATCCCGGACCGAGCTGCTCCTCGCAAAATCACTTACAATCACATTCATCCTTACAGAATGCATGCCAGACATTTGTCATTTTCTCCCAGTGCAAAGGGTTCATCCCGTTCCCGACGCGCCCGTTACCCACTAGAGCCCACACCGCTCCCTCCGTCCAGCGCCAGGCTGGCGATCGCCACCTCGGGCAATCAGTCAGCTCCAGAGATGATTACGGGCTAGGAGAAAGTTAACGGAGGCTGAACGCAGTGAATGAGCGAGGAAGTTTTATCTGGAACGTGGGGTTGCTGCCTGCCAGTCCCAGGCAGCGCTCTCGGGACGGATCCCTTCCAAATGTGTCAAAAAACTCCCAAATGGGTAAACCCTCCCCAACTCGGCTCCCCCCAACAAAAAAAAAAAAAAAAAAAAAAAAAAAAGGGAGGGGGTGTAAAATCTCACGCAGATGGGTACCAAGAAAAGAAAAACCCAAACGGGTCCAAAACCCCGCAAACATGCGGACCTGAGCGCATCGCCCGCCAGCCCGTGCAGACCCGGGAGACACACCAGTCATCCCTCAGCAACACCCTGAGCTGGAGTAAAAACAGCTCCAGCAAAAGATCTGGAAGCGGAATAGGAGTGTTTAAAAATATTAAAATAATATTTAACCTTTATATAGAGATTTAACACGGTTTAAGGAAACCTACAGACGCCCCGCCGCCGCCTGGGCTAACGGGGACCGCAAGTTACGCTCCGGGTTTATTATATTTTTAGGGATTGTTTTATCCGGGGAAAGCATTTAGCGGAACATTTCCTCGTCGCCCCGGGCGCTCCCCAACCTGCTCCGGAGCCCGGTGCGGCCGCATCCCCGCACCGGGCGGGGAGCGCAGGACGCGGGGATCGCGCTCAGCCCCGTCCCGCCGCGGGGCCGCTGCCCGCCCGGCCCGGCCCGTACCTGTACCAGGCGAGTCCCCGCTCGTAGTTGCGGTCGAAGAAGTGGGGCTCGGCGCCGACGGCGCGCACGTCGGGGTGCACCCGCAGGAACTCCAGCAGCGCCCGCGTCCCCCCCTTCTTCACGCCGATGATGATGGCCTGCGGCAGCCGCTTGGTCCCGGAGCTGTTGAAGAAGCTGGAGATGGGGCTGCCGGCGTCGGGCGCTGCCCGCTGCTCCTCCAGGCTGCTCTCCTCGCTCGGCTCTCCCGGCAGCAGCGGGGGCAGCGGCGGGGCGGCGCGGGGTGGCGCGGGTGACCCTCGAGCCGTCAGCCCGGCGCAGGAGCCGGCGCACGAGTAGAACATATAGAGCCAGAGGAAGAGCATGATGAAGAGCAGCAGCAGCCTCCGCCTCAGCGGCGGCAACGCGACGGGAACATCGAGGCAGCGGTTCAGAGGCTGCCCCATATACCCGCGGGCGCACCGGGATGCATGGCTGGAGCCCGCCCGGCTCGGCTCGGCTCTGCTCGGCGCCTCATGGGCACGGCGGGACCTCAGCGCTGCCCCATCGCCGCCGAGCGCCCGGCGCTGCCGCCCGGCGCTGCCGCCCGCCCAGCGCCTCTCCCGCCGCCGGCAGCGCAGCGCCGGCGGGGCGGGGCCCGGGGGCGGGGCCCGGCGGCGCCCTCAGCCTATCACAGACGCGGGTTTTCGCATAATAACGAGGGGCGGGGCGAAGGGGGCAGCGGAGGCGCTCATTGGCTGACGGAGCAGGGGGCGGGGCGGGCGGCACCGTCCAGGCGGCGCTCCCGCGGTGGCGCGGCGCGTCCGGCGCTCCCGGGCGGCTCCCGGCGCGCTCCGTGCGCGGCACATCCACATCCACATCCACATCCACATCATCCACATCCCCATCCCCATCCCCATCCCCATCCCCATCCCCATCCCCATCCCCATCCACATCATCCACATCATCCACATCATCCACATCCCCATCCACATCATCCACATCCACATCCACATCCACATCCACATCCACATCCACATCCACATCCCCATCCCCATCCCCATCCCCATCCCCATCCACATCCACATCCACATCCACATCCCCATCCACATCCCCATCCACATCCACATCCACATCCCCATCCACAGCCCCATCCCCCGCCAGGCCGGGGCTCCGTGCAGCGCTCCCCCGCGCTTCAGGGACTCTCCAGCTGGGAGTCAGGCACTGGGGACATCATGGTGTCGGGGGCATCTCAGTCATTTTTTGCTCCTCCTGACCCTCAAATACTTAGATAGCAAGGTTTCCGGGGAGACTTTATTGTGGTCTTTCCGTACCTAAGGGGGGATTATAAAAAAGGTGGGGACAAACCTTTTAGCACAGTCAAAGCATAATGGTTTTAAACTGACGGAGGGCAGGGTTAGATGAGATATCAGGGAGAAGTTTTTCACAATAAGGGTGATAGAACACTGGCTGAGGTTGCCCAGAAAAGCTGTGGATCCTTGGAAACATTCAAGGCCAGGATGAACTGGACTTGGGACAATCTGGTCTAGTGGAAGGTGTTCCCTGCCTATAGCACGGGCTGGGCTATATGACCTTTAATGGTCCCTGCCAACCTAAACTTTTCTGTGATACTGTGATTTGCCTGTTTTTTTGATGAATTGGCTTTTCAATCAGCTGAACCTTCTATCGTGCTGTATTTCCTGAAATCCCCGCCTGCAAAAATTCCTGCTACAGTGTACATTATGTGAGTAACACACAGAAACCAAACCCAACCCAACAGGTCCTGAAAAGCAAACTAAGAGCGTCAGTCGGAGGAGATCCTTGCTGCAATACCACTAGCTGTGGGATCCTGCTTTCCAGGACCAGATTGATCCAGCATTCTCCAGGGATGGGATTTTGCATATTCAATGGAAGTCCTCTAGCCAGTATTCTCCCAGCAACGACATAACTTAGAGCTCCAGTGTATTTTAGCACCCTTTCTACCATATTTTTATTAAAAGATGCATAAATGTTGGTACAGAATCTGCTGCTTTCAGAGAACTTTTGCTTTGAGAGGTGAGGTTTTGCTGAAACCTTTTTTTTAACATATTTTCCCCCAAACAAGAGGAGAATCTTTTCACCAGGAAGAGCCTTAATTTTGTGTCAGAAGCAACAGCATTATCCTGACTTATTCATATATAAACTGTACATCAATTCCTGAACTGTTATGCAAAAATAAACTGTTTCTGCCACACTGTCTGTGGTGTGAGGATCTTGTAAAATAATCTGAAACCACAAACTGGAGTTTACAAACTAATTAAACCAAGCAGAGTGAAGAGGGGAAATAAGACCCTGAGAGGTATATGACTTCTCTGCTGCTCAGTGGATTAACGCAGAGCTTGGGCCACCCAGACCTCCCTTAGTACCAGTGCCATTCATCCCTATTCTCCCCAGGACCAGGTACTTGCAAAGCAGATTTTGGGATGACACAAGAACTTTTGTACTTCAGCTACAGAGTCAACAGCAAACGATTCCAACGTTTCTCTGCTGTGAGATAAAATAGGTTGCACTACTGCTCTCTGTGTTGTGAAGGGTGATCCCAAGTAGAGATGGAGGTGGCAAGCTGTAGCAGGAGGATGTAGGAATTGCTTTCCAGTTCCCCTCTCTGTGCTGGCAAAGCTCTGCCAGCTGGCCCAAAAGGGTAATTGTGAATAGAATGAAAGAGGACAGCTCCTGGCAATGCATGAATCACAGCTGTGGGCAGCAATCCTTCCATGAGTGCCTCTCCTGCACAGAGGTTTATTCACCTCTGCACTTGGTGTTTTGTACAATTCCGAACAGAAAATCTGCTGCTCCCACACATGGGTTGCTCTACTGCATGTTCCTACAGCCACAAGCTAACTGGGAAACCCTTCAGATGGAATAATTCTCCTTGTTCTTTACATCCACCAGCACCAGCCAGGATAACATCAATAAAATGTCACAGAAAGTTTGGTTTAAGCCTTTAATATTTGTCAGCTGTAGCTTGTAAAAGTTGAATTAGCTTTTTAAGAAAAATAGCCCCAAGACAGGTTTTACTGGAATTGTATCTCCAACAGTTGGATGTCAGGTTTCCCCCTAGGAATGGCAATGGGTAAGTGATCAGAAACAGCATCCATGCAGAGGAGTGTCAGGAGGAGGGCTGGACTGTCCCTGGACATCTCAGGAGCATCTAGGGAGACCCCACAGTGTCCCACTGTGTTGTCCTGGGCATGTTCCCACCAGAGCCATGGGCAGCACTGCTATACAGATGTAAGAGGAAATCTTGTTCCTCTTAACCTGAAACCATTTCCTTTCCCCCACTGCCCTCCCTCCCCTTGCTCCCTAATTTATCCCTTGAGTTTTAATATCTATTTCTCCAAGTGCCACGGGCCAAATTTACTGCTCACATAACTGTACTGACTTCAATGGAGAAGAGCGTTTAGGGTGCTCCAAGGAGGTGTAAGTAGGAGTGATGTGATGGAATTGAGTAAAGGAAAATACAGTCTGACTGTCAAGAAGAGTTTCCTACCAGTGAAATCTATAGACTGTTTAAGTTTCCCAGGGGAATGAGCAGAAACCAAGTTGTTGAAGTCATCTTAAACCAGCACAAGAAAATAGAAAATCAGCCCAGTAAGTGGCCAGAAGGAAAGGAGAAATGACATAATGCTACTTCTCCAGCTCTGATTTCTGTGGCTGCATTGCTTCGTCCATGACATTATTTTAACACAACTGGATCTCTCCTTCTTTTGGGTGATGCGATGGCCCTTGCTGCTTTGGAAAAGTCGTAATTCCTCTCTCCTGGATTAAATTCACCCCCGGATTAAAGCAATACCCACTGCAGCCCCCATTAGTCCTATTTTTACTTCTGTTGTTTGCAAACCCTTTCTGGCGTCTTCTCAGGCTTCTTCTCTGACTTACCCAAGCCTCTGGCTCCAGTACTAACTGAGCTGTATAGAGTGGACCAGCAACTGGGAATAGTGGGAGGGCCCACCCAGGCCAACAATGCCATGTGGGGCTATGAAGGTATCAGACACTGAGCTGTGACTCACTGGCAAGCAGGAGAGAGAGAGCCCACGGATGGAAATTTTCCTGCCTTCAGGGTTTCTTCAAGTAGATTCCCTGCAGATAATTTGCTGGAAAATCATCGAGGAATGATTTTCATCACTACATATTTCCATCATTATATATTTTCATCATTCTATATTTTCATCATAAAGGAATGATTTTCATCAAGGCACGTAGGGAAATGCTGCTTTCCTTGGTGACCTCTGGCTCTGGTAACCCCTGCCTGCCTAATTTGGGCTTTGTGGATAAAACCAGGGCTGCAGAAGCAGCGGTCGTGCCCTGCTACCACCCAGTGACTTTGGCAACCTCTTGCCCACAGAACTTCCTAATGTATTTATGAATGACTTGACATTTGCTCACTGTCTCAGTAAAGCTCTAGTGCGAGCAACCTCCCATCTCACACAATTCCCAAATAATTGCAGATTAGAACGGGCTAATTTTTATTTTTGTAAAGCTGTCAGAGATCTATGTTTGTTATTATTGTCTCCTAGGTTGCCAGTTGCATAAATACATATGTTAAACCCCCTTTGATCTCTAAGTATAATGACACAGATTTATCAAATGTTTGCCTTTTTCTGTCTCTTTGAAAAGGCTGATTTATGGAGTGCGGTCCCTACCTCCCTTCCTCTCTTGAAATATGAAGTGTTTGTGATCAGCCAAGGTAATATTTAGTATTCTGCCAAGAATCCTTTGTACTTCCCAACAAATGAACTACAGCCTTACCAAATGGTTCACATCTGTTTAGCCTCTTCTTTTTAACTAAACAAATTAGCATTAGAATACCTGGGAGGAACACAAGGTCCCTTTCTAGATGACAGGACACAGACAATTATTAGCAAGGGGAGTAACTGTACTGAAAAGAGCAGGCATGGACCTAGCAGATGCTTTCACATCTCCTGTAGTGTCCATGAATGACCTGCACCACAGTGGACACACTGCCAGAGCCTTTTGAAGTGGGAGAGGAGTCCATTCACAGTCGCCTTCTGAATGAAATTAAAGGCACCAGCCCCAGTGAGTTAAGTGTTCCATTTAAACTACTCCTAGACACGACAGGTTTTTCTGGGAGGGTGGTTTCCCCCATAAGTGGCTAAAATAAAGAGCATCACCCCACTCCTCCCCACTCACAGGCTCAGGATGCTCAGGAGGCAACAGTTCTGGTTTAATTTCTGTTTTCACTAGTGCTTTCTTATCCCAAGAGCATCCCAAGAGCCTCGTCACCCTTCCTCACTGGGAAGTAAGGCGTGATGGGTTATTTGGGGTTTAGGAGAATACAAGATACAAATGAACATCTGCAAAGTATAGCTGGGATTATTACAGTCTGCACATGGGCAATTACAAGCTAACACCCCTCCAACCACATGGTGCCTTTTCAAGCGCCCTTATTCCCACTGGGGCCCCAAACACCTTTTAATCAGAGGTTCAGGACAGGCTTTGGAAAGGAGGCGGGACAGGACGGGGAGACCAGCTCTCTACTGAGAACTCAGTTAATTGGATTCATCACTAGAGGAGGCAGCCAAAGGAAACACATATGTTATTAGGGCTAACACTTAGCTTTCATTGTAAATGTTTTGAAAAAGAAAACTCTCTAAAGCATCACAGAGATATTGCCATTAATATATCATCCAAATAACAAGTGATTAAAACCAACAACAGCTACTATGAAAATGTGACTTTGCAGCACTGGACCGCATGGGATGCAGCCCAGAAAATCACTGTGAACAGACCAGTGGGGTGTAATTATAAATAAAAACAGCTCTGCAAAGGCTACAAAAGCAGCAATAATCAGTCTGGTCTGTGGTTTAGTGAGGGCTGCAGACATTACAGAAGGGTGCTGTTTATTACCAGAGCCGGGGACACTGCTGGATGAAGAGATGCAACTTTGGGAGAAGTCAACAGAGGGAGTTGGGGGCACCGCGGCCAGGCGAGACTCAGCTGCACGTGCTGCAGCCGCGCGGAGCAATCGCCGTCCCTCTGTCCCTCTGGCCGTCCGCCTGTCTGTCCAGCCGCCCTTCCTGCAGCTCCCACTGTAAGAAAGGCACACAGGGATCGTCTCTGGAGCGGCTGCAGAGCTCCGAGCTGAGTAGTCCGACGGCATCTCCGGCACGGTCAGGGCTCCAGAGGCAGACTGAGCTCTGCAGGAGCAGGTTCAGCTGCACTCCCCAGCCTGGCCCCTCGGCCGGCCGGGGCGGCTCCCGAACAGCCGCACGGCCAATCCCCGCGGGAGCCAGGCCGCTGCTCCCGGCAGCGCTCGGGGACCCCGGGACCCGGCCCTGGACAACACACCGCAGAGGACAGAGCGCCTCCCAGCCCAAAACAGAAGCGTTTGTCACCTGTTGGCCACCCTGAAGGCACTGCCTGGCCTGGCCAAGGTTCAGGGAGTCCCAGAGGGTGGGGACCGACCTACACCCAGTGCAGAGCTCTGAGAAGCACAGGGAAGAGATGGCACGGGAGCATCTGCCTGCAGATGCTTCCACTACGCTCTTCCCAATGCTCATTTTTGAAGTGAGGAGGGTCAATCAGCCTCACTCCCAACATACTGACAGCTCCTGCCAGTCCTTGCTCCTGCTGAAAGCCAAGGGCAGTGTAACAATCAGGCCAGAGCAACCAGATGAGTGAGAAGAGACCTAAATAACATTCCTCTCTGCTGTTAGGTGACTATGTGGCCACAGACATCCTGCTTCCCCCTGGCATGCCTGAATTTCCCTTGGGTGCTGCTGGGAGTGGCTCAGTGCAGAGATGGCCTTGGCAGCTCTGCAGCACAAATATCCATCCAAACCTTGGAAATCAGCTGATAAACTCAGGCTGTTCTTTCCCCTGGTCTGGCTGCCATCCAGCAACTCCCCTTGAAGCACGGCAGAAATGTCTTAATTACAGCATTTGCATCTCTGTTTCAACTTTAATTTGATACAGTGTCTCCTCTCCATGGCAAAAAAAAAAAAAGTCCCAAATATCTCCCAGCCTTTTTCAGCAGCAAAAAATCTTGATTTTTAAAAAATCAAAAGATGGGTCTCTGGGCCAGACACTTCTTGGTAAATAAGCTTTGACTGCCGTGTGTCCAATCCTGCACCAGATGTTCAGTGCTGGAGCTTGTCCTGCCGGGCTGGGAGATCCACTGGAAGCATGGTCTGGTCTCTGTGCACCCTACCCACAGGTATGACTTTCCCTCTTCTCCCCACTTGCTTTATGGATGAGGAAGACAGGCAAGATGTCCCCAGTCATCCCATTTAGGGACAGTTTGGTGGTCAGTGTGGGAGATCAGATCCCTGCTCTTTCCAGTCACCCAGGGCAATCCCTCAAAGTCTGCATTTTCTCTTGAAGAACAGAATCAGGCTACAACCACAGTTTTGAGAGGCACAGAAAATGGATGTTACAGCATACATTCAATGAAAAAAAAAGTATGAAAGGGAATCTGTAATTACAATAAAGAGTTTAAAAGGAGAGCAGGGGGGCAGAAAGGACCATGGGATGCATCTGGGACAGCAAAACCAGGGGAAAAAAAAAATCCATGTTTTTTCGTAAGCCATCTGCTCTTTTCAGGTTTGTCTCCCACCTAAAAGTTGACCAAATCCTTTGGTTTCACACAAACGCTTCCTACTCACATGCGATTTATTTTCAGTGTGCTGCTTGCACAATAAATCACTATTTCACAAACTGTCCTTACTCTTGCAGTGGTCAACAACATTGTTGCTGTGAGAAGTACCCTAAAACTACCAAATACCTTTGCAATTAACTGAACCCAACTAGAGTTCCAACAAGAAGTGAATAGTTTAAAACAGATTTGGAGCACTTATCTCTTTTTGGACAGTATGAACTTTATTGCAGAGAAGACTGGATGCATTTTTAAAACAAATTAAGAAGTTGCAGTTTCCATACAGTTCCACAAAGTGTCACCCACAGTAACTTGAGCACAGTGGAATCTGTCAGCTCCAACTTGTCACCTGCAATCACTCAAGTCACCAAATCTTGCAAGCAATTATTTATAAGAGGCATGGAAACAGGTAGCCCTGCTCCTGCAAGCACCTCTGCAAAAAACAGAGGTTAAACCATGTCCCTTCTGATTTACACTAGTATAACTCAGACCAAGAGCCAGGCTTGGATCATGAGAGCACCCAGGGAAGGTTTTATGTCAGTGTGATACACCTGTGGTGGCAGATTTGTGACATTTCCTGAGGGGCCTTATTTGAGATCAAGCTTGAGACAGTGTCTTCCTTTTAGATGTTTCTGTATCTTTGGATCAGTGCTCATCCTGCTGCCCAGTCCCTCTCCACATGGGAAAGAAATCTTGGCATGAAAACACATCAAGTCATAACATGCACTACCACAATAAATTATCATTGTCTCTGTTTGCCCCTGATGCTGCTGTGTTTGGGAGCACATCAGGAGGTCACAGACAGCTCCGGGCAAGATGAGGGTGAGCCACAGCTGAGCAGCAGGATCACAAGCATGTTAAACTGTGACCAGAAATGTTCTTCAGCATATCATTTAACAGGGGTAATGCACTTTTCTCAGGAGGCCATCCACAATACTCGCTTTGGAGAGACACTGCTGCATTAGTAAATGAACATTCTGTTACATTAAAATCCCCATCCCTTTTTCTGTAAAATGGGTTTCCTTACCTATTAATCACCCCCGAAGTGAAGCCTTTCTGAGCCACCACCCACAGTGTGACATTAAACACAGCTCAAGCTCTTTATGCCAGTCCAGAGCTTGTCAAAGGATGCTGAGACTCAATGGGCTGCATAAGACACATGAACGTGGAAAAGCCTTACAACCACCTGGCTCTGGGATGTGGTTCTCACCTCCTCTACAATTCACAACCTCTCTCTCATAAACAGTAATAGTGATTTTTACCAGCTGAAGATCTAACACATAGAGCTCAAACACTAATGACATAAAACCACACGAGTCAGAAGTTCCCTGTGATGAAAATAGAGTAGAATGGCTCAGGGTGTCCAAGGGATATGCTACAGGAGAGCTGTTTAAATGCTTGTGTGTGTTGTGCTGAAAGACAGTTTTCTTCACTCCTTTAGCACTGTGCCAGGTGTGTGAGGGCTAAAAATCTATGGAGGTGCATGGGAACCTTAGGAAGAGAAGCTGATTGAAAAAAGTCCCCAAAACTGAGGGCTTTGGTGTAATACCAGTGCACAGATGGCACAGATTCAGAGAAGCAGAGGTCACCCTCTCATGTGCCTCAAAGCTTAAATTAAAGGAAAGGGTGGTTGGGAAGAAGGGTGAGAAATCATCCATTGGTCACTTCTGGATGGCTTCACCAAGGCTGCCAGCACTGATGGCAGTATGTGCGTACATGTAACTTCTTAACTACCTCAACTACCCATGAGGACACAGACCATGACTCACAGGGACTTTGGAAGGCCATCCCAAAGTGCTGTGCTTCTGGCATAGGCTAAATCATAACCTGTGATGCATTCAGGGGCCTAAGGCTCTGAATGTTTAAGCTCTCCTGACTATTCCCTTTCTAAAGAAAATAGAAAATTATCTCATTAAGTGGTCGCTAGGCACAAATGATTCTCCTTCAGATTCCCACAGGATTCCCCCTTGCAATTACTAAAATGTACTACCTGATGTGTCATGAGGATGAGAGGTATTGACATTTAAGGCAATCTAATTTCCATGGCCGTCTCATGACTTCCCCCAGGTAGATCACCTTTGTCTTCCTTCTTCAGGACCGATTTCTTGCAGGTGAACATGACAAGCAGCAGCATTGGCAAGTGCCACAAACTGCAGAAGAAGAGCTTCCTGGAGCTGCTGCGGTCGGCATCCCTGTAGAAGCGAAAGCCGAGGTAGGAGATGTAGAGGTTGATGGGGAGTGAAATGATGGGGAAAGTCCACGTGGTGATGTCGAGGACAGGAGCCACCGTGGAGAGTCCAATTAAGGCCAAGCAGTGACGCAGAGCCACCCTCCTGCACAGCCCTGGGTGGGTGACTGACATCATACAATATCCTCCTCGGGAGTAATCTTCCCGCAGACCCCAGCTCAGGGCATTGAAGTGAGGGAACTGCCAGGAATAGAGGATCCCTCCTAACAGTAATGCACCTGCAGTGGAAGAGAGAGTGTTAGAGGGTCCCTGCAGAAGTGCCACACACAGACATCAGCTGTCACATCCTGCGTGCAGGAGGGCAGTGCTACCCACCTGTGACACTGCACACTGATGACACTGCTCTGTACAGGGACAGGGCAGCCCCAGGAGATAAGGAACCTCCGGTTTTCATGGTATTCACACAGCATTGGAGCATGGTGGTTTGTCTGGTTTTGGAGCACTCAATTTGAAAAGCATTTTGGCAAGTCACTTCCTTCTAAAGAACTACTGTTAATTGGTTTCTGCACCAACTGCCTCTACCTGAGGGAAGATTGGTGGTAATGAAGCAAAATTAGGCAAGAGACTGTATTTCTGGGAGCCTCTAGGCTCTACTCTCAGGTTCCTAAGCTGGTGTGTCCAGAGAAGAAAAAAGCCAGTGGGCAGAGCAGTGGTACCAACCAGACACAGGGAGCCCAGCTCAGGGACAGAGGAAAAGGAGGACAAGCTGCTGCTTCTGAGACCTGGGAAACACCACACCCTGGTAGGCTGGAGCAAGGCCAAACCCTCTGTCTGCCCACTGCACGAAGGAGGGAACTGGCATAGGACAAGCTCCATAATGGACCTGGGCAGGGGGCAGAACCGGATAATGAACTAACAGGAGATGGAGAACTTACTCCTTCAAAGCAATTGCAGAAACTTCTAATCAGTTTAATCAAGTAACTATTCACACCAATTAACTACTTTTACATTTCGAAAAGAGCTATGGAAGCACCACATTTCCACAGCTCTTCCTGGGACAGAGTACAGGGTTTACTGAAGCAGCAGGAGCTCATGTGCTAATTTCAGTGAGCCTCTAGGAGGCCCTCAGACCAAAATCCCTCCACTAATTTTATCTGAAGACACAAAAATCCCCCAAGGCTGTTGCAGTATTATCAGCATGCCTGGGTTTTCCTTTTGTTTCCTCAGCTCTGATAAAGTCCAAGTCACTATGTCCTCTGAACAGCTTCATGGTTCAGATCTCCTCTCCATCTATTGCTTGGAGCTGTGCATGCCTAGTTCTTGTCTCTAACAGCACAACTCGAATTGGTGCTGTCATGCAAATAATAATAATAATCTCAGTTTTCAAAATAGCCTTTTTTTTCCCCCCTACCTTATCACCAGTGAAGGAACTCCCCATTAGACTTCATGCAGGCTTCCAGCAGCTTGTAAGTCCAGTAGTGGTGTAAAAGACCAATCTCACTGCTTTTTTGAACGAGTAACAAAAGTCCTTGAGGTAAATATGTACCTCTGGAAGTTGCATACGTGAAGCACAGAGATAGACACACATACCTTGGGTGTGCAGCTTTCAGAACAACACTGTCTGCCATGAATTCCAGGTGATTTCATGGGTATCACAGGATAGCATGGAAGGGACCTCAAAGATCATCTCATTCCACTCCCTGCCATGAGCAGGGACACCTTCCACTAGACCAGATTGCTTCAAGCCCTGTCCATCCTGGCCTTGGACATTTCCAGGAATGAGGTAGTCACAGCTTCTCTGGGCACCCTGTGCCACTGCCTCACCAGCCTCAAAGGGAAGGATTTCTTCCTCACATCTAATCTAAAACTACTCTGTCAGTGTGAAGCCATTCCCCCTTGTGACTCCATACCCATGTAAATCGTCTCTCTCCATGTTTCTTTTAGACTCCTTCTGGTACTGGAAGGCCACAATTAGGTCACTCCCTTTCCTGGTCTATGGCCCAAAATGCTTCAAATCCAGCTATTCAATCCTTCTAAAGTCAAATTTTTGGATGTGGATGTTAGCACCTTTTCTCAATTGGAACATTTTAAGACAGTTGAAAAATATGTACCCCAAAATAGCCAATAATTTCAGAATATCATAGCCAAAAAAGTAATTTTGCCCCTAAGAGAACAGTATTCGATTCAGTTCTGCTGAAACCTGAGGGAACAGCTCTGCTGAAACAAACTAAAATTAAACTTACTGAAGGAGTAGTCCTCCCTACATCAGGAGAAACAACAGGGAAAATATTCTTGTCCTAAGTCAATCTTTAGCTTTTCCCTATTCTTGTACAACACATTAATGGAGGCAAGATCCTGAATGTGCTACATTCAAAGAGAGCAGTATTTTTAAAGTATCACATCTGAAGTACTTTAGAGACACTAGCTTGTCATTGTTCAGAACTTAGGGACAGGTAAGCACCAGTTATCCATCAGCTGAAGACTGTTACTGGATGAGCCCAGGGCCTGAGGCGTGGGGCTGAGGCTGTCCCTGCCTCCCACGGCTCTGACCCATGCCTGTGTCCCTGTGCTTCGGCTCTAACGCAGGTTTTGCTTATGCAGTTGCTCAAATGTTGTGTGCAGCCAAGCTCAAAACACACCCTAAACCTCAAACACACAAAGCCCTTTAACAGTTCCCTAACTATGACACCATTAAAAAGAGTCATCTGGAGAAACTTTTAAACACAAACAGACCAGCTAAAATACTTGAGGCTGAATTCCCATTTACAAAGCTCTGGGTTTTACATGAAAGCCTTTGGAATTTAATTGCTTTGATTATATTACAACCATTGAGATAATTGCTATTTTACAGAGAAGCTGAACAGCAAAACAATTTAATAGCCCATTATGAGGATTTCAACTGACCCAATCTTTTTGTTTGGTTCTCATGTGCTGGGACATCCTGTAATTTCCTTGGCCTACGTAGCGATTGTCGGGTTGTCTGAGAATTTTAAGTGTCATGTAAGACTGATGACTTGCAAAGCATGGCACATGGTACAGTACAATTCAGCATCAAATGAGCTCACAGTAGAAACCCTGTCAAGCCCAGAGCAGATGCTGTAATACTCATTAATTGCTAGATGAATGTTAACTATGTCATAATTAAGTCAGCAGTGTTTTTAAGCAATATTAGAGTGAGATGAACTCTGGAGACTAATCTGTTCCAAACAGAGCTGAGTCTACTCTATGGCCTCTGTGCTGTTCCCAACAGTTTAGGAACTCAGCTTAATCGTTGCAAATCCTTTTCTCCACAGAGTTTACAATTAAATGAACATCAGACAAGGCTGTTTCCCACTGGAGCACAAGGACCTGGCACAGGTCCTTGCAAAGCAAGCTGTTGGAGCAGAGTCGTTGCTTGGGCAGCGGGAGACAGCCAGCACTCAGGGACACCCAGGGACACCCAGGGACACCCAGGGACACCCAGGGACACCCAGGGCCATCCAGCACCTTGGGGTTTCTTGGCTCCTCCACAGCTTGTGGAAATCTGAGAACAGGCAGACTGACAGGAACTCAGATCTCTCTGCTTTTCTGCAACAGTTCATAAATTGCAGGACCAAAAGTACCTGACTGGCTTGTGGATATTCCAAGCTCCTTAGTCTTTCTGGCAAAATTTTTAATTGCTGCAAGTGAGCAATTGATCAATTCTTCTCTCCAAGTGTGAGAACCTGGGACAGATGCAGCAGACTCTTAAAAATCCCAATAATGTGTCAGATCAGTCCTGTTTGATTTTGGAAAAAAATGAAGTCACCCTAAGAAAACAAGGCCCAGGTCTCCAGAACGCTTTCACTTTTGTTTGCAAAATAGGAATAAAGTATTTTCTTCCCGAGTTCCTATTCTTTCATCTCTTTTCCCTGTCTTAAATAATCTTGAAAGTTCCAGGATCGCAGAGAACCAGGTAGGTCCTAATGCACCCATGGAGCTCAAGATAAATAACAGGTTCTATTATTCCTCATGAATTTTAAGGTTGAGCTATTATGTCTTTTCTTAAATTCCTCTTCATTATTTAAATAGTAATAGACCTCCCTTTTAATAAACAAGAACAAGCTGAGATTTTTATTTTATTTTAATATCTAAGATAAAGCAAAAATGTCAACCAGCATTGAAAAAGGTAGAAAATTCTTCTTTCTCTCTGTAAATATATTTTTATTTAGTGAATAGTGAAGCTTTATAAATTGCACTTTTCCTAAAACAAACAGGACACTAAATTTCACAGTCATTCAGCAAATGCTTGAACATTTTACAGTTCAATAAATTTGGGTAAGATTTGGAAATCACTGTGAGATGAGACTTCCAAATGCAACTAGTGACTTTTGAGTTTGCAAACTGCAGCAGTTGACAGTCTAATTTTCAGAATTACAAGAGCAAGAAGCCCTTCTGAAGTTCTGCTCTTTAAAGTGTCAAGAAGGCCACGTGGCTTTTCATAAATTTTGATCAAAATTTCATGGTTTGTTCCTTCTAGAGCAATTTATGATAATCTCATTTGCTGGATGGTCCAAATCTCAGGTGAGAGAGTGTCAGTGCAGAAGCCAGACTAAGTCCTTGGGCAGGAAGAGCCCCTAAGAGCAGGAGGCTGGAAAATGGTTTTCAGGGTGTAAGTCCTTGCAGGCCATGAGCTCTGACCACTGGTTAACATCTGGAGAGGAGAGCAGAGCATTCAGGCAGCAACAGCTCTTTATCCTTGCTGGCTTACACCATCAGTGACACAGCGATGAAAATCTCCAGACACAAATGCCAGTTGCCCAAAGTTCTCATGACAGAGAGTGTTCAGGTCCATACAACATCTATTCAAGAAAGAGTAAGTACATGCAGCTGCTGAGTTATCAGTGCCAGCATAACTCCTTCTGAGCAAACTGCAAACCTGCCTTCTTAACCACTAAAGGGCAGAAATAAAGTTGGAATTCTGCCTGACTTGTGTTGAGGATGCACTCTCAGAAGTAATCATGTGAAATATGCCTCTTTCATGCTGGCAATACCTTTCACCATCAAAGAGCTTTATATCTGTTCAATTGGAGCGACAGTGATGGTTTCACCCATAGATTAATTATTTCAGCTAAAATGAGGCACAACAGTTTGGGATGGTCCAACTGAAACTCTCAAAAAATTTCTGAGAACTTTCTTCAGGTTTCTCCAGTGAAGAAAAGTACTTGAGCTACAGGAGAGAACAGGCTGGAGCACAGCATGTGTGGGTGGAAGCTCCAGCCTCAGGAGCAGGGTCTAGAGTCTGCCCAGCCTGGGCAGGCAGGTGAACATGGGCCTGTCCACACATGTCAGGACAAACGTCCCAGATAATCTACAGGGACTGCTGTATCAACACTGTGTTCCTGAAAACACACTGCAGAGGAACAACATGCTCTCTTCCTGCCCTTCTCATTGTTCTATAAAGGACACACAGTGCTTTCCCACTGCACAGGGTTCTGCAAACCTCTCAGATCATGTTCAGGCTGCAGACAGGACAAACACCTATTCATTTAATCAATAAAACAAACAAACAAAAAAAAATGGCATGGGAGCTAACCTGTAGCATCAGTTCAAGTACAGACTTGCTCCTTCTGTCTTTGCTTTGGTGCTGCATATGTGTAACAGGGAAGTGGCCAACCAAGCATTAAAATAAACATGGAATAGTTAAATATCAGCTCCAAAACAGATGTTGAAAACTTAACTGCATTTCCCAAACCTGGTGTTTACTGCCTTGGCAACCTTACAATGCAGTTTTGCTTAAAGCACAATTTTAGTAATTCTTCTGTCTTGAATAATGTGAAGGAATTTTAAAATTATTTCCAGACATTGGTAGCTGTGACTTAAGAGAGGAGAGCACCGGCCTTTTGTCTCTAGGAAGCCAGCACGAGTTTGGTGCCGTAGGGATGGGAAGGCTTAGGCAGTGTAAGCTCAGCCTCCTAATGGATCGAAGTCAGGAAACAACCACACACCGTTTTACTTGACAGTGCACAACTGGCTCTCTTCCCTTAAAAGATGTTGAACAAATTACTCCTCTTTAATCCAGGCAAGGTAGATTAGAGCTCAGAGATTTGACTTGGTCCAGCTGTATGCACCTGCTTGTGAGCACCCGTGCTGTCTCAGGCTGTCTTTTCCACCTTTTCTACAAGAAATTTTACCATAACCAGTCCCAAACTCTTCACCATAGTCCTACATAAGTTTTACGGGATGTTACATTCACAAGAAGTGTAGAGAATTCATGTCCAAAACCTTTATTTTCTGTCTTTTCTTTCATGTTTATTCGACAAGTTTAACACAGCAATCTTCCCTGGAGATTTCTAACTATAATCAATTCTGGAGGTAAAGAAAGAGAGGTTTTAAAATCTTGTCAAAGCCTAGTCGCCCACTTCAGTTTCAAAGCAATCTTAAAGGATTATTTGGTGGTATTGGTACAAAGAGTCACAGTGGTTTGGAGAATCATGGCCAGAACACACTGTGATGTTAATGATAATTATTGATAATTAATGATGTTCATAATTAATAATTAATTATGTTAATGATAAGGACTGGTTTGTGGGAGGGTGGTTTGCAAGGACAGTGCTGAAGGCAGTCTTCCCCAATGAATTACAGCTATACTGATTACTGAGGAGTCAAAACAGCCCTGCCTGTCCAAAGAAAGAGTGGGTTAGCTGGCTGTCAGGTAGTTGGATGGAGTCTGCTGGCTGTGCTATGAGGAGGAAGAGATGAGGTCGCACAAGGGACAGACAAAGTAAGATGCTGTGTGAGGGACATGCGGCCAGGTAAGGGACAGGTTTGGGTTAGCCAGTCATGCAGAAGGAAGAAGGAAACTCACAGAGAGAAGGAAGAAAGGAGTCAGTGCTGTGTGGAGCAGCCCATGAGGAATCTGCTGAGAGAAGGCATGAGAAGTTTTTAAGAAAATAAAGGACTGGTGATGGTGCCACTTGTGTCCGCCTCAACAACTGTAATGCTGGTCTGTTCAGCTCATGGTTGCATTTTCTGTTTGTGAATGAGAGCTGGAAGGTACAATCATTACTGCCTCTGCTTCAGCTTGTTATGGAGATGGAAAGTGATTGTTAAATCAACTGACCTCTAATTACAAATGTTCAAGATACTGTCCTGATACCATCCCTCCTGAAGAGAAATGCTACCAGCTACTTAATTCTTCCCACTGTCTTTAGAATTAAGAATGGGATTAGTTTATCAAAATTTACATCCTAATTTGCAATTATGAAGCCTTCTCAAACACAAAGACATTTGGAAATTACCTAGACAGTAACCTTAACCAAACTGATGTAATTCCCTTCTACTTTACCCACATCAGCACCACAGTAAGACAACAATCAGCACTTCTGCTTCCATTGGAAAACAAAAGTAGATGCTATTACTTGTGCTGGATGGCACAAGAGTGGTGAAGCCTTGAGAGGAAAAAGGGACAGTATCACTTGTAAAGCTCCACACAAGGTCCCTGGGCTGGGACAATGGTCCTGGGCTGTCAGTGGCCCAGCCCAGCCCACACTGTATCCCGCCAAGGTTACACCGTCATGGAAACCAAGGGCGACGAGGAAAACACTGGAAAACTCAAAAGCTTCATGGTCAGGGGTTTCAACAGCTCTTTCTTTTGAAGGATGGCACAAAAGGCCTGTGGAGCAGGGGCTGCCATAGACTCCTCTGCAGCAGCACTGAAAGGGAAGGGGTCGTTGGCCATGTGTTTGGCTTGTCTGCAAAACAAAAGGATCCTCAGCATCCACCAGGAAAAGGAAATGAAGTTGGCTGTGGAATTTTTCACCTCGAGAGTGCTCCTGGCTTCTGCCTTTAACAGAAGGAAGCCAGATTTCCTCAGTAACGCTTGCCACATGGAGAAAAGCTGCATGTGTGGATACACACAGTCATGCACAGCTCTTGTGAGACACACACACAACAGGTTATTGCAGCCAAAAGCCTCACAGGGAAACACCTTTCATTACACAGGCAAGGCTGAGAAAACAACACCACTATAACTTGCCTTAGCTAACCTCAGCAACAGATGCTATAAAAGAAGAGCTTGTTGGGTAAGATGAAAATACAGCCTTCTGCAAACATGTTTAGGAAGCATTTACCAAAGGACCAGATTCAGCAGAGGACTGTAAACCTGCGGAGCCACACAGGGGTTCCTCATCAGCCACCTCCTTCAGGCTCTGGCAGGCCTGCCACCAGCTCAAGGGTGGGAGTCCCTCCTGCAGATCCCCCCGTCCTGATTTCTCTGTGGGTGCTGTTTCACACCCCGGGGGCATGGGGCTGCCCCAACAGCCACACACAGGGTGGAGAACCAGCCAAGGGGATGCTCCCTGTGAACTTGTGGGGTCGGTCCCCAGGTGTCCCAGCAGCGGAACTGCCATTTCTTTTGTCTCTTATGAAGATGGAAAGGAAGAAAAAAATAGCCCACTGGCTTTTGTCCTAAATTCAGACCAGCTGCTCACTAGTATTGTCCCTCTGCCTCATTTTTTAGAGTTTTTACTCCCACAAAGCATACTCCTAGGCCCCCAGCTCCAAGTCTCATATGTCAGTGACATGAATATCTCTGTTTCCTCTGGAACAGACCACAAATTCTGCTCTTTCATCTGGGAAGTGAAACCCTGAAAAACTGAGTTTTCCAGTGGGAGTTTACAGCTGGAGCCTCCTCTCCTCAGCAGCAGGATACTGGAGTTGCCCTGCTCTGGTGGCTGCCTCCCAGACCTGCTCCCACATCAAGGGGCTTTGAAAGCTCCAAGTGCTTAACTGGGACACAGAGATCTCTAAGCTTATTTTGCATGCAATTAAGCTGTTGTTTTGGTCTTCCTCCTACTGGCAGACAAGTGCTACACCAGGGAAGGTATGAGACATTCCAGCCTTTGGCAGGCTGGACACAGGCCCCCCCTCTTTCCCATTCTCCTGTTTGTTGTTACTGAAACCATCCATCTGCCAAATGTCACTAGATGATAAGAACTGCCCGTTTTTAAATCCCCTTTTTTAAATAGATGCTGACATAATTAATGTCTACCATACAACACAATTTGAATTACAAAGTAAAGGCAATTAAAAAATCAGGCTCCACATGATTACAATTGATACTGAGTCTATAAATTCCATACCCCGAGGAATTATTCAAATTTCTGAAAATGAATGAAAATCAGTACAAGATGTCTTTCAGGGAAATAAAACCAGGAGTGGAGCATTTTATAAACTAAATAGTCTCTTGAGATAAACATTCTTTGGTGCAGTAATACCTATGGCTCCTGGGCCACCGTGGCTCTGCAATGTCTGCCGCACTGTCAGGGCCCTTATCTACTCTGCCACCACCTACTCAGAATAAATCCCTTCAGCTGATAAGCACATTAGGTTGAGGAGCCCTGCTTGTCACCTCCGTCTCACTGGGTGGTTTGCATGAACTCCGTGGCACCAACTGCTCTGCCCCGTGACACCAATCCTGCTCGCGGCGGGACCCAGCCCGCGGCGCCTGAGCGGAGCACGAGCAGGGCAAGAAGCACAAAAGCTCCTGGGCTCCCAGCCTAAGAAGGACGTGGGACTGCTGGACCAAGCCCAAAGGAGCCCACAAAGTTGGTAAGGAGACTGATGGATCTTCCCTATGGGGACAGGCTGAGAGACTGGGGCTGTTCACCCTGGAGAAGATTGTATGAGACCTCACAGCACCTTCCAGGATCTGAAGGGGCTACAAGAAAGCCTGTCAACAACTCTGCATCAGGAAGTATAGTGACAGGACAACGGGGAATGGGTTCCAACTGAGAGAGGGGAAATTTAGATTTCACATTAGGAAGAAATTCCTGGCTGTGAGGGTGGTGAGGTCCTGGCACAGGCTGCCCAGAGAAGCTGTTGCTGGCCCATCCCTGAAAGTGTCCAAGGCCAGATTAGATGGGGCTTGGAGTAACCTGGTCTAATGGAAGGTGCCCCTGCCCATGGCAGGGAGCTGGAATGAGATAATCTATAAGGTCCCTTCCAATCAAAAACTTTCCAAGATACTATGAAAATGTGCAAGGCAAAAAATAGGCTGTGGCATTTGGAGACATTTACCCCAGATTCAGTTTTCTGTTAACGAGAAATAACAAGTTTAAATGGACATTAGTCTAGGGAGAAGGAACAACAGCGTGAGGACAATTTAAAGCATGTACGCACTGCGCCTCTTAGCCACCAAAATAAACAGCTCTGTTTCTTTCTAACAATCCCTGTGCACAAGCTCAGCAGCATTGTGGCAGAGCCAGGACTCTTCTGCTTGTGGATCCCATGCAGGAGGGGGATCTGGCACAGAACAGGGGACACTACCAAGTTTGACCTATCTTCCAGTCTCTCTGCTATCACTTAAGGTTTTAAATGAATTTCATTATTTTCCTCCTAGTCCTTCCCTCGTAAAATAATTTTAAGGTATCTTGATTTACTAGAAAAACAAATCTCTTCAGAAACAAATAGTCCCAAGAAGGAGCAATGAAATCTGCTTTCAAGGAAGCAAATGTGTTACTGCAGATCACAGGCTGGCATAAATCCAGCAGAAATTTGGAAAAATCTGCATAAACCCTCCAGATATGTGACAGTGATATCCATGTGATAAATTACATTTATCATGCACTTCTGACCATCTTACCTGCACTCACTCCCCCAGCGAGGAAATGTTAACATTCCCCATCTTTCATCAGTTTCAAACAGCTGCCATTAAAAAAACACAACTTCCCCAAACCCACAAGAAAGAATTCCACATCCTCCCAGAGATAACCTTATCTTTTGCTTTTGAAATGGGAGGTTTTCCCTAAATTACGCTGGCACAAAATCCAGGTTTGAGGGCGGGATGTTCAATCAGCCTTAAGAGCATATAATAAAAGTCACCTATTGGGGCAGAAATGCAACCAAACATTCCTGGGAAGTACCACTAGATCTGCAAAGATGTGTAGTATAAGAAATTGCTCAGAGGGCAGTGAGGCCCTGGCACAGGCTGGCCACAGCAGCTGTGGCTACCCCATCACTGGAAGTGGCCAAGGCCAGGTTGGATGAGACCTGGAGCAACCTGGTCTAGTGGAAGGTGTCCCTGCCCATGGCAGCGGGTTGGGAGACTATTGTCCTTAAGGTTCCTTATGACCTCATTCTATGATTACTCTATAAATTACAGCATGTGTTTGCAGCAGTGGAAATATGAGGGTTCCACATTTCTATCTCTAAATACACAGTATTTGTTTCTTGTGCAAGAAACTGCCAAGGTATTCATCTTTGAAAGCCATAAACAAAATGAGGACAAATTAAGACAAGTTTGCTTTACTCTGAGATATGCTGTTATTAGTTCTGAAATTGGAAACGAGGAACCACCTTCAACTATCTAAGGAACCATCTCCAACTCTCCCAAAGGACAAGATATCTCACAGCATCCATGTCATGGAACTCCTGAAGGGAACAGACATGGCTGTCCTAACTGCTATACACAACAGTTTAATACTTAGCTCCCCCTACAAATGGTAATGAAAGGGCTAAACTTAAGTATTGTTTTCCCTATAACCAGCACCATGTCCAACAATGTGGCTGCTGTGAGAAGATTACAAGGACAGAAAATCCACAGGAAAATGTAAACTCAAAAACCCACCACTCTAGCGGTGAGAACTTTGCTTCTTATTAGTTTCCTGCCTCCTTTCCTTCACATTCCTCTTTGTTATCGAGTAGAATGATTTTTTTTTAAATGAGGTGCAAAGGCATTTTCACACCTCTACCTAAAACTAGGTTGTCTCCACACTAATTGCACATTATTAATGAGTTCAATGATTGAGACCAGGCTGGTTAGGGGAGGGACACAGGTCTCCACGTTGTGTATAGATGCACACCGGTATTCTGCACAGATATGATGCTGCCAGGGGCTGAACTCTCTTATTTAAGGAAGTAGAATGTTTAACACTGAAAATCATAGTCTAGAATGCCATCCTTTTCTTCTAGTTATTTCTTTTCTCTGTAAAAGTGTCTGTTTGTGCTGTGGGGTTTTTTTGAGTTTTCATTTAATACTGAAATGCACTGAAATATTACATTCCAGTCTGTGTTTTCAGGACTCTTCCCAGGTGTGCTTCATTACAAACACCAGTAACAGCTCAATAACATTTCTTTGTCTATTAAGTAAGCTGTCTGGCCTCCCTGATGCAGACTGGGAGGTGATTATAAAAAGTTTTAGCCACACAAAACACACTAGTTATGCACCAGATTATCGTGTTCTGACAAAGTCTGCTTGGGTGGTTTAGTTATCATCTTCCACTGTTGGCATAATTGCTAGGGATCATTCCGTCCAGCAAGAGCAGGCACAGGGACACGTAACCACATTTTAGCTGCAAATTAGAGAGGAAGAGCTTACTTGGGCACCAGTGAGGCTCCCTGCTGCCCTCACTGCTGCAGTACAGGGACAGCTTTGCTCTTTGAGCAATAGGTCTCGAAGAGCAAGTTGGCAAATTAAAGATAATGGCAATCAGTGCCAGTTTAACATGCTGGGATTTCACTGGCCTCTGCAGCTGGGGCTTTTGGAGACGTGCAGCTCTGCACTCAGCTCCTCCAGGCTGAACTGTGCAGGTGAAGCACAGGCACATGAGAATCATCCTCGGACACCAACTCCGCAATAAAGTGCCAAAAACACAAAAAATCCCCAAAAAATGTTAGAGTCAAGGTCTAACAAACTGCAGCCAGAATGATAAGGGTCTTAAAAACATACATTTTGCTTTTAATTAATTCTACAGAATCATAGAATTGTTAAGGTTGGAAACGTCCTTTCAGATCAAGTCCATCCATCACCTCAGCACCACCACCATGTTCACTATTAAACCATTTGCTCATGTACAACACCCACACATTTTCTGAACACTTCCAGGAATGGTGATTCCATCACCACCCTGGGCAGTCTGCTCCAATCCCTGACCACCCTTCCCATGAAGAAATTTTTTCCCTAATATCCAGTCCAAACTTCTCTTGGCACAACCTGAGGTGTTTCCTCTCACCCTGTCCCTTGCTCCCTGGGAGCACAGCCTGACCCCCATTCTGGCTGCCCATTCCTGTCAGGGAGCCAAAAGGTCCCTCCCTGAGCCTCCATTTTTCCAGGCTGAGCCCCTTCCCCATCTCTCTCAGCTGGTCTTGAGGCAGCTCCACTCCCTTCCCTGGACACGCTCCAGCCCCTCAATGCCTTTTTTGTCATGTTCCTTATTCTCTTCTAAAGTACAGAGCTGCTAATGATGTCTGTTATGCACTCTTTAACACAAGATATTATACATACTCTTACATAAAATTTCTAAGTCTAAGTAACTTTCAGAGAAGCAAATACTTGTACAGAAGCAGCACACAATGAAAAAAAAACCCACTACACTTTCCATCCTTGCTCTGGTTTAGATCTGTGCGGGAACGTGGACACAAAGCCAACTCAGACTGACTTTTACTAGGAAGTGCATAAAGAACAGATTTTGCACAAATTCTGATAATTTCTGGTTAAAAGCCTTGCTGTTGAAAGTATTATTCAAGCCTTAAATATGCCCCCCTGTGGGACGAGTGTGCACTAAACCAATTCCTAACAAACCTATTAATTGCTTCGGACTGTAAGTCTGTGGAGCCCCTTTGATTCTCAAGTTTCTAGCTGGCAGGAAAAACAAGGCCTGATTGTGTCAGAGTTGAGCTGCTGAAGAGATCAGTGTTTTACAAGGGATGTAAAAATGGTTCACAGTTACTAAAATAGAAATCTTCATTTGCTTTTCACGGAGGGAAGAAGGAGAATTTATAACTTAGAGTTTAGCAATGGGTAATTAAGAAATACACCAATAAATTAATCTTCCCAGGATATTTTCTGGCTTGTGGAAAGACAGTAAAACACATCTGGGAATTTTCTGAAATTTCCTTGCAAGTTGGATCTTACTGGATATAGTGTTAATCCTGAACATGGTTTGAATCCTGAAATTATGTAATATATTCTCCTATGTGAATACCAAAGATGCTACTTTCCTTCTGGATTTTTTTTTAAGATGGTCAAAACACATATTCTATAGGACATGCTGCTTTATCAGCTCAGGTTTGCCCTGAAATACACATGTAAGGAGAATGTTACCAAAATTCACTGCTTTGAAGCCTTAGCACAGGATTACAGAATGGTTTGGGTTGGAAGGGACCTTAAAGATCATCTCTTTCCCCCCTCTGCCATGGGCAGGGACACCTTTGACTAAACCAGGCTGCTGCAAGCTGAGTCCAGCCTGGCTTGATCAGGTCAACAAGCATAAAGAACAAAGTTCACTGCCTTTTGAGTAGGTTTTTTAGTTACTCTGATAACCACTTGCCCTGATGGAAGCGTTTTATACTCACCAGCATCCAGACTCCCGGTAGCTGCAGTCCAGCCCATGACAGGGGGAATGGCCCCAACAACAGCTCCCACCCACGTGTTGACAATGCTCATCCTCTTCAGGGGTGTGTAGCAGCACGTGTAGAGGATGATGTTGAAGGCTCCCAGGGCCCCGGTGAGAGGGTTCACTCCCAGTGTCAGTAGGGCAATTCCGGGGATTCCGCAGGAGGCAGCGAAGCCGACAGCGAGCAGGGGGCTGTGGGGAGACACATGCCACATGCTGAGCAGGAGCTGGCCTTAGAGAATGGCTGTTATCCCTTTCCCTTGGTCTCCCCCCCAAAATTTAGATTGAATTTTTGTTATTGTGTACTCAGCAATCCTAAATTGTTTTAGCCCCATCCTAACAAAAGCCTTTCCAAAATGTTAAGACAATCTTGCTACAGCTCTTCAATGGAGGTGATTATTAATCTTGCAATCACTGTGTTCACCAAATAAATCCAAGCTCTGCAGGTACTGGAGAACTGTTCTCCCTTATGGAGAAATGCTGCTTTCAGCAGATCTTCCTTCTTCATTTCGATTTTAGTAAATTTAAATCTCTGGAAAAAGCACTCAGAGTTTAGAGTAAATTAAAATGGTTGCAGTTTGTCAGATTTTTAACTGATTGCAGCTATGCAATGGATCCTTCAAAACACAACAGGGTTAGACACAAAATTAGGAAGCATTTATGAGAAAAAGAGTACATTCAATCATTTTGAAATTACATCAATAGGAATGAAATATTCTTTGACTTTACGGAAAAAAAGTCTGAGTGTTCTACACCCCCATTTATATGAAGAACTGTACTAAGCAGAGGGAGCACACCAAAACAATGCTAGCAGCAGAATCAAAACTGGCTATTTTGTAAGCATGATTGAAATTAACTGAATATGTTTTAGCCTTGGCCAAAAGCAGCAAACAACAGAGATGCAAATTATCTCTGTGCATTTCTACTGCTCATCAGCTGAGAGTTCAGGGAAGGCTGCAAACTCAAAACCTGTCAGAAAGTGGTTGGAGCTATGTAAACTTCTGCTAATAAATTACACAATAAACATTAAAATATAGGATGAACAAGGATTTTTTTGTTTGGCTACTGGAACCACACTTGACAGGCAGCATGATGCCATGTCCCTAAGAAGTTTTAGTTATGGTTCCTTGTGCCAGATCAACATGTTTGCTGCGGGTGGGGATCTCCTCCCTGTGCCCGTTTGAGGTGTTTGGCATAACAGGAAGAGAGAACTAAAAGCCTCTAAGAAATAATTTCATGTGGGCAACCTCTGGAAAGGAGGAAAATGCCATTACATTACTTGCGTTTAGTAATCCATGTGGTTAAATACACACTCACAGTCTTCCATGTAAAAACAAAATAAGCGTGCTTGCAACGAAGGTCTCTGCGTGGAGTTTAAGCTTTATGCCCTTTGTCGAAATGAAAACCATGTAGCCTTTGTGTTCTACAATCCACTCTGCCCTCTGGTCAAATCCTTAACCCTAAAATAGTTGCAAGCTCCAACCTTCCTAAGAAAATAATAAAAAATTGCTGGTGGGGATTAATTTTACGGGAGTTTTATCAGCAAAAAATCCTACCAGTCAAATTTTGGTATTTGTCTGTTAGATGAATACAGTACAGAGATCCTAAATACCTGGAAGAACTAAAATGAGCCAATCTTTGCTATAAATCTGCCTTCAATTTAAGCTAAGTAATTTTATCCAACTTTTCCAAACTATCAACAGATTTTAGGTAGCACAGTGTGCACAGAGTACATTTCTGCTCAGTGTTACCAGCCCTGGTGTTACCAATACAGCAGGAGACAAGGAAGGATACACCCCTGCCTTTCACTGACAATGAGATGTATAAAATTTGAGGCTGTTTTCAGGAAAGGAGCCATACAGAACTGTGCCCTCTGGCTCTGCAGCCTGTGGTGCTCCTTCACAGAAAGACAGCAAAACACAATCTGTACTGCCAACGGCCCCAATGGCAATCACAAATGCTAGAGTACTTGGTACATGTTGCCCCTCTGCAGTGAAAGACTGACTGGGCTTGGTTACACAAATCTATCTCGACTGATTCTTGAATAAAATACAGTCAGACAGTAAACATCAGATTCACACAATACTCACTCTCCAGGTGACAAAAGACCAGGGTGACCCTACGAGGCTGGGCTGCCCACATCCACCCTGCAGGGCTCACAGGCATAAATGAAGACACAATTTGATCTACTGCAACAAGCACATTTCTTACTAACCAGGAGTGAAGACTTATCTATGTGCCTCCAAATGAACACTTCCTACCATGAGCAGGCACCCGCCCTTCATGTCTCTTCTCAGACAGTAAGGCAAAGGGTAGGAGTGTAAAGCTTTCCTCCAGTCATGAACCCTGTTTTGCCTCTCCCTCACATCACTTCCCTGCAGCACCAATAGCCCTCAGTGCCAGTCCTGATCACAGGTGTCTGCTGCCTTCATGTCCAACCAATGGATCAGAAAAATACCTTTAAAAAATAAGGCTTTATCAAAATGGAAGGGTGGAGTTATGTGGCTGAGACCTTCAAAAGATTTGCTGTGATCCTGGTAGATGAGAACACATTTTTGTTTCTTAGTTTCTTCCTTTATGCCTCTTTAAGGGAAGTTCCTGGAGGCACAGTACATAACCATACAATCACAGAATGGTTTGTGTTGAGAGAGACATGAAAGCCCACCCTATTTCAACCCCTCTCCAAAAGGCAGAACCACCTTCTATTAAACCAGGTTGTTCCAAGACCCATCCCACCTGGCTTTGAACACTGCCAAGAGTGGAGCAGCCACAGCTTCTCTGGGCAATTTGAGGCAGTTGACCAGCATCTCTAATTGTCCTAATGCTCTCAAGGGAGGGCTTAAAGTCACTGGGGTGGTTCCTCTCATGCAGCTGGACCACTACTTTCAGACATCCTGAAACCATCACATTTTCTACTTCTCTCTAGTGTTTCCTCAACAGAGTAATTGTTCTGACTTACAAAGGCCTGTTCCTAAAACTCAAACTGAGATTAGAAAGTCGAACTGTGATCTGACTACTCAGCTTTGTTATTTCTGCCTCTTAAAATACTGTTTGGCATCACATAGATACTGCAATCAGAAACCAAGACTTTCCTTTCATGGTGAGACATGAGGCAGAAGAGAATTCAACTCAATCTCATGTAAACTTGTCATGTTTATAAGGTTTAGAAGTATAAGCAACTCCTCACTGTGAAAAAGAAAATATTAGAGGAAAACGTAGAGAGATTTCAGTCACTGGGTGATGCTCTTTCTGCTTCAACTGACACTGCAGATTTTAAGACTGGCTTAAATCACAACAGTTTAAAGCGTAATCTGATTTTTACTAGTTTATAACTTCTAGGGACCAGTGTGCACGTCCATGCTCACGTTGTTTGTCACTACTCAAGTACAGGGGGTGATGTTTGCTGATTCGATGCACTCTAGGCTGCCCACCTCTTATCAAGGGACCACAGGAGACCAGCATCTCGTCCTGGAGCAGGAGAAAGGCTGAAACATTGAATTATCACTGAATTTACCCCACCACCTAATGTTCACACAGTTCCTCCCACTACAGCCTCATGCCACCATGCAGCCCATGTCAGCCTTGGGTAACCCAATGCCAGGGAATTTTCACATGGTGCTCAAAAGTGGCTGAGGGGTCTCTGATGGTTTCCTTCTTCCTTAAACCAGCCCATGCAGGAAGTGCAGGCTGGTGACAGATGCTGGTGCATATGCCTCATTTCACTTGGGCATTTATGTTTGCTGAGGGAATTGCTCCCATCGGAAAAAAAGGCAATCTTCCATTGGAACACTGGCCAAGCAGCTAGCTCACAAAGCAAACATCTTGAGTAAGAAACTAGGTTTTATGATGGATTCTTGGGAGGAGTTGGTTTCAGTTATTTGGCTGATTAAAATCAGGCTTTGGAAAAATGCTACAAGTGCCAAATCAGTTCTCTTCAGATTTCAACTCTAAAATACCCAGTATGTCACCACATAGGGAATCTCTTAAAGGCAAACCAAAACCTAGTAGTTCTGCCTCGTCCCTCTTCTCTCCTCTACTGACAATAAATATGCCAAAATCTACCTAATAAAAGGGCTAAAAGACATCCACCTTCAACTAAAAGCTTTTGAGAATTTCAGTTTGACTAGTGAATAATCAAACTTTTCCCAATGCGAAGGGAGTGTGTTGTCATTTCCTTCCCAGGGAGTTCATCCAAGACAGCCCCACCCCAGTCACACTCCACTGTGAACATCCAAGAGGAGCATGAGAAACAGGAGGAAGGGCCACGTTCTCCTCATTCAGCTCTGGAGAGATGCTGTTCATTGGGCTGGGGAGGATTGCTCAAGGACAGCCCAGAGCTGCTGGGGGGAATGGGAACATGCAGGAGGAATTCCAAATGGGTGCTGTTCAGGTATCTCCTATACACATGACCACGAGACATCCACGTGGACCCTCACCCAGAGAAGTGAGGAGGCCTTGGATGACGCAGCAGTGCTATTTTAATTCACATAATAAACTAATTATATCATGCAATAATATAACCTCCAAACCAGTCACCACCTATAGATGTTCTAGTTGTACATAAATAATGAGGTTACACACATGTGCAGGAAATAAATTTATTTAACAGGCTCTGGAACAATGGATAATAGTACTTACTGACTCACAGCCTTACTTGGTAAGAGGCAAAAACAAATTAAAGCACTTGCCCGTCCGTAAGATTAATGTAGTATTTTACCTATTCCAAAGCAGCATTAGCAAGCTTCATGTCTATAATGATCAACAGTGGCACTACTTACACAGGCTTTTCTGTGCTGTCTTTGCCAAAACATTTTGTGAAGACAACTGTCAAAATACAGTTTGAACTACAATCTAAAAAACAATGTTAAAAATGGGGCAAAAGTTAAATGAATTTTTTAAAAAAACAAAAAAACAACAACAAAGAACAAGACACTATTCCCTCTAAAGACCTATGGATGCTTGAAAAAATGGAAATTCCTGTATCAGCATCTGCTTGAATTCCTGTATCATCATGCTTTAACCTATTCCTGCGAATAGACTGACAATCCCATTCAAGTGCAGACACAAAGCACATACGAGTCCTGAATAGGTGCATTCATTCAACCAGCAATTCATCTTCAGATGTTACATAAATATATAAGAAACTTAATTTACGACCATGTGTTAATGGAAAACTGGGCACACCAAACACATTTACATAAAAGCAGGTGAAGAATAAGTGCGTATATTTGAAAATTAAATTCAAAGCCTAATAAAAAAGGTAATAGACCGTTTTCTCCCTGTCTGTCAAAAACCCTTCATAGACATGTCATCCACCTCTAAAAGAGTAAACTAAAAAAAATCCCAAGCAACAGTGCTTTTAGCTGCAGCATGCCTGGAGTACCTTAACGGATCAGAACATTTAAATTCCCAGTTGATTATTCTGTATTAGATCTCATTAGTATGGGGGACAACTGTCCCTTAGGCCACAAGACCATGGATCCGTTCTGCCAAATGCAGGGTGATGCTCTAAAATAAGCAGGGCAGGGATGGTAAAGAAAGAATCTAGGCATGGGCTTATGGGACAAGGAGGATGGAAAGAGAAGAAACTTTATTTAGAGTAATTTCCATATCCAAATGAATACATACCTTGTGTTCCTCTGTGTGGGACTTTAGTAACAGCAAATACTCTGCACAGACTCTGTCCTTTAAAAAAACTGCCATTTACCTACTTTTTGATGAGAAAAAAACTGGGTTTGGTTTTTGGTGAGTTTTCTGTGTCATCCAAGACACAGATTCAGCAAGACCACTGTGCTTCTTCCCCTCACTCAACCACAGAAATGGGACTAAATGATCCCTGACTTCTGCATCTTCCACGGTGGCAAGTAAATAATGTTGAGACAATAAACGTGAGACTGATGGTTCAGATTAATTTCAATATTGATACTCCAAATTCTATCTGTATATAGTGTCAAAACAATTTGTTGCAATAAGAGGAGGGACAGTCTGAACCAGGTTCCTGCACAGATGGGCTGAAAGTAGCAGGAGCTCTAGAGAAGGTATTTTGGCAAAGAACACAAGTGTGATCCTCATCTGCAATTACATTTCACTATCACAAGCTGAGATACGAGTCCAGTGCTGTTCCAAAACCATAATTAAAATCAGATTTCAGGAGGAAGAATCATAAATTGCTTATTATTTCTGGAATCTCTAGGTACTAAAAATGTCCCCAGACTACTCGTCAGTACTGCTGGAGAAAGCCCCTTTCTCTTTTCCCTAATTTTTCCCAGGTCAGCAGTAAGTTCTTAAGGCTTCTGAAGCCACTTACAAATTCAGACAAAAGCATCAGTCTGAAGGTTTCACCTTTTTCCAACAGCAATGAGAAGTTACACAAACAGAAGTTCAAGCACTACCCCTCTGATGGCTTCTGTGGCTGCAGAAGCCCACAGCCATGAAGGGGAAAGGATATCCATGGAGATTTCTACCTACACCCATGCAGAAAACCATACTCCTCCTTAGCTGGTGGTTTAGTTTTGCTCATCCCCTGGTATCTTCTCAATTCCTGCAACCAGGCAACACTAAGAATTGCTGAAAACAAGTCCCAGAGCAGGAGCTATGCCTGTGGTCAGTTTGACTATCCTACAGTACTGGGCTATGGCTTGATCACCTCCCTCAGTGGGAGGAGCATCAGCCAAAAGTATTTTCTTAAACTTGTATTTATTTGCTTTAAAGATCAGTACCCAACAACTGCTGAACTCTGCTCAGCAGATTTTAGAGATCCACCAGAAAAATCAGGAAAGGTCAACAACTGCAGGAGTTAGAGCAGGCAATCCCATCTCATCTGGAGGAGACAGAAAAGAGCTGAGGGTGTTATGAAGACAATAAGAAGCCTTCCTGCTCCCACAGCTGAGGTAACAGGATGCAGGTCCATCTACTTTCAGCACACATCGGGACTGCATTTGTGTCACTTCCAGCCCTGCTTCCCCTGATGGACAGATGCCTGGAACTGGCAATCGGGTCATCTGCTGGTGCAAGTGCCGCCAACTCAGCTGACTGCAAGAAAGAAGGCTAGAAAAGGCACATTTTGCACCAGATAGCAACGGTAGCATCCCTGAAAGTATTCTTGACAGAAAGTTAAAAAATCCCCTCACACAGTTTCTATGTTTAAGGTAAGGCCCAGAGCATTTAAAAGAAATCGGTAATCATGGCAGAATGCTGAATGATGGCAACCTACCAACTCTGAAATTAAATTTTAACTTTCCACACAAATCCTATCAGCCTGTGTATTTATATATTGAGTAATAAAAACCATATCCATGACTATCGTCAGCTGTAAAAGTTCTATCATAATAGCAACACTACTAATGGGAACTGGAACTGAAACAACATTGCGTGGATCAGTAGCTTCATTGCTGATGACTTTACTCAAATTATTCTAAATTTTTTTTACAAAAAAGTTTAGATAAAACTCTCAAAGAGCTCTACAGACAGACTGAGGATGTACCTGATAGAAAAAACATCCACATTCAGATGTGAGATTCTGAATCAAAGTGGTTACATAATGACTGGATCTACTGGGTGGCATCCCTGTCCATGGCAGAGGGGTTGGAATTAGATGGTCTTTAAGGTCCCTCCCAACACAAACCATTCTGGGATTCTGTAATACATCATGACCCTTCATTAGTATAGTTTTGAGGTTGCGGTTTTCAAGAGGACTCAAAGCAAAATATTTTTACATTAAACTACAACTTTCAATTACAGATTGGATTAGTCTCAAGGAAAGATTTCTTTCCAGTTAAAAGGAAAAAAAATAGCTGTTACACTGGCAGAATGTACATACTACCAGACGTCTATTTCTTTCATGTATTTCTTATTCAGCATCAGTCAGGAGCTTTACTTAACACAAGCAATTCATGCTTTCACTTTTGATATTCTCTTTTACAGGCACATTGTGGCTGAATATTATGAAAAGCCCAAGAACCTGCTGACCGAAGCTTAAACTTGCGAAGTACCAGAATTATATTAAACCAAACAGTATGTATCAAGGAGCTAAAATTGTACTATATTAAGGGAGAAAATGTTGAGAAAGATCTTAATAGACACTAATTTATTCTCTTTCACTCATGCAAGAAATTTCATGAGTCATGACAAGGGATGAAGTATGATGCAGTTTAAAATTAAAACGTGAGACTAAACTGTACTTCTAATTGAGAATTCAGTTTTTCTCCATCAACTGCAAATACCAGACTACAGCTTGTCTATCATTTAACGCTGAAGACAGACAAACAAATGGGCAGCTTTGGCAAGTCTTTCTTTTTTTCTTAATGAATTATTTAATTTTGTCTTCACAAGTTAAGAAGTAGTATCTACATTCTGGTATTTCATCCTCAAAACCACATTGCTGTGGCAGATCAGACTCTACAAGTATTGAATTTTATATCAAATCCCCTTTAACTGGGTGTACCACGATTTTTAAGACTGCCAGAACAGACTTGTAGCAATTCTGCCCACCTGTGTTTTTGTAAGTGGTTTTTTTTGTGATTTGATTTCTGGTAATGACTATGATAAAGACGTTGCTAATCTCAGACTGGACAGTACTTTTCCCCAAACGTGAAAAAAGAAAAAAACAAACCGAGGAAAATAATAGAAAAGTTCTAAACCTAACTTGTAACATAAAATCTGAGCTGAGGAAGAATTCAGTGTTAAGTGGAAGTATGAAAGTGGTAGGTGCTCCCCAAAAATCCAAGGAGCTGGGTTAACAGGGAGCATTTAAGCACACTCAAACACCACAACAATTGTGTCTGCAGAAAAAGAGTTTACAGACTCAATCCTCAAGTAAACCTCTTTAAAACTCAAATCTCTCAAAGGAACCACCCCTAATACCTTCTCTTTGTCCATAGGGCCCAACCCGGCCCTTCAGCACCTGTCTGGACATGATTCTGAATGACAGCTAGACCATCCAGAGGGAAACAGGGAAGGATTCAATGAGTGATGTTTAAATCTCTCAAGGAGTGCAATACAGTGAAAATTTGGCATAAACAAAGTTGAGTAATGGATAAACATGTATCACTGGCTAAGTCTCATCATGGAGTTGCCTTTTTGAGTTTTGCCTCTAAACTGCCACCAGCTCTGGCTTTGCCATCAAATACATTTGCTCAAAAGTGTACTTAATGTAAATAAACACAGACTAGGATATAATACTGTCTGTGTCAATTGAATTCTCTCCCAAAGAAGAAACAGACCAAGCATGTAGCCCAGACCACCCTGCCACAGGTGTGTATCATTGCATGAAAGCATAATCAACACTGTATTTCAGGCAAAGTTGGGGCAATTTGTTCCCCTCACTCCTCAAGAATCCAAGCAGCAGATGTTTCATCTCCCCTGCCAGATCAAGGTGCTTTAAAAATGTCATAAGCAAACACAGCTGATTTAAAAGAATCATTTCATCCTGAGAGGGACACATCTCTCTTTTTTATGCTTGAGTAAATCAAAATTGGCTTGACTGATTTTGCTGAAGGTTTTGCTAAGGTGATATAAGAATTTCAACTCAGAGTCCCATTCTCAGCATCCAGCTTTCTCCTACACATCTCCTGTCTCATTTTGACCATTTAACTCGCTGCAAATGATAACCAGGATCTGGCTTTTTTAAGCTTTCATGAGCCTGCCCTGAGGTCTGAGCCCAAGTCTCAGTGCACCATGGGGAGACTTGCAGTACAGACAAAAATAAAACCTTTATGCTGCCCTTTTTTATTAAGCAGACACTCCAATTGGGCCTCATCACTTCACTTGGAAGTAAAGAATTACAAATGAAAACGACCTATACTTGCAAAATGTTTATGCTCTTATTACACTTCATATCCACACCAGAATGTTAATCATAACAACCCTGAACAACCCTGTGGAGCATCAATATGCTTGTGGTATATGGCTTTGATAGGAAGAAGTGAAAGGCTGACTAATAATACTCACAGCTTCTCCACAGTCATGAAAATGTAAATATTTTTTTAAAGTGCTTGCAAGACAAACCTACAGCAAACCTGAAAAATGTCCCCCTAATATTTAAACTAAATCGTCCTCCTTAATCTAACCTTAGAGCATGGCAGTTAAGTGATCCATTAATTCTACTTCAAAATCTCAATTCTCTCTTTGTTTAAGAGCCAGACACCACCTGACTAACAGAATGAATAATTTGGTCTCTCCAGAAACATTTTTCTGATTTTGAATGATTAAATGTAACACGTGGTTCTCCTGAGCCCTCAGCCAACACTTGGAAACCTGTGCTAAATATGTCTCAGGCCAGACCTCAATCCCATTAAGACAGAGAAAACTGACATTCTAAGGTATTTATCAACTTGCTCTTCAAAAAACAGAAGAGAGAAAATAGGCCCGTCATTTCAGCATAGGAACACAGTTGGGGGTTGGGTTTATGTTCTCTTACTGTGTCCGGTTAAAGAACTGTTCCCATTACCATGCTAACAGAGCCTGCCAGGTTACACCCACGCTCTTTTGACCACTCCAGACAAAGGGGTAGGTGGGAGCTGCTCCGGGCCCGGGCCGACTCGCGCTTCCAGCGAGCTCGGAGCAGGAGGACGCCGGTCTGCAGCCAGCGGCCAGGACGAGGGGAGCCAGACCCTGTGCGCCCACCTGCCCTGCACCCGCCCGCTGCAGCTCCTGCCCCTGCGGACACAGCCGATCGCCCGGACACAGCGCAGAGCCACGAGCTGCCCCTGCACCGCTCCCACCGAGACACAGCGCGGCCGCCCCCGCCGCCCCCGCCCCGCCGCCCCCGCAGCTGTGCCGCCCTGCGCCGCCTGCGGCACCGGCTCCGAGCGCACAGAGTGCCTGCGCTAAAGAAAGGACTGGGACCGAGCTCTCGCTTCTGTTTTCTTGGTCATTTTATCAACTGCTGCTGTTTCTGCTTGTCCAGTTAGATATATCAGTAAAAGAGCTGTTACTCCTACCCCCTTAACTCTGCCTCAGAGTCCTCGATTCAAACAACTATAATACTTGGGGGGAGCGGAATTAAATTCTCTATTGCAAAGAGGAGCTTCTGCCTTTATTGGCAGACACCTGTCCTTCAAACCAGGACAAACACTGCTTCTAAATACATTTCCAGGAGCAATGAAAATTAAGGAATTAAGTTATTCCTACAGCAAGAGAGAGCAGGACAAGGAGCAAAGGTCTGCCGTGGGAAGAGGATCAGTCTCTAGACACCAGCCAGTGGAAGAGCAATGGAGCAGATTGAGCCTGACAAATTTCAAGTTCAGCCAGATCCTTTCTGACCATCTGTAGACGGCCATGCACCACTGCAAACACGCCTTTGACACCCATAGCATGCAAACACTCTAGAGGGAACGCCTATGTGCCAAGTCTTGTGTCAGAGGTGAAGAGGATGAGGATGGCTGTATTTTGCGACTCCTGTATTATTGTCTGGGTAGATTATCTATAGTCACCATCTGAAGTTATGGGGTTTTTTAGTGGAAAATGAAAAACCCTTCTTATACCATCAAAGTGCATGAATAGAACATAATTATTATCACACAGGCAGCAATAGGAGTCACTGTGGCTCCTTTCCAGAATTATTTATAATTTTATATTCCTTGTGATTTTACATCCCTAGCAAAAAAGGAAATAAATAAAACATATCAAAGCAGTTCTCCACATATCTCAACCACAGGAATGAGGCTTTTCTAGTCACAGAGTCCAGAGAGCAAGCATCTTTGTTCGCACAGCTAATTAAAGTGCAAGAAAAATCTCTTTTATATCTGACTTGTGGAGCTGATAACACGTAAGTTATAACTTGTATGAGACATGATAAACTCTGTCCTTCACAAAGAGAAATGCACTTGTAACATGACTCACTGTAAACAGATCTCAGGGTATAGCAGCTTCTAATCAGAGGCAGCTCCATAATGGACTTGTTGAGCAGTGACATTTCCTACACCACTTGGCACAGGGTGAATGATGATGATGCTGTTGTGGTTAAACCAGACAAGGTTCAATACTAATACAGAGAACAAAGTGTCGGGGTTTTGACTGCATTAAGCCAGAATTTACAAACACAAACCTGAAATGTTTGACAGACATGGGAAGAAGAGCCATCAGGAGAACACTGCCCGAAAGGTGGGGAAAGGATCTTGGGCTTCAAGCTTAAATATTGTTTGTTTATAAAAACTCACCTTTGGAGAAAATGACTCATCATTAGTCAATTAAAGAAGAAAAGAGGCAAGGGCTGCAGTCAATGTCCAAGAGGCCCATTCATATTAGACACAAAGATGCAGGATTAGTGCACAATGGCTCAGCTCCCTCCAGCTCCCGTGGCTCTACCCCTGCAGCAACGAGCTGACATGACAGGATAAGACAACTCTATTAGGAGCCCCTATCACTTCTCTGCAGTGCTCTCCACAAACAGATGGAGCAGCTATTTAGCCAAATGCACCGTGACTCCAGCTTTATACATGAGCATGTGGGATGTTTCCTAATGTGGGGCAAGGCACAATGTACTCTGATTTATCAGCTGTCCCACATGCAATGAAAGATTCAGATAAATAATTTGGGGGTAAATTTTTTTAGGTTGAGCTGAAAAGCAGCAAGGCATGAGGGGTCAAGTTTTTCTGCAAGATTTATATTTACCAAACAGAGCTGCCTGCAAAGGAATGTCTGTGTTGAGCTGTGGCAGAATGAGACCTGGGCAGGAGTGAGCTGAAGAACCAGCGATTGCTTCATTTCAACTGGAACAGATTTAAATGTGGATTTAATAAAACAACTCTCTTTATTGCCCTAAGAAACAAATATATATGTAGTTAGAGCCATATAATTGCCTCCTAACACACATTTTGATCTGAGGATAACGTGCAGTATCACCATTTTTTCTGTGCATTCTACAAAAGGCCTCTAATACCTTAGAACCATTTAATCAACATCCTATGCAGGCAGTGTAGGCAGAATAGACAAATGAAATATAAGTACTGTCATCCATACCCCCTTTGGGAGAAAGACACAGTAAGCATTATATCATTGCATTAGACCATCCTTCAATGTGGGTTTTATTCTTGTTATATTATGTCTTAGCCCCAAGGATTCTCCCCCCATACCTCCCTGTGACATGGCCATGCCAGTAAAAAATTTTTAAAAATACTCCCACTGTTCAAAAGGCAAGAAGTACGTTTTTACAAGCAATTGTACATGTCAAAAATATAAAGCTGCCTTTTTAATTTCTTGTTTACCAAACACAGTCAATGACAGCTCCTGGAAAACACATGGTGGAAAAAAAATGAAGGCAGGAAGATGGTGGTGGGGAAGGAATGCATTTACTTGTTTTTAAATAATAAAGCCTGAATACAAGCAGCATAAGAAATTCTTAAAAAGGCTGCTCTGATGGTGTCGGCTTTCAATTGTGCCCTGTTTAAACAAGAGGAAAGCCTCCCACTGAAAAAAGAAACATTTTTATCATTCAAAAAGATCTCAGGGTAGTCCCTTTAAAATGAGGTATTTTCTAAACAAAGCATCAGAATGTTCCCCTGCAGGGAATGAGCATCTGATCTCTTAAAAATTATTATTCTTGAAGAACTGTAGATTTATGGAGTGTTTGTTTTATTTGTTTTAATTTCAGTAGAATGAAACCTGCCTGAAATGACCACCCAGGGAACAGAGCCACTAGCTAAGCAGGGGATGAGCTCTAAAGGGGACCAAAGTTGTACCAAGACCCTTGGGGAGGTTTTAAATCTCTGACTTAAGCAGAGCTAGCAAAACACTTAATGCAGGTCTCAGTGTAAGCCCAGGACATGGATTTTCCTTCACTTACATCCATGCAGCTCCACTAACACCAGTAGGAATGCTCCTGATTTACATTAGTGTTAAGCAAAGAAACAAGCTAATTATCCTGAATTATCCACAGTGATTAAAGAAGAAATTTTGTTTTAAAATGCATACATTTTTTCAGCGTGAACTGTTTTTGTGACACTTGTAATATTAAGTCTGCTACAGGCAGTAGAGTCGGAAAAGTTTAGCTTTACATAGAAAGAGTCTAGAATCACAATGTGAATAAATAAAATTTCACATGTTGCAGTTTTCTATTCATGAACATCCAACTTCCATATCTGCAACTGTGACTACAATTCAAAAATATAAGCCATTGGTGAGAAACAGTACTAGCACAGGAGCCCTTTTGGGTCTGATTCTTCAAGAGTTTGGCTTGTAGTTTAAACAGGGCCAAGTCAACACTGCACTCAGAAATATCAATAAGTAGAAGTGTTACTGTCTCCATCAACTGCAGTAACCATCAGCTGTGAACATGAGAAGTGGAAAGCTCACAGACAGAACACAGGTCCTTGGGCATTGCTAAGGGAAAAAGTTAATGGGATTCTTGGAAAAAATATTCATCAAACAACACAAAGATTTATTTCTGTTCAAGCATTCGAGGCATTAGCTGTGTTGTGCAGCCTTCTGCCATTTTAACAGACTTAAACTTCTTAAATGTGTATAGAAAAGTAGCTTGAGTACAAATAATCTGCATAAAGAGAGTATCAGTAAATTCCACAGCATGACAGTTTTATCATAGAATCTCAGAATGGTTTGGATTGGGAGGGACCATAAAGCTCATCTCTTTCCACCCCCCTGCCATGGGCAGAGACACCTCCCACTGTCCCAGGCTGCTCCAAACCCATCCAACCTGGCATTGGGCACTGCCAGGGTTGGGGCAGCCACAGCTTCTCTGGGCAAACTGGGCCTGGGCATCCCCACCCTCACAGGGAAGACATTTTTCCTAAGATTTAATCTAAATCTACTCTTGCGGTTTGAAGCCATTATATTGGAAGATTTTGAGACAAGAGCTGGAGTAACCAGATCTGGCCTCAGAGCTGAGACTGCTGTGAGCAGGAGATAGGTCTTCATCTATCCTGAGGCTCCTTTCAGCCTGGACCACCCTCTAAAGCTACCTGTATAATGCTTCATGGTCCAGGTAAGCAAAGGAGAAGCCCCAGGCCCAGTTCCAGGCAGCCACTGCTGAAGCCAAAGCCAAAGGACTGGGTACAGAAAACAGCTGTAAGTTGCAAAATAGCAAAGGAGCAGAATTGAACAACGTCTACATGGCTGTGAATTAGTTATTTAGAACATACTGTTCAAGATCTTTCTTTATTTTAAGAAGAAAAACTACTCCTTTACCACTATGAAGACCTTTATGAGTGATTATCACAGCGGATCCAGCACTATCCTAAGTTTGTATAACTTCTGTTTTTTAGGAAGAGTGTGTGCAGGTAAAGGGTGATCAAACCTGTCACTTTGCACAAGGTAACAGAGCAGGACACTTGTCACCCTTGAGGCTGATCTCACTCAGCTACTGCAGCTCATAACAGAGATTTATTAAGATTAATCTGCAGGAAAATTAAATGCATTACCTTAAAAAGCAAGGGAATAAATCACACCCAACAGGAAATCAGGAAAAGCTGCTGCCACTTCAGATGAATCCAAGATTGTGTGAGTACATTACACTTTTTCTCATCAATGACACAAAACAAATTCATAGAAGGAAACAGTATCAACTGTTATTATAATGCAGAACACAAATATATTCAATGAGTTTAACACTGCAGCCCAAGTATAAAGAACATCTCAAGCTGTTTGTATTTCCAAACAAGACTTGAGGGGTCAGAGGAGGGAGGAAGACGTGGGCAAGGCAGGATGATGGATGGCACTCAGTGGCATGCTGTGTTTGGGTCTACTCTTGTTTTTGCAACAGGATGTCTCTGATTACTCTCTGAATAGAGAATAAGGATGGTTACATCTCACTGCTCAAAGAGAACATTTTTTTCAGAGCCTTACAAATTAAATAGAACATTGTAAAGCAAGCAGTCAATGAACTATCTGGTGTTGTTTGTCACCAATCTGACAACAGTGTCAGAAGATTCCTTGGGGGCACCAGAGGTGGGTTTAGGGGCTGGCAAATAAGGTAAATGTGCTCTTGTCCCTGCGCTCAGCAGCCCCAGCTCTGCAGAAGCTGCGTCATTGCCTTTACGGACTGTCCAGCCCAAATAAACAAAATATAAAGCAGGGGCACACTGAGCCCCTAAGCAATTCTCTCAGCCATCCACATGATGCAATATAGAGACTTCACAAAGGACAGAGGAAAATTACTTTTCCAAATGCCATCCTTCCAGAGATCTTTGCAGAACTGGCTCCTGGCTCACAGGGAATGATGGACAGGCCAAAGCTGCCCAACGGAGACAGTTCTTGAATGTCACCAGTAAGAGAACAATACGGTCTCTAGCCAGACCTCCACACCTCAAAGTGCAGGCCTGACCACAAAGCCTTTCTTTGAAAGCTACTGAGGCTACTCATGGATGTCAAAGGAAACTGCAAGTCCTCAGCAACTCACAGAAAAGGGTGACGTGGGGGTTTGGGAACCACATCAATGTGTATGCAGGGAAATGAACCCCTGAGAAGGTCTTGTGGTGCTTTCTCAATGTGAAGGCTTTGGGCAGAAAGAAAGGGGAGAAATGTTGAAAGTATCAGAACAGACAACTGGTCTTAACCCTAAACAAACTGGAGGCTGAAGCTGCAAACAGAGGCCACAAAGCAGAACGCATGGGAATAATTTCTCTACAAAAGCTTAACATTTCCTAATGAGCCACCTCTGTGAATTACCTTACTTAAAATGGAGACACCAGATCATGCAGGGACTGCATGACTCAGTCACTCCAAGAACCTCTCACTGGGGTTACCAGGTTGATTCTGGCCTACATTCAAAGCACGTAAGAATTCTCTTTGTGATGGCACAACCTCTAGAAAAACTCTCACCGGCCTCAGTGCAGTTTTCAGTGGACAGGAGTCACATCAAAGCCAGCACTGAAAACCTTTCCAAGGAAGTGCAGAGCCAATATGATGGAGAGTTAATAGCCTTCTCTCTTCAAAAAGGATCTTAAGCTCAGGACAAAAACTGCTACCCATATTGCCCAGTTCTGTAACGACAACTGTGTCGAATAAATTAAAAGCAAGGAAAGCAAGAAAAAAAGAGAATATATTTACAAACAGTGCAAATGAAGATTGATATCTTGTTTGCACTGGATAGCACAGATGTTTTAACACAGCAGAATTGAAAAAGCAGCAAATACTTCATTAAATGAAGCAGCGTAAGAGAAGAAAATGTCAAAACTCAAATGTTAGGCAAATTTTGGGCAAGAACTCCCCCAACTCTCTGGATTGTTTCCCAGAGCCAAGCCACCAGTCTCTTATGTATAATTTATCCATCCCTGTCTTGTCTGGTTTTGACTGGTTTTAGCATAAACATTTACAGGTTTTATTTAATCAGCCAGGAAGGAAAGAGCTCAAGGAACACCAAGAAATATGTGGCAAAATACAACAAGGTTAGATCATTTGCACTGGATTATTTTCGTCTTCCACACCACAGAAGAAATAACCTCAGTCAAGGTCTACATACTCCATGGTCTGCAGGGAGCAAGAGCAACATTATTCAAGGGAAGTGACACTTTAAAGAACTTAAAATTAGCTGTTAACAGGCAGGTAAATAGAATGATGAGTGACTGCCCAATGTCCCAAACATTACCATTTTGTGGTGAAAGCAAATACGAAAGGGGGGGAAGTAAGAAAATCCATGAAATATGGTTTTGCCAATCTGTGGTGCTTTCAGATGACAGTGAAGTTCATTTAAGGACATTGGAAACATAAAATAAATTGCTTTCTCTGAATCCGAAGTTGACACAAAGTTTCCTAGTTATATTTTTGATTCCAGAAGCACTGCAAGCCATGCTACCAGACTATGAGAAAAAAATAAAATAAGAATAATAATAATAAAAATAAAATCCTGCCATCATTTTTCTTCCTAGTAAGTGTTCCTTCTCCCAGGGTCCAAGGACCACATGAGAGGGAGGGAGAAGTGCTGGTCCCATGAACCACACAATTAAGTCTGACTTACTGTGTATCCAACAGATGCCCTCACTGCAGTGGTCCCTAAAATGTGTTTTTAAGTAAAATTAACTTGGGAATCTGCAATTAGCACCACCTTTGAGAACAAATCAGGACAATTTTATTGAAGTGCTCCAACTATTTACCACAAGAGTGAATTTACCCCCAAAGTTCACTTGACTATTTTGTCTCAATTTTCTTGTAATTTCATCTACCATGCTTTTTTTCAGCCCTCCACAGGTGATGGATAAAACACAGAAATAAATAAGACCAACTGTTCACAGAAGCCTAAGGGAAAGCATAATTTTGTTATAAATACTCTTTGGCACAAAGCATGGAAATGCAACACTAAAATTGTTTGTTGAATCATTTATGAATTGGACCTTCAGTTTCAGTTTGCAAATAAGTTGGAGGATTTTATTGATGTTCTTTTCCACTTTGCCTTTTTAGCTGCCAAACAGCCTTTGAGAAACCGAACTGATACATAATCAAGAAAACAGAGGGAATGGGGAACTTTTTTTTTAAAGGAAATTTCTATGCTAATGCAGGACTTTTTTTTTTTGTTGGGGGAGGAATCTACTTATAGATTATGATAAACTTTATGATGACAAATTTTTAAATTCATTTCCAAAGATGCCACAATTGTGACTTTTCAACCAGCTAAACATGTAGAAGTAACACACATTTTTTTTGTTTGTTCGTAGATAGGAAATTTTTAAGGTTTATTATTACAACACAAAAGTTCAGTAGAACATAACTGCATGCTGCCACACCATGCACAGTCATCACACATGAAGAAACATGTAATATGAAGGGAAATCCTACTGTATTGAGAAATTCAGTATTTTACAGCTGTGAGTGCCCAAACTCCTCACATGAAAGTTACAAGCATGAAGAAATAGCAAGGAACAGAGAGATGCATTTCTTTCTTAAGTGTTTTGTCTCCAAGTGCTACTTTTTGTCATCTGAAGAGGGAGAGAAACTTGGAAAGAGAGAGAAGGTTTATTCTTCCTTAGTCAGAGCAGGTGTGCATTGCCTTACCTGATCTGTCCTCGCACCAGTGGTCTGTTTTTCGTCCTGTTCATATTTGAGTCAAACGGAACCTCAAAGAACTGTAATTAAAAAAACAAGAAAGGAAGAATCAGAATGAAAGGATACCAGAACCATGCCATGCATAGAATGTCCTGTCTGCATCTGCAGGTACTTTAATCTCTGGTTATGAAGGTTCAGGGATACAATGAAAAAGGTAGATGGGTTTTATGGAGCTTTGATAGTCTGCATTGATGCTTTTGGCATCCCCTTAGGAAGAAAATCACCCAGAGGACAAAAATAGTCTGCACAAGACCCCGAAAGTTCATCATTTTAAGAACAGTTTGATTCCAAGTTCTTTTCTCAACAGGTCTGACACATACACAAATACATTTGCAGACACACATGGAAATAATGCAATCGTTATGGTTGGAAAAGACCTTTAGGATCATCCAGTCCAACAAGCATCTCCACTGTGTTCACCATTAAACCTCATTCTCAAGTGTCACATTCACAGGTTTCCTGAACACTTCAGGTATGATGACCTTCCCTGGGCAGCTCCTTCCAATGTCTGACAAGCCTTTTAATGAAGATATTTTCCCTAATGCCCAACTAACACCTCCCATGGCACCAGCTGAGGCTGTTTCCTCTCCTTCTGTCCCTGTTTCCTGGGAGCACAGACTGACCCCCACCTGGCTGTCCCCTCCTGTCAGGGAGTTGTGCACAGCCAGAGGGTCCCCCTGAGCCCTCCTCTTCTCCAGGCTAAGCCCCCTCCAGCTCCCTGACCCCAATTAATACAAATTGTCCTTGCAAATATGCACTTCTGGTCTTTAGAAGACAAACACTAAGGTTTTTTCCACGATCACCCACCTTGCATATAATCCACCCCAAAATCAACCAATTCTTATAAAACGCTACTGGAACTGCTCTGAGCCTCCAGCTGGAGCAGGAGGGAGTGAACACACCATATGGTGTTATTTAATGCCACAACACAATCTGATTTTAAACATGGCCTACGGAAAATTCAGGCAGCACTATCTGCCCACTCAGAATTCCTTCAGGCTTCTGCAGGATCTGTTTTACAAGAGTATTACTGGAAAAGATGAATGCACTTTGCAAACCAGACAAATCTAAAGCCATTCAGTTTTACATGTGCAAAACAATAATACAAGTAATAAGCAGAGATTTACTTACAGAAAGAGTAGAACATATTTACAGAAAGAATATTTTTACTGACGTTACATCTGAGGTTTTGAGGTGTGATCTCAATTATAGTGGATATGCAGGAAAAGTACCATAACAAATCATAATTCCAAACAGTCAGACTCACAGTCAGTGCAGTCAAGCTGCAGACAGATTTTAGGTGATCCTACGATAAAGGACTACATGACAAAATCTATTCCAGCAAGTTAATTTAACATTTTGTGGGTACCTGGACAATAACTTGCAGTTTCCTGGGAAGGTGACATCCAGAAAGCCATTCCTTGCACAGCTGGCCATGCAGCCTCCAAATTTGTCAGATTTCAGCATTAGCCTTTCATATGAAGTCTTCTGCTTTTCCCATACAACCAAAGGAAAGTTGCTTTAAGCAACACTGGAAACCCACCAGACCATGAAGCATCAAGTATTTTATCTCTGAGACAGTTCTCCCTCTCTATATTACCTAATTATTTCTATTCCGCATGTTTTCAGTGATTTATCTTACATTGTCATAAAGCAATATATAATTACATAAATGGAGAAGAAAAACATAATATATAATTCATGGCAAATAAGATCAAAGTCAAGATTATTATAGATTTCCTTCTGGTTTCCTTTCAACCACTTTTACATGAAAACGATAAAGAATAATTAAAGCATATTACAAAAGTATTTTTACTCAATTGTACACAGATGTGACTAAAAAAAGTGGAGGGAAGGATTTTCCAAAGCACTCATGTGCTGACCTAACAGGATTCTCACTGAAGTCAATGGCAGTTTGACTTCAATGAGAGCAGAGACAGACCAACACTGAGTGATTCCAAAAATCCCACCCTAATTGTACAAACAAGAAAGGCTTTGGAGACTGCTGGTTTGGAGATTGTATATTTGAGAATCATAAAGGGCACACAGCACCTGTTTGTCTTCAAGATATGAAAATAAAGCAAGGCAAATATTTTAAGGATTAGAAATAGGTTGGGGGGTTTTTTTATTTTTTTTAAGGCAGTACCTGAAAACCCTCTGGCTGTGAAGTTCCCAGTCTTATTATAGATCTGCCCTGATACTTTCCATCTCAAAGGGGATTCTAATTAAAAACGAGATTGATGCAAAACTGAACAACATTACTTACAGACAGAGGAGGGCAGGTAAACCCCAGACTGTCATCTCCCACAAAGCTGGAAAGGTCTGCCACATAAAGGATCTGACACAGTTTATTTTTTTCCCCCCACAAAAGACACATTCCTATTATCAGCCAGTGTTTAAAAGCTCGTTGCTCTGTACAGGGAATACAGCAGGAGGAAATGGCTAAGAAAATGTTGATACTTGTGACTTTAGAGATTTTTAGGAGGGAGAAGGCAGACTCACTGGTATGCACCCATCTGACCTGCTGGACTAACAACCTGTCCTGTCAGCTCTGCTTTCAGCTGCTCAAGAGATGATGCTGTTATTCACTTGACCCCTCACAAGTGTGGCTTTCCAAGGATTCCCAGAGACACTGTCCCCCGAAATGGGGCATTTTTTAGTTTTTACATGGCATTTAGTATTTCAGTATCCTTAACTAGCAGCAGCGGCTGGAGCCTCCAGCATGCCTGGGACAGTGCTCTGTGTTTGTTTTCAGTTCATCCAAGTCCTTTTAGTGGCTCTGACCAACAAAACAAGTGGTCACTGAACTCTTGCAGCTTGGGCGTCTTCCTCAGCACTTTGGCAAACAACATCCTTTGCTGATACCACAAGTGCCATTACAAGGAGCTTGAAAAGCTTACAGCTGTGGTAACGTGGAATGTCACAGCAACATGTTCCTAATGCTGCTGCTGCTGCATCTGTGGGGCTTGTCACAGCAATGAGGGGTCAGGATGGAGGAGAGGATCATGGACACATGCCAAAATACACTGCTGGTAACTAGGGAAGCCCAGCTGGATAAACCACTGGCTCTGCAGTGTGGATGTGCCTGTAGCACTCACTTGAGGAAAAGCAGGGAGGGTGAAAGGAAAGACCCTGGGCCTGCTGGGTCCAAGCCTGCTGCAAGGAGCAAGGAATTGCCAATAATTAAGGAGTACATGTCTTCTTCAGTGTATAAATAACTTCACAAGTTAAATAATATGGCATGTGTACAAAAATTGTTTATCTACTTTATTCCACATTAAATAAATTTCTTGTCTTCATTTTGAATCAAGTTTACTAGTACCAATGCATGAACGACTAGCTCATTTAACCTCATTTTTTCAATGCACCTAATGCCTAAAGCTTGAAATGGGAGAAAATACATGAATCTCCTGGTTTAGTAAATGAGAAACAAATCAGGTGACCACCAATGCGCCTGCTTGCCTCATTAAATCATACCTTGCTAAGAAGACAGAATAACAAAAATGAAATAACAATAGAAATAAAAGCAGGCCCTTATAAGCTGCTCCATCTTGAAAACTGCTGACTTGGTGAGCCACCTAACTAGTGCACTCCCAAGGCCTCACGGCAGTCAGCCATGGCTTTGGGGGAAATGAAAGCTGGACACTACAGACAGGCTTCACCTTCTATGATCCACACTACAGAAATAAGCTCCATGGGAAGGAATACAGCTTTCTAGCTAGCTGCCAAAGACTAATAATATTATACATTTACCAACACCCAGACCTTTTTATTTAGCACACAATTAATGCATTCACAAACAAAGTTCCTTACTCCAAGCCTTTCTTGAGCCCCTGCTCCAGGAGTACACTTGCCTATCAATGCTTTTGGGCTTCTTGATTAAAGGAGGTAATTTCCAAGGGCAGAACACACTGCACCGAGTATCTTCCCATCATTTCAGATTTTGTTCCTGTTGGGCTCTTCCTTTTCAACTTAAAATGAAAACTGCTAAAAATGTATTTCAGTTAGATAAACAACTCATGCCCTTCCCCTGTGCTCACCCAACCAACTGCACCCAGAGAATGACCTTATTTGGCCACAAATCAGCTAATTTCCATCTGGATCTTTCCATTTTTTGATCTTTGTCACTGGGCCAGGTCACCCTGGACACAAAAAGAGGAGAGGGAAAAGGCTAAAGCTGTTACACAGCTCCCACCGCTGTGCTGGTGCATCATGTACCCCAGGAGAGAAGCAGCACCACAATGGTGTGTGAGAAGCAGCACCACAAAAATGTGTCCTCTACTGAGGGGTTAAAGCATTCTTTTTTCCCAGGGTCACAGAGACAAGGCAATAAAGCAACATTCATCTATGCTGCCCTGGAATAACAAAGGAAAACTTCACCTCCCCACACACACGTCCACAACTGAGCTCTGATCCCCCCACATCTGTTCCCTACCCCTTGCAAGTTTTTAATGATGAATTAACATCATTAAATAGATGTCAGAAGCATCTGACATCTGTAACATTGTTTCTTCAGGAACTATTTAATTATTATGTATTTTAGGAACCATTGTTAGGGTTGAAGAAAAATATCACCTTTATGCCTTACCAAAATACCCCCTGAATCACAGCAAAGACATCTTCTTCAAGAGATTCCTTTGCATTAAATCATATTTGTCACAATGCCAGCATGCCATGAGTGCAATGTATAATTTAAAAAACAAACAAAACTTCAAATAACAATCTCTTTGCTGAAGATAGGTATTGCACAAGGTCAGTATCTGGCTTAAGTTACTATATGTCCTAAAATATACCAGGCCAGGTCCTCTGGACACAGTGCAGCTGCTTTGAGCAATACTGCAGATAAAATCTGATACTGAAGATGGCTTAGACAAATTCCAGTGATGGAATAAAGTTGTTACTCAGGAACTCGTGGGGAAGTATTTCTGCTGCTCAATGCAGTGCTTAAGTCAAGCAGGAGATCCCAAGTCAACCAGGAGACACAAATCTCAGCCAGAGGACTGAGAACAGAGGCAGGAGCAGCAAAGACTATTTCCCCCTAGTAACTACAGCAGGCTCCTGAGCTCCTGGATAAACCACGGCAGTTGTAGAAGGAGCAGGTCACTCAAGAGCCCTCCAGATCATCACTATCAGCTGCTTTCAGTCCCCTGTGACTACTAGAGAGCTATAAAATCAAGCAGCCTCACTGTGCTCTGCTCTTGCCCAGGAGATTGGAGCAGGGAAGTAGGAAGGTGAGATTTAAATCACTTCCACACATCTCCTAGCTCCAATCCATGTGTCCCAGACCCAGGTCATTTTAATCAGCTTTTTATAAATCGTCACTCTAACTATTAGAATATTAATCCACCTCAGTGTGCTTCCTGCCAGGAATCTGAATATCAGCCCATAAACTGCTCTCTTATATCACATGGAGACATGTTGTTTTAACTGCTCATGGCTGACACATCCTATTAGTGAGACTCTTTTTCTAACGAGGCAGACAAAAGTAGCATTGTACATATGGCAGCATGCTTGCTTGCTTTCCGGGAGGCAGAGGTTATTTCAGTAGGTGCAAACATATAAACTGCTTGTTCAAAATATCTTTTAGTTTCAGAAATAAATTAATTTTTATAATTGTAGCTCCTGGCATCTGTGAAAGAGAATTTGCTTTGGTCCGGCTATATTTGGCAAAATGAAAATCTACCTCTCCTTCTGGCCGAAATATTAAAAACCTCAAAACCCCAAAACCCACAATGGATGAAATGCAGGAATGCTGTAACAGAATCAGTAAAAAGGTTTAAATGTGAACCAGGGTGTGAAGTGGTATAAGCCTTTACTGATGTGCCTGAGCAATGCAGCATGGTAACACTGTCCAAACATCACAGAGCTGACCTGCTCCACTTACACAGAGCTCAAACCTCCCAGTAAAATAATTCTTCAGGAATTACTACTTTTAAATATTAGGAGATGATATCAAAGAGAGCTTCAAGACACAATTTTATATACAGCATACTTAGAGGATAGATCAAGTCTACAGGAGAGGGTTTACAACAAATTTTAAACCAAACTTTCTCCTGTTATTCCAATGCCTAAAAAGAGTAAGAGAACCCTGAAGGGCATTACAGGATTTACACTGCACTGGCAGAATAGTCTCATTGCTTCCCTCCACTGTATACTCCCAGAGCCAAAAGGAGCCCAGTTTCTAATATACTGAGGAGTCTTAATTGTTACGGGAGAATATAACAGGCACATGGATGAGTGCAATATTGTAACTTCATTTGTACGACAATGGTTTCATTTCGTTTTAGATCTTCACAATAAAGTAAATTAAAATAAATTGCTCTCTTCCATCTGCATAGAACTTACCAGAAAGCTATCAATATATTAATAATACATTTTTTTCTTTTATTAATGTCACAGATATTTGATGTGGCAGGCCACATGTGTGGTATTTTCAAGGCATTCTCTCCTCCTAAGGCTATCACAACTCTGCAGATCAGAAGACATGGAAGAGATGCTCACGAGTATCTATATATAAAGACTCTGGTCAAGCCTAAGGATTTTGCCCATAGTAGGTTAGTTTTGGTAAAGCATTTTTCTTCATTAATGATTTTATGCAGAATGTGTAGAACTGCCAAATAAAGTAACAATACAATAACAAATACAATACAATACAACAAAACAAGTACAATACAATAAAAAATATCCAAGGTGTAGCTAATCACTTAGTGTCAGCTTTGCAGTAAAATCTAGTAAAATCCAGTAACCACCTTTTCTAAAAGCAAAATGCACCAACTGGGATCATGAACTGGAGATGACCATCACTATGCTCTTCTCTTGAGGACTGGATGACAAGCCTGTACACTGAGAAGGCACATTGCAAAAGATAACTCAAACTCATAATTAGGTGTCATCTTTCCTTTCCCTTCATTAAGAATGAAAGTGAAGCAAGAGTTTCACAATGACCCACTGGAAAGCACAAACACCCAAACCTGTTGCAGGATCATCACACTATCCATCTTTCTAAAGCTGTCAAGAAATGTTTGTCATTCCAGTACTGCCTGCATCTCCCAAATGCTAAGATAACACAGCCATCAATCTCAAAAGAGGAGTTGAAAAATAAATAGTTCTGAGTCACGTTACTAAGAGGGATTCCACACACTATTAATTTTAGCTTGGAAACCAATTAAGACACCAAATCAAATTACCTTCCCTCTTTTTAAGGTCTAATGACCTATTCAATTGCGTAAATTTATTTATTTTGTGCCAGTGATCTTTTTGAAAGCCTTAGAAGCTTAAACAACATTAATTTTAATCTGACTTCTGGCAACAGGAAGATTTTTGCCAAAAGGCGGACAAAGATATGGACGAAATACAATAATTCTCTCTATCTCAGAAGTGTATTCTTAAAATATAAGCATAATAAGAAATATAATGACATATAAGCAAGACTTGTTCTAAGCACTGCATGAGCATCAATATGTTGGAATAAATTGGTGCTTTCCACATGAAACCTGGGGTAGCTTTTGTTCCCTCCAGGCCCCCTGCAGCTTCTTGCTCACAAATGCTGTTACAGCAACACTTTTCCACATCAAAGTAAGTGTCCAAAACTGCACAAAAGAAAAGGGTTATTAAAGCAAGAACTCCTTGTCCAGCCAAAGGGCTCAAGCTCCTGCAGCTCGAGCCATGGATATTACCAGAGCAGTGAACTCCCAGCAGTTTTTAATATTGACACGGAAATGCCACTCTTGTCAGGCCTGTCTTCCAGATGCCTCAAATGTCACCTTTGTTTGCTAAGTGTTAGTCCAATATGAAGTTTCCTGAGTATCTATTGGAAAAAAAAACCAAAAAACAACCTTGCACCTCAGTGGCCTGATTTCTCCCAGGTGACAGTATCCATTCATTCGAGAGCTTCTGGGGACTATTACCAGCTCCTTCCTGTTGATGACACCATAGGGATGTGGAAGCTTTAACTACAAGGGTCTTGCTAAAGCTGGATGGCTGGGACTAGTGCTTTGTTCAATCACAAGAAAAAAAGGAAAAAAAACATCTGGATTCAGCAGGACACTTGACTGAGGCACTTTGTGCAAGGTGTTAAAGCCAGACTGCAACATGGGAGTTTTGGATACTGTGTTCACTTTCCATAAAACTAAACCTAGAATCATGGAAAGTCTTTTTGTGGTAATGGAAGTGCATTATAGTATCTCATCCTGGATCAAAACCTTTATTAAGGAAGTAAGAATACATACATAAAGACAGGCACTTCCTCCAAGGACATGGAGGGCCAGGACAATGGGGAAATGGCTTCTCACTGCCAGAGGGCAGGCTTACCTGGGGTATTAGGAAAAAATTCTTCCCTGTGAGAGTGAGGAGGCCCTGGCACAGGCTGCTCAGAGAACTTGCAGCTGCCCTGTCCCTGAAAGTATCCAAGGCCAGGCTGGACGGGGCTTGGGGCAACCTGGGGTAGTGCAAGGGCAGGAGGTAGAACTGCAGGAGCATTATGGCCCATTCCAACCCCAACCATCCCGGGATTCTGTGGAAGAAGAAGAAGAAGAAGAAGAAGAAGAAGAAGAAAACAAAGGACTGGAAGTCCAGCATCAAGGTTCTACTGATCATTGCTGGCAAGTAGAGGATAAAACAAAGAATTTAATTTGCTTTTCCCTGAGCCCAGATCTGTATGTGGTGCCGCCCAACACGTACATGCCTATGGAAAAGAAAAATCATACAAAAATCAAAACATAAAAAAACTATTAGGTCCTCAGAAAAAAGAATTGCAAAATCAAATTGCTTGCTCTAATGGAAACTCTTGAAATTAAAAAAAAAACAAAAACAAACAAACAAAAACCCCAACATTACAAACTGAAACTCAAATAAATATTGCCATACTTCTATGAGCAAAAATATATGGTGAAACATCTACTTTTGACCAGATTTCAAGTTCTTCAGGGAGGAAAGCATGTGCAGATACCTCAAAAATGCTAACTTTGCAATTCCAAAACAAAGTAGTAACAAGAAGTTCTTACTCCAAAACAAAACCAATAAAATACATCCCAAGAAAAAAAAATATGCTTAAAAATTCACACTGTATTGAAATTCAAATTAATTTCCCCATGTAGGCAAGTCCTTAAATGCATCCCTCCATTTAATTACATTGTAGTTCCTGTGTAGACAAGTCCCAAGATGTTCTTACATGATAACCGTTAAATATGAAGTGGTGAAATGAACTGCAACATTCAGTAATGCTCCTTATGAACTAAGATTTATAGAGGAAGCATGAATAAAATGATCAAAGCACATGGTTACTATATCTGTATGTTATTCTGGGGAAAAAAAAAATCATTGAAAATTATAAATATCTGGGCACAGATATTTATATTACCAAAACTGCTGCAGAAGATAATGCTCAGCCCATCTACTTATTTAATTGAAGCATTAAACTTAGAAAGAAGTCTAAGTGCATTTTGCAAGTCATTTAAACACTGAACAAACCATGAAAATAACTGATAGAATCGTGTGATTTAGTAACTACAATTTTTTATTAGCTCTACCATTAGGAGCTTGTCTAAAAAGTTGAGGTAAACTCTCAGTTTCACTATGCAAAAAAAAAATCCAGCTTTGAAAAACAATCAGAAATTACACAAACAGCTCCAATTGTGGTCCCAGCAACTAGAAAAATAAAGGAAGGGCCATGAGGAAAAAGGAACTTTGCATCACGTGCCTTGTCCCACTGGAACACTCCTTGGTAGTGTCTTTCCAAATATGCTCATACAAATAAAGGTTTAAAATGTATTTTCTAAACTAAACCATACCCAAAGCAGGTTTGGAAGATTGTTCATAGTCTTTACAAGCACTTCATTTACACACCACCATATGCATTTATTATATAAATATTTATAGTTTGGCAGCTTCCTCTCCAAACCTGCATAGGTTTTCCCAGTTGGGTTTCACCAGTGATATTTCTTTTGAATTTCCACATTTTCAGATGCTTTGCTCAGACAGCCTTGATGGAGAACAGTTGTGCCTAACAGCAAAAAGGCAGCTGACAACTAAGCCAAGCTTCTAAAAGGATGGGAGGGGAGGGGGGAGGCACAGTGACCTGCAAATACTGAGATACCAAAGAAAGATCTAGTCAAGCCCTGAGCCTTTCCATGAGGTGTTTCTCCTCTCATTGCAGAGTACTTCAGTCAAACCTCACCTTAGTCAACCATCCCACTGCCCAGCACCACTTGGATCTTAGCAAACACAGCCTTTGATTAAAGAAAGGAAGATAATGTTATAGAATTATAGACTGCAAAACAAACCGTATTTACAGATACAGAATTATAGAATCATAGTATGGTTTGGAAAGAACCTTAAAGCCCATCTTGCTCCAACACTCTACCATAGGCAGGGACACCTACCTCTAGACAAGGCTGCTTCAAGCCTCAACCAACCTGGCCTTGGACTTCCAGGGCCTCTCTGGGAAACATGTGCCAGGGCCTCACCATCTCTATATATTTTGGAAGGGCTGTTTATCCTGCTTGACTGTTCAAAATAAGGCAAAGACAAAAAAAAACCACCATTATTTAATTTTGAGGTATCCTATTGTCTTTCTTCCCCACAAATAAGATTATGATCAGCATTTTACAGAATATACTCTTCTAGGAAAGGAAAAAAGGCAAGTGGGACCAGGAGTGCAGGATATGCGTATCTGCACTTTCCCTGAAACTCTCTGGACACAGAACAACAAACACAGAACTCTCTGAACACAGAGCACTGGTATTTCCACCATGACCAAGCCATGGTTCTACAGAAAAGCAGCACAAAATCAAACCAAGTACAAACCAGCGAAGTTGGCAATACAGCTCTGTCTCACCCCTGAGGGGTTCCAACCCTTTCCTCACCTGGATTTCCCCGCTGGGCACAGTCCATGGTAACAGATTTGCAGAAATGCCACAGCCATGCTTTGCCTTCTTATCCAGAGGACAAAAAGTAATTCCACTGTGCATTCCCGGTGGAATAATTGTAGTTCCCAGTGGAATTACTGTGACATTCCTTAATGTCACAGTCATCTATTTCGAGGGTAACATCAGATTACAGGGGACTTGGGTTTTATCTCAATACAAACTGGCTGGGGCAGGTCAGCACAACCAGCACGGGCACACCGGGATTGCTCCTGCTCCTGCCCCAGCAAAGGCAAGTCCAGACACATTGTGCTTCACCCATCCCAGCACTCACATCATCACCACTTCCCCAAGGAGGAGCCACATCAGCGCTTCCCAGCGCTGTGCCAGACCAGACAGTGGTTTTATTCAGACAGTGAGGTTTTTTTAGACAGCACTGGAATTCTTCCAGGCTAGATAAAATCTAAAATTTTCCATGCAAAGAACTAAAATACTCATCAAAAACACAAGACCTCATTTATGTTCTGATACTCCTCCTCAGGCATTCAGTTTTGGCCACTGTTGAGACAGAATTTCTTTGTTTTGACCCTGAATGACTTTCCCAATGCATCTTACAGGTGAAGGGGGTTCCAGCTGCTGCCTACCCACACACTCCTTAATTAAAGAAGCAGAGGTCTGACATAAACCATGTTACAGATTTAAACTGAACCGTGATACACGAGAAGTAAGTATGTGGATAGGTTTTAGAAAACTGACTGTTGGCAATTATTTTGGTGTTTATTTAGAATCTTTAAATTGGCTTAAAAGAGGTAACAAGAAGAATTGTTGCTATTTAACAATAGAAAGAGGAGAAAAGAGCAAGGAAACCCATTTGTCACTTCCAAATGATTGCCAAGAATTGTGGATCTCTTTAGGAATGCAACAAATTACAAAAATATTTTTTTAGTAACATGGAAATGCTATTTAATCAGAATTATCTAGTTCAAAAAGCCATGAAAATCAGGAGCAGCACCCTCGTCCTGACACCCAGGGGCTGCTGCTCTCCCAGACATCAAGGAACTAACACAGAGTCAAGCTGCCTCCATGGTCAAGTTCATCCAAACACCTTTTCCATGAACTAATCAAACAGGCATTTATCAGGCTGAGGAATATGCAAACCTAAGGGGTTTTATAGAGGAGACTTTTCCCCTCCATAAAGAGTCCCAAAACTTTTAGTCTAGAAGGTCTTAGATTATCCAGCTACAGGCAGACTAGTACAAAGCATCCCTGATGTCTAGACCAAATGAAAAGATTATCAAGTCTGCCCCAGTGCTGATTACACCAGGCTCATACTATTTTTCCAGTGGATGCTTTCATAATTAAATATCAAGTAACAGGAGGCACTTTGACATTTATGTCACCCTCACCTATGAAAACAACATAAAGTTTCTTTGCATTGAGAACTATACAGTATAAAAAAGCACTCTATGGCTGCAACAGTAACCTGTCAAGCTGTAAAGAGAAATCCAGATTTTAGTGAAGGGGATCCCTTGGGAATGCCATGTATCAGCAAAGCAGAGCAGCAATCACATTATGACTGCAACTAATATGGACAAAGTGGAATGAGTAATAAAAGCCAACAAAAACCAACTTTTATTCTGATTAGTGATCACAGACTAATAAGGCTTCAATTGCAATTTAAAATTAGGTGGCACCATCAGTCACTCGGGTCTGCAAGCAGCAGCTGCTGCCTGTGGAAGAGGCACCAGGGATTCCCTGGGGATGCAGGAAATGGTGGCTCCCAACTACGCCAGGGGCACGGCTCCTCAGACACAGCAGGTGTGATGATCTGGAAGATGTGCAAATCCCAAAACTCGAGCACTAGAAAGTGGCTTAAGGGAAGCTTCCCCAAGCTCCCAGTTTTTATCTAGTTAATTCTCTTGGTCCAGGCAGGTGCATCAGCTCTTTGGACTGAAGAAACATGACAGGTTTTAGCTGTTTGGAATAGCTATTGCTCTGCATGATGCAAATATATCACATTTTAAATTCAGACCAGGGCCACTCATAGGGAAAAAATTTCCCAAAAACTAGATTTCCAAACAGAATGAGTCCTTATTAGAGGAATAAACAGCCATGTAATAGACTTATTGAACAGCATTCATACTTTTTTGGTAATTTCATCAAAAGACAAGACAACAAGCTAAGTTTTTATGGGAGTTTTTTGTTTTAAGCAGCTGGGTGTAAAACTTGAGCAGGTTACTCAACCTTCCTGTGGAGGCTGAACAAATACAGGGTGAACAAAGTGTTAAATAAGATTCACTGTCCCTGGAGTATAGGTAACTATGTGATGCACATGGGATCACTGGCTCATGAATCGCCAAGAAGTTTATGATAACTGGAAACCTTCAACCCATTTCCAGCTTAAATTTACATGCAGCTAATTTCTACCCACTGATTCTTTTGCCAACACTGCTCTCCAGCCACAACAAGGTCCTTTTCCTCCTGGTACCTACCCCTGGATATATTTATGGAGCAATCAGATCTACACCAGCTTTTGTCCTGCCAGGCCACAGAAGCCAAGCTCTTTCAGCCACCCCTTGTAAGTCTCTCTCCTTGTGCCCTCCCACATCCCAGCAAGTTCTTTTCAGCACCTGTTCCCATTTGAATTAATTTTTCTTGCAGAATAGCACAGTTTTACAGATGACTATCTGCTAATGGCATTAATGGTTCCCAGACTCCATGGAAATGCCTTGCTTGAGTCAAATTGCATTTGCCTTTTTCACACCACTGCACAGTCAGGCTCTAAGAAAAGGAGATTTTTTTTTTCCTTTTCTGTTTCTTCTGCCTGAGAAACCTTCAGGCTTGATCCAAGAGTAGATAAAACTCTGAACCAAAAAGAAAAACCTGGCTTTTAACTTAGGTCAGGTGTTAATAGCCCACAGAATGATCCTAAATAAGTAATTTCATGTTCTTATTTTTTCATTCCCACACTTACCTATTTAAATCCAGAACTCACTGAGGCCAAGCATCACCTCTTAATCTAAATTACTCCAGTGCCTTAAAACAATTTTGCCTGTGGCTGGAAAAAATCCTCATGCCTCCTAAGCTCAAAAAATTTCATCATCTAGCTCTCAATTATTTTCCTGGTTTGTCTTTGTCTGGAAAGACATGTATTTTAATGCACAGCCACAAAAGTATATGTAAATGAAAAGCAAGCCACTAAAGGTATTAGTAAATAAAAAGCAAGCTGCTAATGGCTCACTGAATCATGGCAAAATCCAAATGCATTTCCAGGACCTTGCAAATTTTCCGTTATTTTTGAGAATGTTCCCATAAATGTCCATTACTGAGTAACCTTCGGGGGACTGCACTGGCTGTGAGATTTGCTGAAAATCAGAAGTCAAACTGCATTTGGGGAGACATAAATCCACTGAACACTTTGCAATGTCTGCTGTAAAACCCTCAGAGATGGGGACAGCGCTCATCAGGATTACTCCAGGCTGCTAGCATGCTGTCCCATCATAAAAATGAAATTGTGAAGAAAGGATGATCTTCTTCAACATTCTTCAGAAGTTTTTACAAATTATACAAGTTAGCAGTCAGTCAGCCATACAGGGCCTGAGAGAGGCCATGGCCCTTCCCTGGAGGGAAGCCCCTAAGCCAGAGAGCTCACAGCTCTCCCCCAGAGAGAAAGCCCTTAGGTGAGCCCCTCCGTGGTTACGGTAAAAGGCAAGTCTCTCCCACAGTACCCCTTGGTTGTATGTAAATATTTTGTATCCCATTGGCCCTTTCCCTTTGTTCTGCCCCTCGAACCCTCAGATCATTGGCCCTGTTGCTCTGCCCTGCCTCCTGCTTTCCCCATATAAATTCCAATCCCGAGGTGTCATTGGTCAGTCTTCGACCCTGTATCCTTTTGTTGAAGAAGAATAAAGGTCTCTGTGGAACCCCATACGAAGGCTCCTGTCCCTTTCTTCAGTGTTGCCCACAGCAGCTCTCACAAGAGCTGGAATCACTGGGCAAAGGCAGATATGCCTGTGTGCCCAAGGGTGTCTTTCTCAAGATGCTTCCTTAGGAAGGTTACAGCACTCTACCACCCTCACCCACCATGACAAGTCATCACAAGGATATATGAAAAAAAGTGAAAAACCCCTCAGCACCAGAAAAAGCCCTCATCCAAAGGTATATTGAAGAGAGGAAACCAATCCTACTGGACTTGCCATAGGGCACAGGAGATCTAAGTATTATCAGTAATTACAGAATTCCAGAATGTTTTGGGTTAGAAGGACACTTAAAAATCACCACATGCCAACCCCTGCCATGGGCAGGGACACCTTCCACTAGACTAGGTTGCCCAGTGCTCAATGCAACTTGGCTTTGAACAGTTTATCTTAGACAAATGATATCCTACCAGTCAATATCCAGATGGGAATTTAATTTCTCCTAGGAGAGTGCAGCATTACCATCACTCACATAGGTTGTAATTTAGGCACACACGCAAACCACCCATAATTCAGTAAACTGAAACCCAAAATAGGTCTCCACCAAAAGCAGGCTCTAATACTGCTAATTAAAAATATGATAGTATGAGATGTATAATTGTACTAAATAGAAACAGTTCTGAATTGATAATGTTTGAAGAGCTAATACTTTGACGGTTTTTTTGTTTTAAGTCATTTAAAACACAAGTTGAGTGGCAGTAGCTGGCACTTGCACTAGCACCTGAAGATGAGCATTCCCAAGAACCTGAGCTGAAAACCACCCCCCCCACTCATAGACCTGGGAAGGAAGATTTCCAAATGACACATTAAAAACAGAACACATATTAAAAGATTTTTTATCTTATTATTGGAGAAAAATGTATGCTGTGTGCTACTCATGCCATGCTGCTTCAGCTGTAACAGTGGGTTCAACCCATCCTCAGCCCAGATGTACTCGAGATGCTGAGGAACTCCCAGTGGGAGCAGCATGAGGTGCCAGCAGCTGTGCCCAGCTCCAGCAGCACAGTGTCTGGTATAACTGCAACACATGCTGAGTGTCTTCCTAATGGCAAAATAAAACTTCTCAGGATGGCAGGAACGTTGAGAAAGGAGCTTAAGGAGAAATTTCAATGTGAGGTTTTAGTGAAGGAAATGGCTGATCCTCATCCTTCTTACTAACACTCCTACAAACCCCACATTTCACAGTCACACTGTTACACTGCCCTAGCTTGGTGCTTTTGTGAAAGGCCTGTTTGAGTTTAAAATACACTCTGGACTCCAGTTGTCTGCCTCAACAATGCACTGCCCTGAAATATGGCTAAAAAAAAGAGCAGTCCAGCTCCACACCACTTGTCTCTACAGCTCATCTCATCTTCAGTATTCACTCTCATTCACAGTTACTAATTTGAATGCCTGTAGGAAAGAAAGGCTGGCAAAATACCTAACCTCAAGAGTCTGCTGTGGGAATAACTGCAGAAAGAGTCAGCAGACACCCCAATAGGTATCATCAATGGGATAATCCCAGAACAGCAACCAAAAGCTCAGCCAACCCTAATCACAGTGAAAGGTTAGGAATTAATTATGCTGGAATGACAGCTCAGTGCTTTGGGCATCAGCTTCCAAATAACTGGACTTCTTGGGAAGTCAACAGTTGGGTTCCAGACAAGGGAGGGCCAGATGTTATTAGTGTTCTGAAAAATACATCATTTAATGGTGAAACACAACTTGTTCTGTCTGATTTTTACAGAAATTGAAAAGGATTTTTCTAACTGGGTCTTCCTGTCTGATACATGATTGATAAATCTGGTAGCTGCAGAATTTTATTCCTTTTCTCAAGGCATATAACAAGATAACCACTCCACTGTGAATATCAGAAATTATTTCAGGAAATTATTTTTATTTCTCACTAAACGGAAGATTACCTGAGCATTTGCTATTATTACTATTATTATTATTATTGGCAATTAGGAATTAGCACCTGACAGCTATTTATAATATTCAAACTCAGATAGAAATATTAACAATTTGCAGAGAGAAAGCCATGTGTTGTTCCCATTGCATGGGAAACAAATGACAGAATTCAAGTGATCTGTGCCTTTACAATTGAATTGGGAAGCTTATACAAGAGTTATGCAAATAGGACATTTGGGATAGTTTCAGTAGACTACAAATTATTCTGAGTCTCTAACTCTCAAACAAAATATTCTTAGTCTGAAGTCTCTTAGACACAAGATTTTGCTAAAAAGGAAGAAAAGCTTAAGAAACCACTCAGAAGAAAACACTAATAAATTTTATAAAGAAAAATCACTTGTAAAACTATTATTATTAAGAATTATACTTTGACTCCAGGCAGAGAACTCGGCTGATGTAAGTCTATCCTAATGCCATTTAATTGAGTTATAGAGATGTAAACCACAAAAGAATCTGCTCCCAAGCCTACCAGGAAAACAATCCCTGCTGACATTCTTTGCAAATGCTGGTCACTATAAATACAGAATAAATATGTAAGGATGAGCCACAGATGCAGGGATTTGGATGGACTATTATGTGCTCATAAGTACAGATATAATGCTTGGAGCAATGAATGTATCTCTGTATCATGGGAAACCAACTTGCCCATGTGAGTGCATTTCTAACCTCCCCATACAGCCAACATAAGAGTCTGGGTTTGGGAATGCTTTAGAAGAGGACATAAACACTGACTTCCCAAAGCTCTGCAAGATTCCAGGCTAGGGCTGAAGGTGCACCTCAAACACCAGCAGTCTTGGTGAGCAGACCCATGTGGGCCCATCCTCCTCAGCTGGAAGTTTGGGCTCTCCAGCACAGACCCACGGAGGAGCCACTCGCAGGCTTGGGACCCAGGCTGTGCTCCCGGGCTGAGGCAGCACTGCAGCACTCACACCATCTCAGGCCTTCTCCTGGTGCTTCCTATGTCAGAGAGCAACAGATCCCAAGAGGTGGGAAGAGTTGCTTTTTTAATAACAATTGACTGTGGTACTTCCAGTAAGTGACAGTTTAAACAATACTTTTCAGACAGAAGAAAAACATCTGACATTTTGTCTCCTTGAATAACTAGCAAAAAGCTAAATTTTGGAGTACAGACAAGTTACAAACTGAACCACTGAAGAACAGTAAGGAAAAAGCCTGTACCAAGGGATTTCTCAGCAGAAGAATTATATACTAGACAAAAATAAAAGGATATAGCATATGTTGAGTGATAAAATTGGCAAACCTAGTAAGATTCAAATACTGCTATTATACACATCTGGGCAAAACAGGGAGGAAAAAAATCATTAAGCAATCTGAGAACCCCTAAACAAAGAAACTGTAAAATTCTGAACTGTAAAGAAAAGGAAACACGCTTAATCCCTCAGGAGTTTAAGTATGTGTTTCAACTGGGTTATACCATCCCTCACAAGGACATGGAAGCACACAGAAACCTAGAGACACAATATAGCCACTGTGCGCTGCCGGCACACAGCCAACTGGCTCCAGTACCCACCAACCCTGGCACCTGTTGGGTTTATCATCAGCACATGCATTACCTCCTTGGGGCACCCAGGGAAGAAAAAGGCTCAACCAAGTGCCCATTTTCCAGCAAAATGCTGGATTGTGTGCTGACACTATTTTAAAACAGGATTTCCAGCTGCAAAACAAGCCACCCTCAATGCTGCAGTCACTGTGACTTTTGTGCATTTCAAAGCAGTAAGCAGAAATACAGAACCAAGCAGTAAATAATATCCTCCTGGCCTCGTGGAGCTGTTTCATCTATAACCGCAGATGTAACCTCTTCCCGCCCCCTCCTGAGGCTAATTTATTTATGAATGTTCCTATTAAAAATAGGACTACTTGTGTAGTAGCTTACTCTGCAGGGTGAGTAGGGGAGGCAGGATAAACACAGTTTAATGAATAAATGTCTTGGGACAAGATGTCTCTTTCTATGAGTATGTAAGGTCTGGATTCACCCTGCCAGGCTGTTATGGGATACCCTACTAATACTCCCAACACACCATGTAGGCTGGGTATTTTGGGGGCCTTTCCTTGGTTTTTTTTTGCAACTCAAAAGTTCTGTGCCTGTATCATGAACTTAAAAGGAAACTGCACACTAGGAGCCAGCTACTACTGCCTTGGATTATGACATAAAGAATAATATATATTTCTAATGCTACATCAACACAAACTGCTTTTTTTAGTTTTTATTTTTTACAGTGGCTTACAAACTAATCCAGTGACTCTTGGCAACATGGAAAGGTTTGTACTTGACAGCATTCTGCTTCTTATTAAAAAGAAGGAGGAGGGCTTTGCCCTAACAGGCAAAACAGGGTAAGCCAAAATGGGAGCAGGATATGGGGGAATGCTAGCTCACTTCAAATTGCACTTTGAGAAAAGGGAGTCTGGGGAGATCAGGGAAGATGGGGGAAAAGAGAATGAGTGTGGCTGTCCAATAACACTGGGTGAAGCTTTCCAGGACGTAAGAGATGGCAAGCAATAAACAACGGAAAAGCTAACTGTGGTAACATGGTGTAAAGGGACACACAAAGGTGGCTTTGAACAATGCCAGGGCGTGCGCAGGTGAGACAGGGCAAAGACGCCTTTGAAGGCCAAAAGCACAAAAGGGAAAATCTCTGCCATACTTTTCATCCCTACAAACAGCAACTTCTGTTCAGGGCTTCTGGAAAAGCATGTACTAGATTTGGAAAAGTCACTAGCCACAGAGAAAGACCATAATGGCAGATCTTCATTTAGGGGATGAGCTGGCGAGCTCCTGACAGCTTTCGGCAGCTGTACGCAGAGTCCCACTGCCCGCCCGCGGCCGCCCTCGCTCCTGCCTGTCATTCTCAGCCCATATCAAGTGATAGAGAGATGGGGCAACCTTGGCAGCCTGCGTGACAGACGGGCAGGACTGGGACCACAGGAGGAGCTGCTGAAAGGTCTGAAATTGCTGATGTGTCCCACAGCATGAATGACACTTGCCATGCATAATGGATAGGATACTGAGTATTTTCCCGGTATTTCAGTTGGCTTGTGTACTACTTGATGCCTGATTCTCAAAAAAGGAGGAAAAGAAGAAAAAAGAAGTCCCAGTGAAATTCTATGACGTGGTATCATAACAGCTTCTGTGTTTTGAAAGAGTCAGATGTGTGTTGCAGTTTTCCAGAATGATGGGAAAAGAAGAGGGAGGGCAGGGGAAGGTTGTTCCATTTGCAGTGGCACCTGGCCAAAGAAGGTATGTGCCAGTCCTAGTGCCACTGGCATGGATCAAATATTGTGGTCACATGCTAAACTTTTTAGTGCCTCAGAACAAGGCATTACCACTTTTTGTTTAATACCATGTATAAGAGATAAAATACAAACACTACCTAAAACAACCAACAGAATTAGCAGCAGCCAACAGCTTACTGCCTGAAATCCAATATCTAAAACAATTTCAAGAATCCATGAATTTTCATAGACAGTTCTGAGCAACACCAATAAAATAATATAAAGCTTTTCAGATTTTCATAATGGATTGGAAAAGAACTTATATAAAAAAACAAATCAAACAAACAAAACTGAACTCAGGTTTTTCAAGGGAATACTAGCATTTGCACCTCCCAATCCAACAGCCTCACCGGAGTTGTAGCAGCCCTTACCCTGCCATTCCCAAATACAGCAAATCATGATCTGAAAAGTTTGAGGACCAGTTTTCACAGTCAAGATTCCAAGTGTTTGATTCAAACAACTCTGCTGGAACTGGAAAAGCTGCTCTCTGCCATGTGTGTCTGTGCTCTGGTTACATGCTGCCACGTCTCTGCCCCCATCCTCTGCCATGATGAAGACAGTCAAAAGCACCAGGTTAAAGGCTCAGTGGGATTATAGGAAGTCTCCTTGTGTACCACGGTATTTTGGACAAGGAGCAGAAACTGAAAAAAATTAATTATCCTCTGTTTCCACAAGTGAGGAAACCAGGGGTTTTTTAATTAAGCCCAAATGTAATTAATTCCATAAAAGTTATGAGGAAATGGAGTCTGTACCACACACTAACGCTTAGATTTATAAGCAGTGGAAAAATACACAGGAAAAACACATTAAATTCTATATATTAGTGTAACAAAATAAGGAAGGGAAGTGCTCAATAAGTTATGCTCTTTATGTCATCCACTAACCCAAAACAATATTTAGGACTCCAGTTTTTCAAATCCAAATCAAATAAAAAAACTCACAAGAGCAAGGTTTAGGTTGGATCAGTGTTACAACGTGGAAGGAAGGAGAACATAAATGATTTTGAGAGTGATAAAATACTAAAAATAAATGAAATTTATGTGCACTACCACTCAAGTTTGAAAACTTAACTAAAAAGAAGAGTAAAACAGCACCAGGCAAACATACGAGATTCAGGATTCTAACAATGTTTCTTGATGATGCAGAAGGAAAATTGATTGAATTCACAATGCCTTTTTGTGAAAGTTCATTCCTTCAAGAAAACATGGTATGTTTACGATACACAAAATACGATGTTGAATTTTTTTTCCTTATTACAAACATACTATTTCCCATATGCTGAAATGAAGCAACACACACTCTTAAATCCTGCACTCCTGTGCAGTCAAAACAATCTCAGCTTATGGATAACATATTTTGATGTTCAACCATTGAGATGATTATTTTAAAACACATCTCATCAGTTGTTCAGCCAAAACAAAGACTTCTTTGGCACTTATTTTCCTAAAATGCTTCACCTAAGATGTTCAACTCTGCATGATTTCATTGATCTCATGAAGTTTTCCAAGAGGTGATGCTTCACTCCCAGAGATAATCTCCAAGTTGAACATAATACTTTATATTACTTCTCTTCATATTTTCTCAATTTTCCTTTTCTTGTTCTCATTTTGAAAGACTTCAGAAAAGTGCAAAGAGCATGTAATGTTAAGGAACAGGAATCCTCAGAGGATTGCTAAAATATTTGATGACTGAGTCCTGAAGCTGCTACAAATATTTTTAGTACATTATTTGCAGGCACTGTAGTGAGTAAAAGGAACTGTTATTTGATTCAAGTGCTGAAGATTATTTAATGCAAAGCTCTGTAGGTATTTCATTAAAGACAGTAATAAAATACAATTATTATTATTGTGCTCATCAGATTCCCAATTTTCAGCTGCAGTGAAGAAAGACTCACAAAATTCCCAGTATCATATATAAGATACTAAAAGATTTCATATATAAGGACAATTTGCTAGTGATTTTTGTTCTACTCCATGAGATTTTTTAAGGATACTTTGGACAGCTATTTCCTACACATCCTTTGCAATAGAAGAAGGCACAGGAAACAAAGATTTTAATATAAAGAGGGAGCACTATCCAACCCAATCTCTGTTGGCATTTCCCTCCAACTGGAAGCATGTGAAATCTGGTCAGTCAAGAAACCAGAGCTGTAGAGTGCCTTGCAAGAGCACATAAGAGCAAATAAACAAATCTGATGGCTTCAGGAAAAGGAACATGGAGGAGGAGGAAATAAGATTAGTTACCCTGCAAGTACCATTTGCAATCGGAGTAAGAACAACTGTGAAAGGAAATACTGCTGCTCCAGAGGTCACCAGAGGATTATAAATCTTCTGGCCCTTGGGAGCAGGTAAAAAAAGTATTTCAATCACTAAATAATGAAGAACAGTACTGAAAACTTCCTGGTGATGGCACGTGCGATCAGGTGTTGGCCAGACAGATGGAAAGTGATTTACAGCCAAGGCTTGGTGAGGAAAGAGATTTCTCTATGCAAATACAAGAAGATGTATCTAATTAAGAAGTATTAAAAATCAACATGTAGATTTGGATAAATTCACTAATCTTGCAATGAATTTTATAATTTTAAAGTTCTTGGTCAAGTCGTTGTGGTTTCTTAAATAGTTTTATGAGGAGAGAGAAAAGGATGAATGAAATTTTTCAGCTGTAGGAACTGCAATAGCTTTAAACCTTGGTTTCAAGCTAAAAAGGAATTATGTTAAACATGGCACACCCCAAAGAAAAAACTGGTCATTGCAAGAAATATGGGAGGACCACAGCAGCTTACAAATTAAGCAATTCCTTCTTGTAGTCAATTATGTAGAAGAAAGAGTTATCAATAATATATGATCATTTATAAAAGAATTCAAAGCTAACAGGAGGCAATTAAAATATCAGTTCAAAAGTAAATTAAAAGATCACTCTGGACAACACTTGGATTGGGATTTATGCCTTACAACACTGTTACAAATCCTAGAAACCCAAACCCCCTCCATCACTGCACCACATAGCACCTTCACAGTGTAATCCCCTGCATACCATCATTACAGTGAAATAAAAATATACAGATATAATACATTATTCATAACAAAGCAGAACATGTGAAACATTAAGTGGCAGACATATACAGGAACAGTAGATTTTTACATATTTTTGAGAAACGCCGTAAGCTGCTGACAGAGAAGATACAGAACAAAATTCTCCTGTTAGCTAATGGAATTCCCATTCTTAATCAAGACCAAGCCCTGGATAACACTACAAAGAACTGATTTTTTTTTCCTGGTATCTCTCATGCCAAATGAGAAGAATTCTTTTACAAGCCACATAGTGGATTTAACTGAAAATATGTTCTACACAGGCAATCACAGCTACCAGAAAGACAGAAAGACAGAAGAAAGACAGATCTTTCATGTCCATCAACTAGGTCCCAAAAATCCAAAGTCAAATCAGCAAAACCAGATAAAGAAATTTTTAAAAGTAACAACTGCATTTTGTCTGACAAGGTCACCAGAGCAAACAGCACAACAACTAGTTATTGAACTCTCCTGAGGAACACAAACAATTCTCAGTATTATGTATTTTCTTAACCAATCCTATTTTACCTTTCTCAAAGAAAAGTAAGAGGAAACAAAGAAAGCAATAGAGAAAAATATGAAAGTTGTGTCAGACACATTAACAAAATTTTTTAAGCAGAATGGAGAAAACTGACAACAGAAGCAAAGTTCTGACTTCCACAACTCACATTTCTTCTAAAAAACGAATCCACATTTATTGTAAAAAATACTTAAAGCTTTCTGCATTACAAAATGCCCTAACTGAACCTCCACTCACAGAAACATATTTCTTCTCTTCTGTCAAGCTTCATTCTTCCTACTGAATCTCAATCCTCCCTAAGCCAAGTATTATTTTGAAATTTATCTGTACTCACCTCCACAAATGCATGATTGTCTGAAAACACCCCAATGTTCTTACGAGGGCAAAGAAGCTGAATAAATACAAGATTGGGTTTTATTTATATGAATGTTTACAATACCTCCTAAAACATTCTAGGAGAGATGACTTTTATTTGTAGCTTTTATGTGTCACATTTACAAACAAAGGGGAGAAGGGAGCAAAGCTCTGCTGTTCACATTTGGTGTCAGGTGGGCGTCAGAAAGATATGCCATATCAGAATAGGAAAGACCAAATGATAATGTGGAATTTGCTGTGTTCCTGACTTCGCTCTCTCTCCTATTACAGTTGAAATCCTGTGTTGTGGTCCAGGATTTTCAGAGCAACACACAGGGCTGAGAAATCCTCCCGAAACCTTCGCAGCACCATGGCAGCTCAGAATAAGGAATTAGAAAACATGACATTTTCACTGGCAGCAGGTAACAAGGTGCAAAAGCTGCAACATTCCTGTAGGTAGAAAGGAAGCAAAGCAATGTAGTGGAAGAAAAAATTCTTGACAGCTCTGACACTCGGGACCTATTTTTCTCCTCAATGCACATGTGGTTGTCCTATGACTATAACGAGAGCTATGCACATAGGTGAAGAGGAAAGGTTACTCCACACAGCCAATTGCCCAGCCACCCTGCTTTAAAAATATTATGGCAAACAAAGTATAAATATGTTTTTAGTAGCTTTTTGAGGCAACTAATCTGTTTGGGAAAGCCCCTAGGTCACTTCGAATTAGAAGCAGGAAAAGGTAAATATTTATAACGCTGTGGTGAATGTCTAATGCCTAAAATCAATCACTTGTCTACCCAAAAGATAACTCTTCCACTTCCAGTACCCAAAGTAACAGCTACATCAATCCAACAGAAAGCAAGGATAAGAGGACTGATTGCAAAAAATCAGATTTCGGTTATTAAAAACTATTGCTGAATAGCTAAATTACTCATATGCTTCCATTTAGTGTCATCAATGTATTACTTCAGGAATGGAGATAAAACTTCCTTATTATTCCAGAGCAGTAACAGAAGCTTCCAAGGAGAGTAATTAAAGTGCAATAGCATACTAGCTGTAATTAAAATACTCACACCTAAAACTGCAGAGAGACTTAGGCACAGCCGTGTGTTACTCCAGGTGTGACAAACATATTTGGGCTGACACACCCGGGTTGCCACAGCAGCTCTGTGATTCAAACGCTTGTTTTTTAACCAGGTCACAGCTATGGGCTTAAACTTTCAAATTATGAAATACTAGTAGCTATGAACATGATTACCTAGATTTTAGACAGACTTTTCCTCCTGAAGGATGAAAAAGCCACTCTTCTTTCCTCTGCAGAGCAGTGCAGGTCCCTCAGCACCACACATTTTACACCCCAGGAATGTAAAATTACTTCAGCCATCAAACTGCCACTGAGAACATACTTTTTCGTGCTCAAGCCACATGTGATTATATTCAGAGCTGGTTTTCAGAGCTGTAAGCTTGTTAAGTTTTTTAAACCCAGCCCTAGGTATGGCACCGAGAGGTTCCACGAACTCGATGTCCTCCTGGCTGCAGCAGCATTCCTTTTCCAGGGCTGAACGTGTCTGTGGCACACAGAAAGGAAACCCAGGCTTCCTGAAGAGCCCCACTGTGCTCAGAAACGATGTCTGGGAGAGGAACTGGCTTTTTATCTCCATTGCTGGACATCCAAGAAACACTTTTTCAACACCACTCCCTCTTACAAACCTTCAGCTCACGTTTGCATGCACATACACGATGCAGCATGACAAATGAGATGCTCTCCAAGATCCCTGAAGGCCAGCAGGATTTTCATGCCCATTTTCAGTGGACCACAGATCAAGCATCAAAAAGGCTCCTGTCTGGTGGAGGTGTGGAAGTTGGGCATCCAATGCTAGGTCAGCACTCTGAAAATTCAGAAGTTGTTCTGCTCAACTGATCTCGACACTAGTTAATCAAGGGGAAGTATAAGACATGTAGTTGTTCACCACAGGACTGCCCCAAGCAAGATCCCTCGTTCAAAACTTACTTCTTATAAACCTTTAGCAGGAGACTGCAAAAACACCACCATCTCCCAGCCTATGGCTGCAGAGGAATAAAACCCATTTTCCAGATAGATGTTTATACAGAATAGAGCTGAGGTTGATTAAATACAATTTCTGTATATTTTACAGATGTCAGAACTTGGAAGTCTCCATACAGCATTCTAAGTTATAGGATGCATCTTTTATATTAATTAAAAATGCTATAATGCCACCCTTTTTGAAAAACTAACTTATATTCACACATTTTAAGCTAATTCTAAGAAACAGTTCTCAGCTTAAATGCAATTTCATGCTTAACAAATAATTCTTCCCAAATGAGGAAAAAAAATCACAAAGGGAAAAATCCCACTCTATGATAAGCAACACAATCTAGATAACGGTCTCCTTGCCAAGATGTGAGCTTAGTTTACAAAGTTCTTTAAAATCTGAAGCAAATTCATTCTTAAAGCAATTACTACAATGAAAACTAAATAAACATTAATTTTACCAATTCCTACACATTCTCTCTGCAGAATTTTCCCGTAAATAGATTAATTTTCTCACTAGAAATTACACAAAGCACGGATAGAGGTTTCATTGTCCACAACTCAGAGACATCAAGCCAGGATGTGAAAGAAGGTTAAGGGAAAAGCAAAAATATGTAGAAGTTACTTAAAATAGCAAAGTTTTCTAAAGGATTTGTTTCAAAATTGTCACTGGCTATTCTGGACTTCAGTGTTGAACCACACCCATGAAAATTCAAGGCTGTTTTTTTAAAAAGTTTGCAATGAACCCCAAGTTATTTAATACTCTCCCTTTGTAAAATAGGTGGGTAAAGTTCATGTTGGCACAATGCATGAGAAGTTGGCTCCACGGAGAACATACTGAAGGACCTCAGCTCCTGCCACCACTGTCCTTCCAAGTCAGTCATGGCTGACTCTGCCTGCACAGACCTAAAATCTGAAATATTTTCCAGATAGGATTCAGTTTTCCAGTCCAGGCAATCCCTCAGAAGAACTGATACAAAAGAAAGAGGGTGCACAGTCACAAACATTCTGGTCCTTCAGTAGGCAGGTGAATGTGTGCTCACCTGAAGCCAAAGGGAAACCTGGTTCTGTATCCCACATGTATCAACCTCCAATGACACATACCCAAGTATTAACACAGACATATCCAGATCCTTTAAAATCCCCTTGAAAGCATTTTCAGAATTTCTCCTTTCCTCCTCTGTGATTAAATGACTGAATTTCTAAATATTTGTAAATTAAAACTCATGAGCTGATATAAGGATATAAACAAGGTGGTCTGTTTTTAACATGGCTGTTATAAAAGAAATCTGAGTGAGTACCCAGCTCACATCAAAAATTCAGTTCTGTTTCAGCAAGCACCTAGCAAAGCAAAACCACAGAAGCCTGAAATGATAAATACTTTGGTATTTATTTGGCATATATTTGCATCTTTTATGCATTAAAATACTATCTTTCACATAGGAAAATGAACTTTACAAAAGAAGTCAGAGCACAGAAGAAAGGACTTTCTCTTCTGAAGTTTATAATTACCATGGCTAATTTGAAGCTGTGTACTTCATTCTGTATGGAGTTACCTATGATTTAAATGTTTGCTGTAACCTGTCCCTCCCAGCAGAACTCAAAAACACACACAAAGATTGTTCAAAGAAACCATTCAAAAACAGTCAGAGTCAATGCAGAAATCCTGGCTCTTATGTAATACATAATCCATAATATCCTGTATAATATAACAGTCAAAACTGCTATATTTCTGGAAAATGAGAAAACGTTACCATATGCGAAGATGAGCATTTCTATAAATTAAAATAGAAAAATAAAGTCCTGTAAGCAATATACACCAGTGTGGTCTAAATATAAACTTTGCAACTGTCATGCAAGAACCCGGTTACCTTGAATTAAAAGCTGATACCACCCAGCAGCAGGGTAAATGCCGACACTCACAGCCTGGGGTTTCCCAGCACTCGCTCCCTGTGCCGGGGCCCCAGCCCTGCCCCAACACTGGAGGTGTAGGATACAGGCATCATCACCCTGCAGGGCAACACCTTTGGTATTCTAACCCAGCCAGCTCATGATTTTCATCCTCCAGTGCTCATTTAGATTTGAATCAGACTGTTATCAAAGTGCACATTAGAATGACTGTTTGCACAGTTATCAACATCGCCACAAAAGGAGAAGGGGTTGCCAAAGAAAAATACACAGGACTGGATCCAACACTACACGTTGCTAGAGCAAAATATCCCTGAACCCATCCTGACAGTGGTGTCTGCACTGCTGCAAGCTCAGCAAGAGATATCTGGTATGGAAGGAGACAAAATTCTGAGGATTGGATACTGCAGCTTCCCCCTCAGTGAGGGCTCTGTGGGGATCACAGCAGTACCAGCACCTGGTACCACAAGAGGAAACAAATTTCATCTGCTAACTACAACTCTGCCATAGTCTTAACAAGCCACTATATACATGAAAAAAAGCACTTCTACAATTTTTTAGTAAAAATAAACTTAAGACTTAAAAAAAAAATATTCATAAGAGTTTAAATGTGTAGTGTCAAGTTCTCCTGATCAGGTAACAACTTCTTACTGTTGAAATAATAAAGTCATGCCACCTTTTCCAGCAATCAGAGGCTTTCCAGAGGCATATGATGAAATTTAACCATTAGATACAGGCCTTTCTTGCAGAAGCAAGTATTAATTTCAAAAAAATAATTTTGAAATGTACCTTAAGTTTTAAAATGTAAAAACCCAGACATTAAATACTCAGCAGAGCATTTCAGGCAGTGTTTGTAGAATGTGTTTGGGTATTTTAACACAAATAGGGAAAACACTGCTAGAAGCCCTGACTTTTCTCACTCTGGATTTTGGATCCAGGGCAGTTTTCTCAGTTTAAAACAAGCCCTAGTCCAGATTCAGCTTGTGCAGGCAGAACATTCACTCCCCCAGCTCCAGACAGAAATAGGTGTGTGGGTATCTCCACAAGCCTCTGCACACTTACAGCACAGGTCACAGTGGACAACACTGCCCATCGACTTAAAACAGTTATTTAACTAAGTTTTCCAAACTATTCGGGAAATCACTTCTTCCTCCACCACACACCACAACCTAGACTGTGATCCTAAGTTATTCTGACAAAATCGTTTTAAAGTTCTCCATTGAAGAAAATGAGGGAAGTCAGTCAGCTTTACATCCAGGAACAGCAGGATCTGGGCTGGGAGCTTTTGTCTTTGTGGTTTGCTGCTGTAATTCCAAAACCACACACAGTGCCAGAACTTTAGACTGCTATTAGAAATTTGACTTGAGAATAAATTAAGAACACTCGTGTGAAGGAGAACCAAACTTTTATGTGGCGTCTTGGAGGCTGTTCTAGCACTGGAGAAAAATCAGGCAATACACAGTAGTGGACTGGTAATAAACTAACGTGAAGCAGGACTTCCAGCCACTGTCAGGCACATGGTGCCAGGGACAGAAGAAACATGTAGAATGAAATCATGGTCCCACGTCATTCAATGGCACAAAGCAGATTTTTCAGTGTGGGCATAAACACTCAAAAACATACACCTGTATCTGTTCATAGAGGAGAAAAATTGTAAGAGCTTTAGACCAGGTCTTTGATTTGCATCTTTCTCCCTATTATTATTTATTGCCCTGAAGATAACTGTTCATTTTATAGTCCCCCATATTCACTAGAATAAACATATCATTACTCTGGTAAGAAACACAGAGCATAGGCATAATGCAAATCGTAAATCTGAGAAAAAGGCAGAACCATTCAGGTTTCCAAAACCAAGAAGCGCTTGGTGTTTACCAGGCATAAAAATACAAACACCCCAAAACATTTTTTTATATCTCAAAATTCTATTTCTAGCAATTACCACACAAGTTTTCCATCTTTTTGGACAAGCCATCATTTGATTCACATTTTAATTTATGCTACAGAGAGATTATTATTCTGTAACAGATAAATATCATTAAGTCAGTAATTTTTGTAATGCCTGAAATAACTTCTAACTGACTGTCCTTTGTAATTTCAGGCATTACAAAATTACTGAGACTCCCTGCTAACATGCTTCATTTCTTTTCCAACTTTTCTGTCCCTTACTCATGTAAGAAAGGCCAACACAATCAAATGGAAAATAAAGTACATACTTCTCAACAGGAAATCAAAATTGGCTACAGACCAAGCACATCAGTATTCAAAGATCTAAAAAAAAAAATTAAAAAATTAAGTTGACTGTCTCCTAGTAGTTTGATTACTCCAGTTATAAAATCAAAGCCATTCTCATGTTTGCAGTGATGCCAATGAGTGGATGAATCAGATATGCTTTCACTGTGAGATGTCTCCTTTTGAGGTTCACTGCCCTCCTGTGTTCTAGCAGCACATAAAAATATTCATATTTAGCACTGTAGGATCAATCCTATGTCTGTTAAATGCAGCATAAATCTACCACCGACTTCTGTCCAAACAGACTCTGGCTAAAGCAAATGAAAATACAATAGACTAACACAGTACTCCTTGCAAAAAAATAGAGCATAGCACTGCACAAGGCATAAATAAACTTCAAACATCAAAAAAACCCAGTCATTTTCTCAGACCTTTCACATGATACAATCAAATTACAAGCTTAATTTTTTAATTAAAATCTTATTTTGCTAATTAAAAGTAGTTTATTTTATATTACCCCTCTCCAAATCATTCCAAAGAGCATCTGAAAGCTCAGACATGTGCTATTCAAAGTCAATGCTAGAATTTATCTAGTTTCTAAAATATTATCTTATTTGTTGGCAGAAAGCTGCTCCAGGCATGAAGGCAATTATTTCTGATAGCACACTTCAGAAGGGCTGGAGAATCCCATGAGATTTCTAGGGAGAAATGGGAATGCTAAGGGCACGTTGTTCAATGTGATCCCCCCCACCCCAGTCAAACACAGATGTTCGATTAAAAGGCCAATTAAAGGAACATTAACCTTTAACCAAAAATATAACAGTAGTTTAAATTAGTCAAGAAAGCCAGAGCAGAATGTTATTTCAAACTCCTTTTCCTCTGCAGACTTTCTTTAAAGTGTTATCCATTCATTTTTGTTTTATGAGGGCAACACTGCCCATAAAACTAACATTTTTGAGGTTAACACTTGGCTAACTTGGAGAAACAATGTTGTCACAGGAATGTTAAAAAAACACAAAAAAACCCCAAAAACAAAAAACAACAAACAAACAAACAAAAAAACCAAACCAACCAAAAAAAACAACTCAAAACCAAAACCAACAAAAAAAAAAATCAAAAAACCAAACCAAACAAAAAAAACCACCCCCGACTGCAACCATGTATCTGCAACATACATTTTAGACCTTTTGAACATTAAGGGGGGGATGAAAGTTTAAACCAGGATTCACTTTGGAGTAAATTTATCAGCAAAGTACCCACACGTTCATGTAGCACAGTATGGCACATTTTTTTAACACTCAATCCTTTAATATTAAATTTTGATTTCAAAAAAACAACCATAAATGCTCAAATCCGAAGAGTTATACTGCCATTTAATGGTTAAACAGAGGGTGTACAACCATTTATTGCATTAGGTGACTAAAGCACATACTACTTAAAGTAAATTTGGAGTAATATCTACAAGGGAGATGAAATAGCAAAATGCACTGAAGTTGCTTAAAACTGAAAAAGCAAAGTGCTGAAAGATGCTCAAAATACAGGAGTGGGAATAAACCCACCTAGTCAGGAATCACCAGAAGCATCTCTGATTAACTGCACCATCCCATTACTGGCATTTTTCAAATTGATACCAAATTAGCATTGACTACCCAGAGCCCAGTGTGGCAAACACTTGAATGGGGCTCCTTCATGGCTTAGCTCCTGCTCGAGGTGTAACCAACAAGATTTAGGGAGCTCCAGGCTGGGCTGGCACTAGCAGGGAGCTGCACACCCTTTGCCACGCACCAGCCCTGCCTCCTAAAACAATGCATTAATTCTGCATTCACCCGGCCTTCGGGGATTGTGCTTAACATGATTAGTGCTGCTGTCTACCCAACTTAAGTGCTCACCATGCTTTAAAAGCTGAAAGTAGAGCAGATGTCTTCTGCTACTCAGAACATCAGAGCTGAGGGCAAAGAACAAAGATGAAATCTTTTCAAAAGAGGCATAAAAGAAATGCCAATATTCTTGCACACATTCCCTGTAGTACAGTTCTGCCTTGTTTTCTGCTGGGTTGGCTTTTTTTTCTTTAGTAAAACCAGCAACAAAAGCTATTTTCCTGTAATTTTTTAGTCAAAATTATTTTATTGTTTTGTATCTCTCTGACTCTGCCTAAGTGTGACATCTAATGTATTTTTCTCTAGCTTCCCAGGTTAGTTTTCAAAAATATAGTTTAATAATAGTGACCAACATTTGCTTTTTAGACTGTATCAGCAGAGAAAAAAATGTCATTAATGACTTGAAAACACTTACTGTAATTAAAATAACAGAAAAAAGTACAAAAATGGCCTTTAAAATTATTTTGAAAGTACTTTTGTGTTTAATACTGTACTTGCTGTCATGGTTATTTAAAATATCTGTCAAAGGAACGTTTTATTTGTGTGCATTTGCTTGCAACTAATTGCTGAGGAGAGTCTAAAGATGAAGCTAAATGTTAATTAAGGTTAGCTGTCCAGAAAACAAATTCTACAAACATCTCAGGAGTGAATTCATCACCTGATTTTTTGAATCTGTGATCTGCAGAAATAAAAGCCACTAGCCGAGCCGGTGAAATTGAACTTCAAAGGAAAAACTTGATGTTCTCAATTGTTTTAATAAAATGAAAGAAAAAGGCCACTTCAAAAGTTGGTTTTATTAATTGTATACAGGACCCTTGACTAGCTCCTTGGCCACATGCTCTGGCTGGTGCTATCTTACATGATCAATTTGTGGCGCTGAGCCCCACGCTGACAAGACATGCAGCACGTACGTTGATTACGGCTTTGGAAGGACCACCCAGAAAGACAATTTCACTAAACACCTCTCCTCCAGCAGCACCAGCTAAAGGGAAATACACCAAATACACTGCCTGAAAAATTAAATCCTTGCAAACAATTTCAAGCAGAAATCCATCTACTGCAAAAGACAAACTAAACCCACTTACCTCTCAGTGCTCTCGGATGCTCACACTACTCCAGTCTGCCAGCAAATCTGTTTCAGTTCCAGTTGAAATGGTCTTTGGCAAAACTAATATTCCAGAGCAAGAAAGCAACGTGCCTTTTACATGCATAAAAACATATCCATGCCTTGGATAAGCAGTGAAGCTCTTTTCTGGTTGCTAAGCATTTCCACTGCAGCCTGTTTGGTGACTGCTTCCATCTTCCGTGATATTTATGCTTTGTTTTCACTGCATCTGTTCTAAAATATCCCAGAAACTTGGTGTTGAAAGTGACTGACCATATGAAAATCCTGTTCTCTCCACATTCAAGTCTCAGCTATGTTTCTCACACAGACTGATGCTGAAGCATCTTTAACAGCTCTCCATTCCCAGGAACACACTCATCTTTGTGCTCCTCACAGCATCACTCACAATGCCACAGTTTCCCAAACTAATGCCTACATAAAAGCAGAAAAGTTGAAACAGATCACTGTGCACTTTCAGTACCTGCAGCTGTTACTTTGGAGCACAAAGATTAAAATTCCAGCAACCGGGTCCTTCCTCCATCCCACTGCTGGATCCTGCAGGACACTGAGCCACAAAAGCATTGAAGGGAGAGCACAAGGAAAACAGCATGGACACATATGGTTTGACTTACCATTAACTGAACAAAGGTATTTTGACTAGTTCCACAGCTAATACATGCACCTGTTACACACATTAGCAGCACCTACATCCTACTCCAAACACAAGGATGTGGGCCTGCAGATGTAAGACTCAAGAAGATTACATTTCATATGTTTAGCACTGGAACAGACTAGATTTATTTATCAATGTCACAATTTCCTTGAAATAAACCATTTACATTAAAATAATTCCACCTAATAGGCCATAAAAATAACATTTGAATACTCTAATTTATACCTTTTTATATAAATATACTGTTAATTTTATGATCTATGCAAAAATTATTTATCAGCATGCACTTTGTAGTATGGATTTCAGGGCCAAATCAAATGAATCATGAGAGAAAAATGTTCCTGCCCTTCTAATACCTTTAATTTCAGTAATTAACCATAACAAATAGAGCAAATCTATCTAACATGTCTAAGCTTTTTTGATGCTTTCATTTTTTTACTCTGTCAGCGAGGTCACCAATGGATATGCTATTTTTCTGCCTAGAACATGTCTGGTCCATTGGTTCACACATTATCCTAACACTGATTCAGCTTCAGTTTTGGGTCCACTTGGGGTAAATAAAGAGATAAAAGGATATGGGGAATGCAAACATGGTAAACCGTGTATTGGAGGCACAACAGTACAAGGTAGCTAAGACACATTTCTCAAATTCTTTTTGCCTCCAAGTTACTATAGAATAGCAGACAGAAAAAAACCATTTTATTGGAATAAATTATGCAGTTCAGGGAGAAGAAAAAAAAGGAACGAGTTTCTGAGCACACCTGATCTGAAACAGATGCAACTATTCAGCTGAGCATGGGAGGGGAGACATTTTCTATTTGAGCTTCATGAGAAAAGTCAAGACAGGGGGTGAGAAAGATGAGAGCAGTAACACTCCCAAAGGCAGCTAAAATGTGCGCATTTCCTCCAGCAAAAAAATAATTCTGGAATGGGCACTAAGGACCAAGAAAAAGACTGCAGTGAAGCCATTCTTTGAGCCAGCCACATGGAATACATTTTGGATCCTTTAGATGATGGGTTAACCTTGAAGTCACCACACTGAAACCTGCTGAACCTCCCTCCCTCCACACAGCAATTGAACATCTGACTTCACAACAATGATTTAAAGAAAGAAATAAAATCATTGTTCCCCTATGTCAAAACCAACATTTCAGTCACTTTTGAGCAGCAAAAGCAAGGAACACCCATATTAGGATAAGGCTGCCCAAAGTTATCTGAATCTTTCTCTGCAACAGACTTGGGCTCACACCTCCCAACTGGCTGAGCTTAAGCTCAGCACAATGCTCATGTAAATCAGGTCTTTTACTGGCACGATCACATTGAGAACACGGGCTATCTAGATGTGTAATTCATGCCTGATTTTAAAATATATGATCCTTAATGCATAAAGTACAGGTTTTAACACTGTTCCTAAATGCTTCTGTGATACATATGGAATTTCAGACCTTTAAGGGTGGAAGCTGACAGTGAAGAATTCCAGAAGTACCTTAGATACCAACTGAGAGGCAGAAATTGTTGTGTAGGTATAAATATCAATGTTCTGTTACACGTGAAAAAGAAACCAATCAAGTCCAACTTTTTCCTGGAGAAGGACACCAAAGGTAAGAATAGAAGGGTCTATGGAAGAGTCAGTCATTATTCAGAAATTACTTTAATAAAGAAAAGAGAAACAAAAGCTAGAGGGACTGTACCAGAGACTGTTGATTGCTGTGATTGACTGCTGTCCCAAGAGATCCTATGACATTTTAATTATCTCAAGGATATGATTAATTACATTGGCTGTTCTCAGCTGCACTCACTAACAGCGTGTGTGCATACACACAGACATGACAGCTGAGGGGAAGGATGCTGCCCTGCACATACACAACCACTGTATAAAACCCCTCTGCACTGCCCTGGATCTGGGCTTTCACCCTCTGGGGATGCAGTTCGGGTCCACCTTTCCCAAAGAAAAACTCACAAATCAAGCAAAGGTCAAGACAAGCACAGCTACAGAACAGCTCCATACAGGGGAAACAAGATGGAGCAGCTTTCCTCAGCCTGGAAAAGGGGAAGAGAAGAAGAATACAAGAGATGTCCACAAAATCATAAAAAGCACGGAAAACCAAATGGGAGGTGAGTGGCCATTGCCTCTCCCAGTGCTAAAATGGAGAATTGGACTAATCCATGTGTTGGGGGTTGGGTTTATGTTCTCTTACTGTGTCCGGTTAAAGAACTGTTCCCATTACCATGCTAACAGAGCCTGCCAGGTTACACCCACGCTCTTTTGACCACTCCAGACAAAGGGGTAGGTGGGAGCTGCTCCGGGGCCGGGCCGACTCGCGCTTCCAGCGAGCTCGGAGCAGGAGGACGCCGGTCTGCAGCCAGCGGCCAGGACGAGGGGAGCCAGACCCTGTGCGCCCACCTGCCCTGCACCCGCCCGCTGCAGCTCCTGCCCCTGCGGACACAGCCGATCGCCCGGACACAGCGCAGAGCCACGAGCTGCCCCTGCACCGCTCCCACCGAGACACAGCGCGGCCGCCCCCGCCGCCCCCGCCCCGCCGCCCCCGCAGCTGTGCCGCCCTGCGCCGCCTGCGGCACCGGCTCCGAGCGCACAGAGTGCCTGCGCTAAAGAAAGGACTGGGACCGAGCTCTCGCTTCTGTTTCGTTGGTCATTTTATCAACTGCTGCTGTTTCTGCTTGCCCAGTTAGATATATCAGTAAAAGAGCTGTTACTCCTACCCCCTTAACTCTGCCTCAGAGTCCTCGATTCAAACAACTATAATACTTGGGGGGAGCGGAATTAAATTCTCTATTGCAAAGAGGAGCTTCTGCCTTTATTGGCAGACACCTGTCCTTCAAACCAGGAATCCATGGAAGGAAGTTTGCACAGATACAGTCATTTTCATTGTCTCTGACAAAAAACCTGCTAGAAAGTCTTCTGGAGACTTATCCCCTCATGTCTGTACACATATTTAGGTTAAGTATCTCCTAACATACAATTTAGTTACGGAATTTCACCTTCTAAAGAAAAATACCCTTTTCCATCTCCATTCCAAATAAGTGTTGCAGGGTGAGCTCAAGGGACAATGAAAAGGAGAAGGAACCGCAACAAGGCAGAAGTGGGAAGAGCTGGAGGCATCAACCGGCCTTTTCCAGGCTCTCACTCCCCAGGAATTCCCATTATCCCTTCAGGCACTGAGGGAGTGGGTGGAAGCTGCCTAGTTATGCTTCATGGAGGACAAGAAGAAAGTCTCAGCTCCTAGGAACTCACAAGTCCAACACCCTCCTGCCAGTGCTGCCAACAGGCAACACTGTGCTTCCTGGCAGGGCCAGGAAGAGATTTATGAGAAGACCCAATGGGTCTGAGACAGAGGGTCATCCATGAACCCTGCTGAATAGAGAATCCTTGCATCAGACAGCATTTGGCTTGACTATCCCTAGGATGGTCTTTCTTCTGTGAGAAACTAAGAAAACAAAGCTTGCTTATGACTTAAAACAAATGGGGAAGATTTTTTGCCGTCACCTATTAGAAATGCTGTTTATGTTCAGTGCTGAACAAGAACCAAAAAGTTGAGTTTTCCCAAATTTTTCTTAGGGAACATTAGGCAAATCAACCCTACCACTCCCCATGTCCCAACTGGGGCACAGATCCCCCGCTTCAGAGATGCTCTGTGGACTCTGGAGTTTAAACTAGTGGTGGCACCTGAAGCCATTAAAAGAAACTTACAGGCACTGGAGCACTCTGCATCCTGCCATTCAGAACAACTCAGCAACTGCCCTCAAATGTAAAAACCTGTTCATAAATAAGTCAGAACCCATCACAATTAAGCTACTTTTAGTATTGAAGAGCATACCTCAAATCAAAGAGATTATTTACTATGAAGATCTCAAGTGAAATCTGCTGAAATAAAAATATAGTTTGGAAAAAGATTGTAAGATGACTACGTTATTACAAATAACTTTTACATCTGTCATTAATTTTCACTTGGTTTTATCTTCACTCCTAGTCTGCATCCAATTTCGTATTGACTTGTGTTTTATTACAATCCCAATGCAGATCCCATCAACTGAAACAACTAATAATTGCCTATGAAATGCCTATTAAATGCAGCAAATAGCACGGATATCATTTCCCTTTCCTTAGCAAAGCACAGTGTCTTGAGGCAACTGGCACAAAGCAGGATTGACAGCCTTGAAACAATCTCTTTCCAGAATCTAAAGCAGCTACAAATACATACAAATACAGAATGTTTCCCCCCAAACCTGGAAAGAGTTAATCAAGTTTCACTGCTTGAATATGTTAGTGAATGATGCTGAAATGGCACAGGAACATTCTCTAGCCCGGCATATCCCAGACAAACTCCCCCAGTGACCATAATTTAAGGCAACATTTTAAAAGAGCGCTTTAAATCTCAGTGCTGCAGGGAACTGCTGAGGCTGCAACAGAACCTCTCTTGCCTTCCTCCCCTGACAACACCCAGAGCTCAAAAGTATACGTTTAACACCCAAGGGTCTTACCTGTCTTTAAGGAATTTTTATAAAGTAGATGGCTACCTTGGGCTATTTAAGTACTTTGTAGTAAGACATCAATGGCATGTACAGAGATATTCCTTTGATCATTAAACCAATGGAAATAAATAAGAAAACAACCCCTAAATATTCACCATATAAATTTATGTTTGAAACTCAATGACATAAGAATCACCACAAAACCACAAATAATATTCAATTTAGTCTCTGTGTTCTCACTCATGTGATAGCCTTTGATATTCCCTATGATGAAAAATGAATACATTATACTACAAAGATGATTTGTGAACAAAGCCCTTTTTATTTTGGTTTCCTACTGGAGAACAAGAAATCTAAACTTAAAGGAGGAAATCAATAGCTGGGCTAATACCAACAATAAATTAATGAAATGAAGATTTTCTCTTTTGTAATTTCTAGCAGCACATTTCAAAACTTTCTTTTTATTGTTCTGTTTCTCGGTTCAAAATTCAAATTATCATTAATATGAGGCAGAATTTAAACTGCTTTAATTTTCATTGCCTGCATTGAAGATACAGAACCATCTTTCTTTTGCCATATAACTAAGCCTCACCAAATGAAATGTTACATAAGTTTTATTTTAAGGACTGCTCTTGAAGAAAGAGAGGATGTGAACATCTGTGAAAAACAAGTGCAGAAAGAAGACTAAGATATGTAGATAAATCATTGTTATATTAAGATATGAAACAGGCACCCAAAGAATAGCATAAAATGTAAATGAACTTTGGGATCTGGTCTCTTAATTTGACAGCTGTTTGACAACTGCAAAATGTAAAACTGACCTCAGACAACTGTGTATAAATGAGACTATTAAGCAGAAGAATTTCATATGGAATGATACAATATACACTGCAGTAACTCCTCACAGGGGAATAGATAAATGTAGACTGGAATTTTTATTGTCTTTGAAGGTGGTTATGTTAAAAAGACTTGAATTTCACAAAGAGGAGCTCTATGCTACATTACCACAATTAATGCCACTTTCTGAAATACAATGACTGTCGCCTGCAGAAAGAATGCTCACGCAGAACTCACAGGCATTTAAAAAAAAACATATCCAAGGATATGTGTCCAGTACATCTCCAGTGTCTGGAGACAGAAAAAAATCTGCAAAAGCTGCAAATCCAAAGTCAGCAAAATTATACAATGAATAGGTGATAGGATAACTCATTTGAGGGGTTTCTTTGGAAGTGTTGCAGGCAGTCACAATTACTCATGGAAACCGTATCACCAAAGCAGTGCCAGAACAGACAGTGATCCATAGAGAGTGGCCTAAGGAAATACTCTGCAATTTTGGCCCCTATGGACAGATCTTCTTGGAAAGAGCAGCAAAGCACTAAGGAAGCTTCTACCATGACTGCCTGAAGCACGGTTAAAATTTTGTATTCTCAGCAGTAACACAGAATTAAACGTGAAACAGAGAGAAAGCCTACTTTTATATGTAACCAACCATTTCTACTCATCACTCTGCTCTAGATTCCAATGAAAAGGGCAGATCATCCAAAAGTCTCTCCAAACACCACTTCTTCAAATTCTCCAGCAATATAAAGGGCACTGTGTAATAAGTATGTTTCATTTCAAAGCAGTCAAGCATTTGGCTCTTCATTCTATTTCTCTCTTTGGGACAAATACTTAAAATCAGCCTTTCCTACCTCTCTTTTTAACCACAAAAAAAACCCACAGAAGTTGCACAACCTGTTATAGAAGAGACAAAAAAAGCCACCCAAGCATTTGCAGCAAAATCCAGACTTAAAAAGGAAGTTTACAGCTTTCCAAGCTAACCTAACAAAGGGTTAGCAGTGACAGCAGCAGGAACAAAGATTTTGAAAGTCAAGTGAATCCAGTGGCAGGACTTTTGGATAGAAAAGGAATTTGCTGTCCATTGCCTTTAAATTTCAGGAGCATTTTGTTAGGGGTGGGATTTGTTCGGAGTTTCAGTTTTTGGTTGTTTGGGATTTTTTTTTTCTAGATCTTGTGTCCAGTTTTTATGTCTCAATGTGGTCAGTAACAAAATTGAAACTGAAAAATAAACAAAGCAAATCCCAAAGATTTTAAATGAGACATGAGCACCATCACCAAAACCTTGAACATCCAAACCTCTCGGAGCGAGGAGTTGCACTGTCTGAAGAATCACAGTCACAGAATATCCTGAATCGGAAGGGACCCACAAGAATCACAAAGCCCTGGCCCTGCACAAACACCCCAACAATTCCAATCCGTGTCTGAAATATTGTCCAAAAGCTCCTAGAGCTCTGGCAGCCTCGGGACTGTGACCATTCCCTGGGAAGCCTGTTCAGTGCCCAACCACACTCTTGTTCATTTCTAACTTGCCTTTCCCTAAATGCTCTCATTCTTGTTTTCACGAGACACTACATAACCATCTCGTAAACATCTTCTCCCAGCCAATTGTCTTTTTACAGTACTTCATGACACTCTGCCTCACTGTCACTTATTTAACACTACTCAAAACTAATTATGACATTGTAATAATACTACAGATTTATTCTTACACAATCCTGGCACAAAACCAACTCTACTCCAAGTTAATCCCAGATATGACCAGAGCTATGGACATCACATCTGCATGACGACTTGAAGAAAGTTTGTGCTTTACAGGTTATCCATTTTCAAGCAGTAATTCTAATAAAATGCTTGAAATCTCCCTACAAAACTTGCACTGCTCATAAGCCTTTACATCACCTCTTGGCCCCACTTCAAAAGAAACTTTAGAAACATCCAGATCAGTAGGGAGTTGCAGTCAACTGTCATTTTACAGGGGAGGCAAGAATAATTTCCACCAGGAGTGGTCCCTGCCCTGAAGACTTTAATCAGGGATGAAGAATGTGAACTCAACACACAGACCACAGTTCAACCTCTCCCCATTACAGCTGGAACTCTGCCAGGTGATATTCTCCATTTGCCCCTTCCAGACATAGCTCTGCTACTTACCCTCACACCAACAGGAACCTTCCTCATTGAGGAAAACTCAGCTGAGCAGAAGGAAGCTGCCTGAAGCAGGGTTGGCTGTGCTGCACACTCCTGCTCCCAGGAAGAGGCCAAGAATAATGGTAAAAAACCATTGGAAATCAGGCTGTAACCAGCACAAGCAGCAAGAGAAACACAGCAGAGACCTCTCTTCATTGCAACTTTATTTTCTATTCCCACGTCTGCTCCCTTGCTGCCTAAGGCCATTTCAGATAAACACTTTTAAAATGGATGCCCTTCAAAGATGTATTTTGCTCTTAATGCCCTTCAATAAGCACAAGGCATTCCAAGTCTTTAAGCAGCTTGTAAAATGTTATTATTTTTAAAAGTATCTCATTTCAGAACATAAAAATGAGTTTGAGGCCAAACTATCCAGCCTGCTCTCAAATGCCAGCACCTTTATAGTACTCTCTGAAGTTACAACAGATTGTCATGTCTCTTTTGGGAGCACCAACATAAATTTCGACTGTAATAAGAAGTCTTAAAAGGAGAATTATAGGGACAGATTTTCATCTTCTAGAAGTCTGGTTTACTTCAAAAATTTACATAATCTATACAGATCCAGGCAGAGTTAGCCTTTAGTGACCTGAGAATACCAAACCTCTGAGATTTACAGACACGTCTGGTTTAAAGTTAAAGCTTATATTATTAAACTGCTCTAACTCTTACATCTCCATCCACGTGTCCCATTTTATTTCTTGTCCTAGTTTAATGATACCTCTAAGATACCCTGTGTTTTTTAATCTGCATGATGTACCTAATGATTTTGGTATTAAAAACTAACCTCCTCCTTCAATTTCCATACAGATGTCATAAAAGCCAGAAGAAATGGATTACTGCCCAGAGCTGTGGTTTATTTGTTCATTAAACAGCTTGTGCTTAGAATCCTCTTAAAAAGTCACTTAGTGGCAAATGGCTATTCAACAGTACAAATAAAAATTTTCTGAAAAAAAAAGAAATTACTTCAGCTTTCTAATCATACCAGTCTTATAATCCCACCAGGGATACTGATGAATTTTTTTGTGCAATTTGTATGGCCATTTCCCACCACAACCCAAGAAATTGTGGAGATATATACACGTATATAATCTACACCTTCCCAAGGAATGTATCATAAATGATGAATTTTAAAACAAAAAAATCCAGCCATTAGCAACTATGGGTCAAGTGATGTTTTTAGGACAACTGACAAATGCTCCAAGAGTTGGCAATACGAATGTTGTACATGCCATGTCTGCTCATCCTACCATAAATTAGGTAGATCACAAATTGGAAAGCCCTTGCACAGTGTAAGCACAAATTGAAGATTCAACATACCTTGGCTAGCGCTTAGAGCAACAACCAACCCAATCTGTGAGCAGCAATACAGGGAAAAATTAAAAAATATTCTATGAGTAAGAATATTAATCTGCATAAATCAACTCTCCGTGAACTTTTTCCTTCTTGCAGCTGTCCCAGGCTGTGGCAGATCAGGTCAGAAAAGCCAGCATTGCACTACACCTTCCTGTAAAGCTTTGCAGCTTTGTAAAAAATAAGTCAAAAGCCACACAAGGTAACCGAACTTCTTGCAGCCCATACAAACAAGAGCATTTGAGTACTTACTCCAGCCCAGGCTTGCAGCAAAACACAACCAGCTCTCTCCTAGGCAGGTCAACTCTTCACAGGCAGTTAACAACCAGAGCATGGAACAAGGTCAAAAGTCAAAGCAGAATGAAACTTTATCTTAACAGAGACAATAGTAATGGAAAATTAAAGCAAGAGGACTTTTACTCAGTTTTACTGCACATAAATCCTTTCCAATGCTAAGATGACGAAGTAGAATCTGAACTCATGGTATTTATGCAGTATTTTTTAACAATGGAAATTTGACGAGAACCCTGAAATAATTTAAAAAGAAAGGGACTGCAAGAATGCTCTGGATTTGTGTTTCAATGAGCTATTTCCCAAAGAAATGGTATCAGTAGGCTGTTTCAGGGAACCAGGAAATAATATTCCTTAACCGTTGTAAGTCATACTTTGCCACATTGATGCTATTTTTCGTAAAGCACGCTAGGTCCTGTACTGCTGTTTCTGAAACTGTCAGGAGCCTAATTCAAGGCAATAAACAAGTTGAATATGGCACCATTTAAATTACAAAAAGAAAGTGACATTTCACTACTTATCTAATAAGGTTAGAATTTAATACTTGCACTGCTGAAGGAATTCTGAGCTACTTGGAAATGTCAAAACATGTACTTAGAGACTGGCAAAAAATAATAGTTATTTTCACTCTTCTAAGCTTAGAAAAGCAATGCCCATATGGATCAAAAGGCCAGATAAATCTTATTAAGTACTAGTTTTTCCCTTATGTCTAGTCCTCTCTTCGCATTCCCTCATTTCAGCTCTTTGAAATTCCTTTGTTCTGCCCACAATCAGGGTTTCCAAGGGAAATCTGGCACTGGATCTAAAGGGAACCCCACATCACTGAAGTACCCCTGACAATCCCCCACTTGGAAAATTATTTCTTTCTTACCCCCTACCTTGCTTGCACCCTGTATTTCCACAGAACCTGTGAGTGTGGTGCTAATGAGACAAAACTTCCTGTTGCATCCAAATGCATCATCTCAAGGATCTCTGTACGCACAGAAGATAAGGAGCTGCTGAAGTTGCCACCCAAAAGCTCCCGTCCATCACAGAATAACAGGAATCTGTTCACTGCCAGCTCATGTCAATCACCAATACACGTGCAGATGAAAGAACAGTTTCAGATGGAAAGAAAACAGAGGATCACAAGGCAATTTCCCTTGCTCTGTCCCTGCAGGACAAAGGAGACTGCAGTCCCCACACTGACATCTCCAAAAATTCCCCTTTTCCACCCTACCACCTTGCTGGTGCTCATTTAGGAAATTAGCTGCTCATCAACAATGCAACTAGGCAGAGAAAGAGAGTCTGCTCTGTTAACAATGGCCCATACTTAGTTTGTGCATCCACAGAAAACCATCTTTATCAAATCAGAAAGCAGGATGATCCATAAAAAGGAGACACAACATTAAATTTATTTTTTATCCACTGTTTATGTCATTGTTAGATTTTAATATATATGAGATGCAACACAAGTAAGAATCAGATCTAAACATTTTTACTTAAACTCTCAAGAATCTGAAGCTTTATGCCAATAGTGAGAGCCACAGAGGGCGGGAAAGTAGTAACAAAGACATCATTATACTCATTTTTATTGTCTTTGCTAAACATCACAGAGGTGACTGGAGTCTAAATCCCTAAGGGTTATTTGAATCCATCCACTTTAAGACTCTTTGCCTATCATATTCACACAATAGGCATGTGAGAAAGAGAATTCCTTTCAACAGTGATATGCATTATTTTTCGAAGACTCTTTATCAAGCTTCAGTTGTAGGTCAAATGACTCATGCTCTGCAAATATAATTTTTGCATTTGAAATGCATCGGTCCTTCAGAGGTTGGTTCTCATTAATGCTCATCATTCTCAGTGCTCATGAAATACATCCTCACAAGCTGAGCTAGTCCTACTCCGTATCAACAATTCCACCATGCTAACTTGATCCAACTGTTGCAATTATGAATCATCTGTTGGAACTGTAAGTTATGATCTTTAATGACCACTAATGAAGGTTGCCTAGCAGTTAAAATATCAAAGCAGAATATATCAGCACACTTTAGAGCACAAGATAGACTTCCAGTGTTGCACTTTTCTTAAGTTTATTATCCACTGTAAATGACATCCCAGGCTGCCTCTGCCAGTGACAGTCCTGAAGTGTGGAGTTCAACACCAGGTTTAATAACCCCTCCTGCCAGTTGTTGGATCGCTAGCAGGAATGGGGAGGGGGGGCAGATGAAAGGCCAGGCAGCTGCTGCAGGCGATCGGTTCAGTCAAAACAAAGGGACTTCAGAGACAGACAGAGATGCATCAGGTATGAATCCTAAATGAGCAACTGGGAGTGTGGCCTGACTGAGCTGACTGACACTCGCCATGCCCAGGAAAAGGGTAAACGCCTACCAGCGGGATCACTCCAGAGACAGGAGAGGAAAGGTGCTATAAGCTAGGCACGAATTACTCCAATCTGGAAAGCCAAAACTTTGGAAAGCCATTTTAGACTATTTCTAAATCACCTCAATCATTCAACTATATCATTTTTACATACATTGTATGGAGCAAATCTTGTTGGCATTTAAAATGAGTTCTCTTATTCCAATGTGACAGTGCAGTAATCTGTGACGGAAAGGAGGAACAAAATAAATTTTCAGAGATTTCAGAAGTGGGCAAGAAAACTTTAAGGCGTTTACCTAGCAAAAACCTCCTCCACTGAACGCAGGTGGGTTATATGATCTGACAGAGGGGAGCAGAGCATATTAATAACATTAGCATCAGAATAAAAAGTTCCCACTCCATGGACATTCAATAAAATGCTTTAGTAGGAGAAGTTTGGTATGGAGATAACACCAAAAACACAGCTGGTTTTGGGGAACAGAACTACTGCTGTTCTCTTTGTGTTGAATTTCTTTACTGGGATTAAAGAGAAAGGGGACAGAATAATTTTTATTTTCGACTTCATCAATAACCCTGGCATCTATCACTAGCCACCACTTTCTATGTATTACTTGAACCCTTGGGTGGTGGTTTTTTTCCTTGTAACAGAGTTTTAAAAGTTTGTGGGTTTTTTGGTTTTTTGTTTGGGTTTTTTTTTTTTTTTTGTGGGAGGCAGGTCAAGGGAGGATTCTGCCCTTCTGCTCTGCTCAGGTGAGACACCACCAGCCAAGCTGTCTCTAGCTCTTCCTGTCCCAGTACAGGAAGGATGTGGAGCTGCTACTGGAGCAAGTCCAGAGGAGGCTATGGAGAAAGGCTGGGAAAGGCTAGGAAAGGTGTGAGCGTTCACCTGGGGAAGAGAAGGCTCAGTGCAGCCTTTCAATACTTAAAAAAGACTTATAAAATGAGGAAAGACTTTTTTAGCAAGGCCTGTTGTGACTGGACAAGAGGTGATGGTTTCAAAACTCAAAAGACAATACAGATCAGATAAAAGAAGACCAGATTTCTTTTTCAGTGAGGATAATCCAGTAAGTGGACTGACAACAGGAGGAAACGTTGCTCTATTTTTACTTTATTCAGCCTTCATAGTTTGTCTTACACCAAAGATCACATGCAGGTTCCCTGGGCTGGTAATTGAACTCAAACCCTGAATTTCACTCCATTATTTTAACAATAACCCATCCCTCCCATTCCTTACAGCTACACTTCTACGGAATCGCCACTGTCAGGAGAAGATGAGACTTTAAAAGCAAAACACAGCCATCAGATCAGACCCTGAAGGGATAGGGATATTAACTTACATTTGTTCTCTCATGCTGGATAACATATTTCAGTACTCCTCATTTCCAGGTAACTTCAGCTAAGACATTCAGCCCAGTGTACTTCCTTGTCAAGGTACCATCAGTCAAACCCAAGCACATCATTTTAGCTCTCAGTTCCTAAATTCAAACCACTTTAAACATCTCGCTTTCATCTTTATAGTGCTCTCCCACTTTTTAACCATGCCACAGTTACAGCAAAATGTTCTTGACATATAAGATGTGCATGTGATTCTTTTAACATTGTAATGCCATGTATTGTGTTGTAAACATCTGTTTTATCTCCTCCTCCATAAATCACAGGTGACTATCTTAGAAGCCTCAAAAATGACATGTTTTCTCTCTAATATAAATGTAAGCCTTCATACCTTGAAGCTTGAGTGAGTTTTCAAAAATCATCAAAACCAGAGCTATGAAAAACCAAAAGATTATTAACCAATTTAATATCATCTCCCACTCCACTTCTATGACAGCTTCTGGAGTATGGGAAAGAAGTAGTTACAAAATTAGCCTTCACTAATCAAAAAACCAAGAGTTTACTTAATTTATTTATAATTTGTAAGGAACAATTCTAAAGCATTTATTCGTTTGCAACACGACACCCCAGATTATATTTCCATTTCTTTATCATAACTACAATTAATAAGACTGATCCCTTCTTATGAGATTTTCTGAGGTTTTGGCTAGCTTAGTAATGTTACAAACACCATGTAACTCAATCCAGTCCTTGGTAAATGCGTTATCTGATTTTTTTTTTAAATTAAAACCCATTGTAAAATAAAAGTTATGTTCAAAAGACAGAATACCAATAAAGAACATCTGTCTGAAATAATTTTAAGTTACTTCAATGATGAAAAAAAGTAAGAATGCAGTTAGAAAGAGGGGAAAAAAAAAAAAGACAAAAGCCATTTTTGCAGGTGGGAATGAGAAGTGGTGACATGTTGTAGTACAATTCCGAAGGGCTGGAGGGCATAACATGGTGTTGGATGATGTGGAAGAGAACAAGGCAACACCGGCCCTGGGAGACACTGCAATGCTGGATTAGGTGTGAGGTACAACTCTGAAGTATTGTGATAGGAAGGAGTGAGGCACAGGCAGAAACACTGGTGGAAGACAAGAGAAATAAAACACTATCTGTTCTCTGGCACCTTCCCATAGGAGTTTCCTCCCCCACAGATCCAACACACTCCACAGGAAAACCCAAGGACTCTCTGATATTTATCCAGATCCCTAGAATTCACAACATTTTCCACCAGCCTGAGTCTGTTTCTCTAAAACTTCTGTCTGACATCAATTATTCCAAGGTACTTTTCTTGACATTTTCTAAACAAATATTTTTAGAATTACCTTGCTGTATTGCAGGCACCACCTCTCCCTTTTGTATTTTTTGTCTGCATTTTCCAATATCACTTCTTCACTCTCAAGTCACAAAACAATAAGTCACAAGCTCCTTAAAAATAATTGACCAATTTCACAGGATCACCATAAAAATGCATTCTTTCTATTTGCCTTGGAAAGCACTGCTAGAATTTAGAACCTGGGGATTGTGAAACTTTTTTCTAAATACACATCTGGATAAATATCCAGACTGTACTTCTATAAACAATAAAAAATACAAAGTTGTCGATTTGCACCAAGTTTTTTTATTGCTTTCTTGTTAAAAACAGTGAAAGTGGGGCAAGGATCTCCACTTAGGTATATTTTTGTAACTTTCTGGCTCTTGCAGCCAAGAAAAAAGAAGTTAAAAGTACGACATACAACCATCTGAAAACAAGGAGAAAGTGATAATTAGAAGTTTGTTTCACACCAACTGTGCAAAGAAATAAAACACAATGTTTTGGTGTTTGTGTACAACTTAGCACAGGCCTGGCTCCCACCCCAGGACTTAAGTCAACTTAAATAGTTAATTCAGCTTAATTCACTGGGGGTAAAACTGTCCCAGCTCTTATCAGACTGCTAAAATCAAGTAGTTGAGATAAGGAAAAAAAAAAGAAGGGAAAACCCCCTCAAAGCTCAGAGCCTGACCAGTTACAAGTTTCTATCAATACTTCCATGAATCTTCATTACATTTGCACAGGACCAGGTTCCTCACATCCTGTCCTAAATCACAGGGAAGAATCTTACACAATTCACACTTCACCTTCCCACAACATATGGGGGGACTGCAAATTGTGCACATAGATTTATCAGGAAAATGAGGAGTGGGAAAGATGAGTTGTCCTTAAATATGTACAGATTTACAGCAATATGGGAAGCGGAAAGACGGTTATCATATTAAAAGGTCCTTAAGGGATTGCGAGGAGCAACAGGGGAAACATGAGTCATGAGCTGACAGAGAAGTGGATGAGTATGGGGAGCAATGGACAGAGCAAAGTAGCAATAAAGGAAGTTCCAAGTCAAATGTGCTCCTTCCCAACAGTCAAGATGGATTACCCAAGCTTTAAGTATTTATGGAAAATTAAATTCCCAGCCAATTCAAACGCGGGAACACTGGTAAAAGGGCACTCAGCAACTGAAAGGATCCATTGATAAACAACAGATCAGCAACCACTGCTCTTTCCTTTCACGTTCTTACCAACTCTACTCCTTTATTTTTTTTAGTAGGACTAATCTGCATTCAAGGTTTCTCTACACAGGAAAGTGGCTCAACATGAGTGACTGCAAAAATTTAAAGTGTTCAGCTGAAATTGTGAAAGGCACTTTGACACACCATGAGAGTGAATTACAAGCCCCAGCACAAAATTACTGCACTCCTCCTAACTCCCCTTTCCTATCCCAAATGTCCAATTCCAAATCATAGCACAGAATTCCTGTACTCCTGAGTAATTCAAGAGTTCAAAAAATGGATTCCAAGAGTTTAAAAAGTGTCTACTTTTGGGACAAAATACAATGAGCAATACATGGAAGCTGAAGACAAAGCAAACCAGTTATCTGTGTGTGAATGTCACCTCTCAGAAGATCTAGCAAAATCTCAAGACAAGTTGCACAGGAGTTCTAAAAAAGCAATCATTAATTCTCTTAGTCCAGTAGTAGCCACATCAAAAGTGAAGGTACATATGCCAGTAAGTATTTCAAATGACAACCCACAAGTTTAATTTTTAATATTAGAAAGGTAGTCAAGAAAAAAAGGGAGGAAAACAGGTGCATCTAAAATTGTATCAAAACTCAGAAAAACTTAACCTTAGTTATGACAGCCTTTCTACCCAGCCTTTGTGTGAAAAATATATACATGATAACTAAATGTATTCTTCAGAAAATAGTGTGACTTATTAGCCTTGAAAAATAATTTTATCTATGTGTTTCCAAGTTAGGCAAGCTACCTAAACACTTCCAAGCAATTAAAAATCATGCATGATCCTTCCCATTTTGCACAGAAAACAGTTAGCTGCCTGCCCCAGTTTTAAGTTCAGTGAAATAAACACTAAAACCTGTTAAAAGAGTAAATAGGACTTACTTCAGGTTGAACAAAATGTGTGCTGATGGGTGCAATCCCAAAAATCACATCAAATGCCTACAACTGAGGTGTAAACATCAAAAAGCCCAACTCAACCAAGCTGACTCCAGGGTGTGGATCACAGGAAACCTCCACTACTGGAGTCCCAGGACTCACAAGTGATTGCTGAAACCATGAAGTGCTCTGACATACGGCACTGCTGCTGCTCCTTCTTTTTCCAGGCCACATTTACAATTGAAAGTGACCGACCACAGCTACTACACTTTGAAACTCCGTTCAGAACCACAAGTGTTAGCAACTCTTCACTAGTTAAGCTTTCCTTTGGGAGGCAGGGAGAGCCCAAGAGCCACTGTGTTTCACAATTGAGTGCAGGAGAGCCAATAACAGCATCAAGCTCCAAAGGCACGTTGACACATGCAGGGAAGCTCAAACTGAGGCACCTGGAACATCTCTAGAATGGAACAACCTCCATACAATGGAGGTTCTCAGTATGTTCTGCAGATGTGCAGAAGATACCATGAACCCAGACTGGGACAAAGTCCCACTGAAGACGTTTAAAGTGGATCTGAACCACTCTTAAGACAGATCAAACAAGATCATACAACAGAATGACTGAAAAATCCAGCCCATAAGGCTGTAGCCCACTGGCTATTCTTACACTCCAATTCCCAATTCTTCCTGTCATTTCCAAGTATCTAGGCATAGATATTACCAAGATAAACACTATTATTGTGAGGCTTAAAACCTCATCAACTCCATTTTATATAAACACATCGTTCCTAGCAACTCCACTTGAATCCTCAGGCATGTATTACTTTTGCAGTGTCAGTTTTAGCAGCTCAGAGCTCTGGCAGCATCTGAAGGCACGGCACTCCCAGCCATCCAGTCACACTCCTGGCACCATTTCAGAAGCCAGGACACCACCAGTTTGCTGTACAGATGAAGAGATGGACTGACCTGATTGATGGAGTTGGCTGCACAGGATGCCAGGCCAGTTCCAAAGGAGGCCAGCAGGAAACAGGTGAGCTCAAAAGGGACCGGGGCCATGGCAAAGCCGGCGGATGTGGTGCTGATGACCAGAGCTGCAACACAAGTGAGAGCACAGTTCAAAGTATCAGCAAGAAACCATCTTTGTACATAACACCAGAGTTACAGCTTTCAAACCCTGAAAGAAGTCATGTGCAGATTAACTTTTTGATATTTTTATGGCTCACAGTAGCTCCAGGGACTGGCCACATTTAATAAGAACATTCTAGATAAAGAAATCAAATATGAGAACTGCCAGAGATGAAATAAAGAACCCAAAAGCAGCAGCACATTAGCAAAAGATGTGAGGATACAACTTGTGTCTCTGTATTCCCTATTTTATGGATTTGCTACAGGACCAAACTGCCCCACACAAAATGCACAGGACAGATATTTGTTCCAGTAACTCACACATCACTGCAAAGTCTAACACTGTAGAAAAACATTAAGAAAAAAAATCCCACTCTGAGATATATGCTTTATATCAAATTATAGCAGGAATTTAAGCAGTGCAGAGTCAAAAAGGGACTTGGGGCATGTAGCTACAGTAATTTCATTGCAGTCTCTGTTCCCACTGCTCCTATTTGACATGCCCACTTTGGGCTGAAAGTACAATCATCTCATCACAGAGACCCAACGACACTTAATGGCCTCAACATTGGAGTGGGGTCATAAAAATCCATTTCAGTTTTGTCATGCAAAATTGTAACTGTAGTACAGTACTGCAAGTCATATCCCTAAAATAAAAATCACCCAAGTTTCAATCCTAATATTGTAATTAGCCAAATAACAGATCTCAAAAATCTCACTTTTGCAAGAAATAGTATGACATGACAAATTTCTTACACTATAAAAGTCAGCATACTTATGGAACATCTTGCTCATGACCTTGACCTTTACAATCTGAAGTTATTAGTCGTTAAACAGAAGGCATTTAAATAACATTCTAATGTAGTTGCATGTTTCAGACCTCAGATACCTTAAATCAAAGCACCAAAATATTCTTATTTTCCTGATTCCTACAGTCTCCTTTTTGTCTGAAGTCAAATGACAAATAAATAATCTTTGCTGACTGAAAATACCTGGATTATCTATTAAGCAGCACTACTTGAGGTGAAAAACTAAATGTCATGGCAGAGACCTGCCAGTAAGGATGCACATGAAGTGCTTATTTCAAGAACTGTGCCTGCATAAGAACCTTAGGTTTTAATCCTGAAAACACAGTAGAGAAAACTTGCTGCTCATCAAAACTTTTCTCTAAGTATTAAAATCCATTGATGGACAAATATTATTATAATAACATGCATATTATAAGTATTAATGATTTAGCCTTGTTACAGATTCATAGGATACTTCTACAATACAGTGGATCTATGAGAGAACTTTACCCTTCTGAGCAGCTTTGAAAGAACCACAGATTCTGCTCCTTCCCCAGACAAATGAACATGACTAGATCTTACTCATTATCTAAATACAACACCATGTTAGTTTCCAAACTCTTGAATCCTCCTTAGGAATGCAAAAGAAATGCATTGGAACAACTGAGAGAGTTTTAAAAATGCACTGAAAATGGCAGTGAACAGTGGCATTTGCATTTCCAAGAGTGATTACATTCACTTTTTTACATAATAAATCACACGCTCACTTCTAGACAAAAATTTAATTAAAATTTTTCTTAGAGAGCACTTTACACCAATTTATTATAGGAATACACCAACTCATTTACTGGGGAAGAAAGATGGAATGGATTGGCAGTCAGTAAAACATTATCACTATCTTGACCCCAAAGAAATTCTAACACTGTACAGTTACAGCACATTAAAGTCCCAATTGATTTCTCCAGATTAATTTTAGCCAGTCATTTCAGCATGACTTACCAGGATCTCATTTAAAAATAATGCATAATCTCATTTAAAAATAATACCCATTAAAGCAGGTATTTTTTCTTGCTTGGCCAGGGTTTGCACACCAAGCATCCCCTACTTCCCTCACTGCTCAGATATTCCAATACAACACATTAGCAGTAAATAGGAAAATGCTTCCTTTGGATTGGAAAGGTTATTTTTTTTAACTGTGGAAGCAATAATTTATTCTTCAACTTCCCTCATGGAGGAAAAGTTTATTTAACTGAGATCACATCAAAGGAATGAGGTCATTTACTCTGTTTTTTAATCCCTGTTAGTTTAGTGTGTTAGAGGCCAAGTTAACTTCACCTTATTGCATAATAGATGGAATCGATCCTTTCAAGACTTGTTGATGGGTGCTGGCATTATACACACTCTTCAAAAGGAAGCCAAGATTTAAAATTATGATCTCAGCCTAAGCCTTACTTTCAGTCTTTTAAACATTTTTAGCTGTAACAAAAATCTACAGGGGACACTGTCTCCCACGTCAATGTAGAAGAAAAAGAAAATGCTAATAGATTGGTGAAAAAGACTGAATTATAATGTTTCTGGCATAAAAATACAGTCCAAAACTTTAGTGTATTTTTTACAATCCTTTTCCACTTCATCACAATGTGCTCTGCCTTTATAAACTCTAATGTGTTTATATCGTGAATCACTATGCCATATTTTGTTTACCTACTATTAAAAAGTAGCCAAGCCAAAATAAAAGCACGGAAAGCCAAAGCAAATCAGTCCTGCTCTAGAATTCCCCTCTACTCCTGCACTGGTGATATATTGGTACGTAAGGAAGGAGAAAAGCAAATGCATTTGTACTTTTTTTTCAAGAAATAATTTCACTGCTTTTATGCAGATGTTTATATAGCCCTTAAAGAAAGTAGTTTTCCAAAAGCTGAAGAAATATTCCTTCCTGATTTTTCACACTTTGGTTTCTGGAAAGCCAATTGCACCAGTAGTATTTAGTGCTACCCACCTGACCACCATGTCCTTTGTAAATCCAGGTTTGTTTAGGCACATCAAATTTTTGATACACATTATATAACTTGCACACTAATAAAGGCAAAGCTCCTGAAGCAAACTTAAATTTGGGACAATGATTTGAAACAAGTCTGCACCAAATCATGCAAAATTCAAATGAAATATTACAAACAGGGCAGATAACCTCTTTTTACCATTAAACAATTTTAAGATATTTTGCTAAAAATGAACTGTAATAATGGTCTTTTCTTTTTTTTGTTTTTTTTTGTAGCATGGATAACCAATTGCCAAAAAGCTACCACTATTTAACTTTAGTTTCTTTGAAGGGATATTAGTTACTGGTTTAATAATAACAGAACTGCTTTGATAAGTATATGAAATATATTTAGAACTGTTAATAAATGTAGACTAGCAATAATCAGAACAATAACAACCAATAAATCAAAGTTTCTGGCTATACTGAAGTTACCATTTAAAGAATAAATGTTATTATTCCAGAATCAATTGGGAACATATGAGAACTCCACTAAAGCAAACACATTTTTTTACTATAGCTGCTGTTACCAGACTTTCAGCCCACAAACACAACACAGGCCCATTATTTGGTCATTGTTGCAGTTTGGTAAGAGTCAAGAGTCATTATCAAAACTGGATCTTCATCATCTTCTTGTCACCAATACAAAACAGACAAGAGATGAAGCAGGATGTTCACAACCACATCTTCGATCAGTAGAAAATATCACAAGCCTCTGATTTCAGGTTCAGCACATTTGTGCTAGAGGATCACTATTCCAGACAGAAACCTATACAGAAGAAATTAATCCAATAAATTCCAGCTTTTTCCTATGACACACAACAGAATTATTTTATTATAACAAGAAAGAGGAAAAAAAATTCTAGTTTAGTCTTCAAAACTGAAAATGTTCAGAAATTAGCATATTTGTCCACCCATGTTGATCCACTTCTCAGACAGGTGCTACATAATCACAGATTCAAGTAGGTTGGAAAAGACCTCCAAGATCATTCAGTCCAGCCTTTGATCAGCACCTTGTCAACTGGACTAGAGCACTGAGTGCCACACTCAGTCTTTTCTTAAAGACACAGGGTGCTGTACATCACAGAATCACTGAACAGTTTGTGTTGCAAGAGACCTTGAAGATACTTTACTTCCAGCCCCGTGCCATAAGCAGGAACACCTTTCACTAACCCAGGCTGCTCCAAGCCCATCAAACCTGACCTTGAATACTTCCAGGGTTGGGACAGCCTGCTCCAATTTAGCTGCTTGTCCTCATAGAAAGACCAACCGCTACAGAAGCAACAAGGAAATGTTCACAAACGGTAGAACATTATCTAAGGGAATACTCGGCTTTTTTCATATCATGCATTCATCAGTTTGCCCAAACTAAAACTGAACTTTCATTTTCCTGTGGTTCTCCATATAGCTCTTCTGTGTTTTCATCTGCAGCCCTCGGAGAAAACATTACCTAAATCTAAACTTGAAATTAAATTTAAGAAGACAAGACAACCTGAAATTGCTAGTGTGTGTGTACACTATAAATCGCCAGAACTTCCTCCAATTCCCATTTCTTCCCTTGTCTCTCTTCTATTTTCAGTTACACGTTAACTTTAGGATCAAGTTGAAAACAATGCATTTATAATTCTGAAAACCTATCAGATAGATGCATTAGCTTTCCAAGTGCCTGCATGGTAGGATACAGCTGTTCAGAAAGCAACCAACATAAAACACCACAGAGATGGGAATGGATGGAAATTGATTCCAAAAAGGTAGATTATGTGACATTTAATTAATTGTTGCCTAGTTATTTCCTATGGCAAAAGAATATAAACAAAAACCTGTTTTTAAGGCAGAGCTTCTAACAGCAGAGTCATAAAAGCTGCAGTTTACATGAAGCAGGAGGGTGTTGAAATAGCAAAACTCATTTCTTTTGCAGGGTGAAGTACAGTTCATACTACAAACAATAAATCTCTTTTCAGCAGCAGCAGGAGGAAAAGAACAGAGCATAGGGAAGTCCCATTTTAGCATCACGCAGAGTTTGTTTTTTTGTTAATTCATACTCTAAAAAGTATTAATGAAGTGTCTGCCAAAAATAACACACAGGACATGAAATCTATCAGAACTTCATGGGCAAAAGGAACAAAATACTAAGTTGTATGGCATTTTCAACTTAAAAACTGACCTCAGAAAATTTATTCTTCTTGAAAAAAAAATAAAATCAAAGAACTACAACAGCATTGTCTTTAGAGAACATAAAATTTGTCTAAATGATTACACAAGTTGGGAAAAAATTTTCATGGCTCTACATATTAGACATAGTATTATTCCTGCTTATCTCCTACACTATCCCATGATCAATAAAGATCAACAATAGAACTCCTCTCCTACAAAGTCCACTTCACCCAACTTACTATTTTACACTTTCCACTTCCAAAAAATCTGCACGCCAAACCCAAAATGATCACAAGAAAAAAGGTTAAGTTATTTTCTGTATTTTTCTATACCTTCTCAACAGGTAAAGTTTACCACACTTACCTTGGATCAAAAAGTCCTCCTGGAACAGCAGAGACAGAGACAAACTAAAATCACAGTCCCTTTTCCCAAGAGGCTTACAAGCTGGATTAAAAATTGTACAGCTGTTCAGAAATTAGCAAGCTTACACCTCAAAAGGCACTCTCATAGAAAACAACAATCCTGAAGGGAATAAAATTCCTTAACCCTTGCCTTGTATACCCTGTTTTAAATCCAGAGTGGTTCTTGCCTGGTTAAAAGAGGCTACCAGGAACTGTTGAACAGTTTTGCAGCAATTCCGATGCCACATAAAAAAGTATCACATTAAACTGTTTCCTCTTGAAAATGACGTCTTGAAAATGGCATCTTGCTAAAGCTGAGCACCAGTAACACTGAGATGTGGTACAAGCACTGAGCTTACCCATCAGCAAGCATTAAAAAAACATTTAAAGTGCTTTCAAACAATAGTTAATTTTCTCTCTCTCTGGCCCCTTAATCATCACATTGTAAGTTTTCATTTCTGGATCTAGTGAAATGTTTTTAATTTAGTTCTACTTCAACAGCTAGCACCGCATTCAATTTCATGTAACACACGTTTCAATAAAATCACCTCAATATGCCTCACAAAGTCCTTCCAAGTAACCCATGGTGAGCCCAACAGAAACAAAGTATTACTAAAACTGAACAGCATGGGGGGAAAAAAGGCATAATGCAGAAAGAAAGATGAAGCAATAATTGAAGCTGTATGTACCACAAAGCTGCTGCAAATGATCCTCATAAGTGCTGAATGTGCTAGTGAGAGCTTTATATAACCACAGTTTAAAATTTCCAATTCTAATATGTTAAAGTGTCATAGTAAAATATCAAAAATACATGTTTTAGTCTCATTAAACTCTTTACCAGCACAAAATAAATGCCCTCAGGCTTTCTAAAAACAATGAGAAAGAAAATTTGGATGTGCAAAAAAGATCAGTTGTGTTAAATCCAAAACACAAGATGCATCAGCAAGACTGAGATGAAAATGTAAATTACCATTATACACTCAATGTGGTCAGCAAGACTTTTCCACAGAAAAACAAACAATGAAAACTTACATATTGCAAGACAAAAAAGTTTTTAAAAGTAAACTGAATTCAGGACATTCATTATAACAAATTTTTATGGCAAAGAACAGTCTTGTTATCAGGAGTTCACTTGACTCACTGGAGAGCACTCAGGCAAGGACTTAGGAAATTTCTGATTTTGGACTTGATATCATAGACGAGATGTAAGGCTTTTGTCAGATCATTAGAGCTTCCTTAGAAATAAAAGTATACATAGTACTACCTATTGGCAAAGCAGTAACTTATAGTTGTCAAGTATTACTACTTGAACAAGACAAAATGTAGTTAAGGCAACAAGGCAATTGCCTAACATTGCTGGTTTGAAGAGACAACACTATCACTGACTGAAAAGTAAATCAGATTTTCTTCTATAAAATTGAATTGGTCAGACTCAAACATTTTCCTTTCTAATACAGGAAACCACTTGGATTATTTAATGTTGGGACTTCTAGTGCTAATTTCACATCTAGCAGTACTACAGTGAAGGGTATGTAAATAAGACCAAACATTGGTGAACTTAAGCAAGACAACTTCAAATACTGAACACAATATTTGTAAATTCCCTTCCTTACCCCGTTCCACCTTAATCTGTCTACTAATGCTTGGTTATTTCCCAGAAACCAGCTGACAGCAGGACGAAAGTTCCTCTCATTATTTTTCAAAAAATGTAATGGGAAACATTCCGTAAAACAACTTTTTGTAGCACATATTTGATGAAATTGATCCAACTTAGCATCAGTAAAGTAGGAATTATCACATGCAAACCTAAAGCATACCAGTAAGATCTCAAAGAATTCTACTATCAAGCAGAATGCAGAAAAATGAGGAAAAATTACCAGTAATACCTGTAAGCTTGATTTTGGACAAGCGTGCCAAAATTCCTGGCAAATCATCCAGCCGTAGCTTCATTTCTTTCCATCGTCTGTCTTCTTTGGATTCAGTTCCCACTGGTAGGACTGAGTCTTCAGTTTCTGCAGCTGATTTCATTTCTCTCAACTCATTTCTGCTTGATGTCTCAGACCACAACTGATGTACAGGAGAAACTGGGCTTATTTTGTTTACAACTTTTTTTTCCTCATCCAATTGCTGAAGCTCATGAAAAGGAGACACAATTGAATCGGACTTGGGTTTGGCTCGTTGGCTGAGGTCTTTGTTGCACCGTGTTACATACTAAATACAATGAGATGTTAAAACAAATAGATAAAGATATTTCCCTTTATTAACACAAACAATATTATTGCTATCTTATTCCTGTTAGGAGAATTACTTCCATAACACAACAGTTAGTCTGAATTTCAGACACTTATTTCACACACAGAAAGGCTTCTGAAGTTGGCTTAGACATTACAAAAGCAGCTTTTCAACTCACAGCTGAATCAATAATGTTTACATAAGCTTGGAGAATTGCATTTGAATAAGTTTACTTCCTCCCCGATAGCTACAAGAGCAAACTCTTGTCCATATACAAAACCACCAGGTAACACGACTTGACTTATAAATAATAAATTCCACAGAATAATAAAGATTGGAGCAACCTCCAAGATCATTTGACCAAACAAAATTCACCTGTAAACAGAGAAATATACAAATGCCCATACAACTGCAGTTTACAAATGTAAGTACAAACTTGTACATATCTAAGAAATGAAAAAATTAAAAATATCCCAAAAAATACAGTCTACCACCTATGATATAAAATAATCTCCCACATCAGTCTATCATTATTTATGCCAAACTTTTTGTTCATTAATTAAACAATGAATTTCAGAGGAACATATATGGAACAACAAAGTAGGAGAGAGCTGCTTGCTCTCTTTTAGAGCTCACAGAATAAAGACAGAATAAGAAAAAGAACATTTAGACTCACCTTCACATTTTCTTCCCCAAAATACTCTATATATTTCAAGCACCAGAAGAATAGAAAGACATAACTTTCAACTAATCCTGATTTCAAGCACACAGTAATAATTACAATGAGGAAGAGTGGTCTGCAACTCTGAATGAGCCATGTGAATACAGGTCAAATCCACAGCACAATTTAAAAAAATTACTACCATCTACTTACATATGATAAAACTAGTCAAAGAAGAAGATGCAATTTCAAGGGTTTGAATGATAATTACAGCTCTTTTAATACCTAAAACTAATAGCACACTGTAAATGTAAGCCATTAACTTAATGAGCTTAGGAATTTTGACTCAAATAAACTGATTAACTCAGAACACACCATCTCCACAAGTGAATTCCACTTGTATGACTGCGAGCCAAAATGTGACTTTATCAGCATTTTTTGTAAATCATAATTTTAAAATAATTTTTTGTCATGTTTCTCAACAGGAGATGAGTGCCCTATTTCAATGGCACAGAAGTCTCCTGTCAAGCAGAGGAGGCTTTGCAGCACTGTCCTTGCTACAAAGGTTTCCTCCAGCCTGAGATGTTTTAGGATATGAAGTGCCTTAACTCTGATTTAGTGAAAAATGGAGGCGCTTAGAATTGCCTGAGTGTGGCTAATAAGAAAAACATTACTTTTATCAACTAATCCCTATTTTGACTTATCACATGGGGTGAACGAGAAACGCGGGATAACTACACTCAACTTACCATTCGTTTGAGAAAGTTAAAGTACTGAAAGGTAATCAACCTGTCGTTGGCCACATGGTAAAGGTGCACAAACTGGCATGGTATCTGCCATACGCCAGTGCTCCTCAGACGCCAAACGAATGATCCTGTTTAAAGGAAAACAAGAAAAAAGGGAACAGTAGATTCCAGTTTATTCTCTGCCACCAAGTTTGCTCCTAAATAAGACTACAGTGCCTGTTGTCAGCTGTGACACAGGACGCTCCAACAAATGGGAACCAGGGTCAAGTGAGGGAAAATGTTTGCTGCTCCAGGTAGGCAAAAGACATGATAGTGCAGAATCATAGAATCATTAAAGAAGAAAAATACCTCTAAGATAAAGTCTGACTATTAACTCAGCACTGCCAGGTCCACCACTCAACCGTGTCCCTAAGTACTACATCCACGTTTTTTGAACCTTTACAGGTTAGTGACTCCATCACTGCCCTGTGCAGCTTGTGCCAGTGCCTGACCACCTCTTCAGTGACAAAATTTTGCCTAATATCCAATATAAACTTCCCCGGCACAGCTTATGGCTGCTTCCTCTTATCCGTCCCTTGTTCGCTGAGAACAGAACCCGACCCGCACCTGGCTGCACCCTCCGGTTAGGGAATTGTGGAGAACTTGGCAAGTTCCCCCGAGCCTCTTTTTCTTCAGGCCGAGGCCCCCCAGCTCCGTCAACTGCTTCCGGTTCTCCAGACCCTTCTCCAGCTCTGTTCCCTTCCCTGGCCACATTCCAACCCCTCCTTTCTTTCTTATCCCGAGGGATCCAAAACTGAAGTGCAGTCATGTCCCAATAATTCTGAGTGTTTCTTCCAAACTCCTAAACTCCAGTAAGACACATTTTCACAGAATATCCTGAGCTAGAAGAGACCCACAAGGATCATCGAATTCAATTCCTGGCTCTCCACAGGACACGCCAACAATCCCACTCTGACCTCGAAAGCGTTGTCCAAACGCTGCTTGAGCTCAGGCAGCCTTGGCGATGGAGTACCGCCCGACATAGTACTATCCCACTACCACATACACTATTCACAAGATTATCTTGCCAGAGCAGCACTGAGAGGAAGCAGCTGCCATAGAACAGCACCAAAGTCAAACACGAGGGAGGACACACAGCGCAGTGTGGCACACGGTGACACCCCGCACACGCGAATACGCACACGCATTGGCCGTGCAGGCTCCGGGGACCGCTCCACAGAGCAGCCCCGTCCCGGCTCGACCCCGCCCGCACAACGGCCCTCTAGCCCTACGGCTCCGCGGTACCTGCGAGCGCCAAGGGCCGGCGGCAGCGGCGGGCGGCGCTCATGGCCGCGGCTGCTGCGCCGCTCTTCCCTCACCGCCTGGGCGCCGCCATCTTCCCTGCGCGACCTCCAAACGCTTTCCGGGTTAGCGCTGGCGCGGAGGCGGAGCGGCCATTCCGGGGCTGTCCCCGCGGGAGGGCGGCAGTGTCGGCGCAGTCCTGGAGCGCTGCCTTGGGCTTCTTTCGCGTGACGAGTGGCCGTGCCCCGGACTGGTGGGGTTTTTTTTTTACCGAAGTTTGGCATTCCTCAGGCCAATATATAAAAGCGGCGTGGAAGGAGTTAAAAGGCTTTTCACCTCTCTACCACTACAAAATAAATGACCTAAAATAACAGACTCCCAGAATGGTTCGGGTTGGAAGGGACGTCTGGAGATCACTCGCTCCAAGCCCCCTGGCCAGGCAGTGCCACCCAGAGCTGGTGGCACAGGAGCACATCTCGGTGCGAGTGGAATGTCTCCAGAGAGGGAGACTCCACACCCGCCTGGGCAGCTGTTCCAGGGCTCTGGCCACCCTCCATGCAAAGTTCTTCATGTTGTGGTGAAATTTCATGCGTTATGTTTCCTGGCTATTGCTCCTTGTCCTGTCGCTGGGCACCACTGAGGAGAGTCTGGCACCATCCTACTGGCATCCTTGGAGCTATTTATATGCATTAATGAGATCCCCCTCAGTCTTCCACAAAATAAACAGGCTCAGTTCCCACAATCTCTCCTCATGTGATGCTACAGACCCCTCATCATCTTTGTGGCCTTCATTGGACCCTCTCCAGTAGTTTGTCTTTCTTCTACTGAGGAGCCCAGAACTGGACACAGCACTCCAGATAATGAGGAAGAAAATTTGTATGTACAAACAGGATCAGTTGTACAAGTCCAAAACTTGAGATGTATCATCAACACTGAGATGAAAATGTAAATGACCATTATACACTGCATGGAGTTAGCGCGCATTTTCCATGGAAAAACAAACAATGAAACAAGAGGATTCAAAAACTAAACTAAATTAAGGACTTTTTCATTATGAAAGTTTGTTTTTGGCAAAGAACAACAGTTCTTGGGGGGAGATGTGTGGGTGAGTCTGTTCCTGCAGAACAAGTGCCAGAGCAGTTTCCCACCCAGCGAACCAGCCAGTGACCCTGAGGGAAGAAGAAACAGGCTGTCATTTTTAAAGTGCAGGAACAGGGGACAGTGTTCAGGTGGGAGCTGGGGCCAGACGGGAGATCTTGGTCACCCTTCCCATGAAGAAGTGCCCAGAGCCCTGCCTGGAGCATCCTCACGGCCTCTGCCAGGCACTGGGGCTGTTCCCTCTGCTCATCCGCAGGCTCATCCCCAGCAAACAGCTGTGGCCAGGTTGTGGTGTCTGGCACAGCAAGAGGGTGACCAGAAGTGCATTGGGACATTGCAAAATCCTTGTAAAACAGCCAAGGGAGTGCTAATAAGAAATGAATCAGTAGCTGAATGCCTGGTTAAAAATAAAAATTTAAAAAAACAACTGTGTTTAGTTTCTAAAGTAATTTTTGAAACTGAAAGTTTGGTTTCTGTACTTCTTGGGTAAAAATGTGCATTTCAGGGGATCATACTGAAGAGCTGTTGCAGCTGTCACCTCATCCTGCCCTCATACATGTTCAGGAGGTGGCTGGATCCTTTGCTAAGCAGATTCAACCTACTAAACTGAAAGGGAGAAATTGCTAATTTTGCTGGTTATCCTGTTTGAACTGGCCCTGCGCAGGCACTGTTGAAAATGTTGAAAAGCTAAAGCAGGGCACAGACGAAGGTCCTTGGACCAGAATCTGAACAAAAAGAGAAGGGAATGGTTTGGACTGCTCCAGCAGTATGGTGTAATTGCACCCCCAGGCATCTTTAAAATGTTTTCTCTTAAGAGTTTAAGTTCAGATGATGTAGGCTATAAGTCACTTAAATGCTTTTGAAAGTTATTCTCAATAATTTTTCATGGAAATCTTCCTCAGAACAATCTTCCTCCCAGGCTTTCATTTCTTTATAGTGCTTAAATTCATGCAAAAGTCATCTTTAATCATTATTAGGAGGATAATATGAAAATACTTATTCTAATTCACTGAGAATATCCTACTTCAAAGCATTTATTTCCACTGCCCTTCTACTTGGGGAGCTGGGGAGAAATTAGGACTTCACATTTCTCGTAGTTAATATCTGGTTTTACTCCGAGTTCTTGTTGCAAAGCATATATCACTTCACTGTTCCTGTTTGCATCTCTACTTTTTGCCCTTTTTTCTGCCCTCTAATTTGCACTTGCGAAAATAAAACATTACACAGCAAACACACAGCACACAGCAATGTGCAATGATTGCATAGAGGCCGAAATGGTTAGTTGGTTTTAGGGCAGTTTGGGTCAGAGAACAAAAGATTGAGGTAGTCAAGTGTTCAGCATCAGGCCTGAGATTTAAGGTGTAATGATTTTCATTGCCTTTCACTTGGACAATAAATTGCACCCCTGGAGAGAGGAGATATAACACTACTTTTCTAATTAAAGGAGAATGTTATCCACAGACATCAAGACTAAGCAATACCACCTTGTGAAACAATAATGAGGACTTAGGGCACGCAAAATGTCACATACCCAATTGGGTTGAACCACCAAAGCTACTCCTAGAGAGAAAATAAATAATCTTAGGATTTTTAGTGGATGCAAGTATCCAAATATCTGAGTTGTATTCGAGCCCAAAAGGTCTCCACAGGCTTTGGATCTCATTACTGAAGGTTTGACTTTGCACAGCACTGATTGCACAGGCCCCACAAAATACTCTAGAAAGCACCAGGAACTACGGTGTACAGAAGGGGAACATGGACCTTCTAGGGAGATCCCAGCACTCGCCCCACTCAGCTCCCACCATCTAGCTCATAGACGCTCAGTACCTCTATCACAGGACCAGGGAGAGGGTTGCAGAGACTCTTTTCTTGTCATGGGGCTCTGAGGTCACCATTCTGGGTCAGAACAATTCCTGAAGCATCTCTAGCATTTTGCTAGCTGCCAAAATGAGCAGTTGCTCAGCATCTGCAGTGCTTCCCTTGCTCATAAACTTTGCACCTACAGATTTGTTCTCAGGCTGATGTAAGGGACATTTAACCACACAACTGCTATTAATGTTAATTATAGAGCACATATTAACAACTTTATATGATCCTTTTTCCTATTAGCACTATTGTAAAGCTGATTGGTGGGGTTTAATTACATCTCAGCAGCAGAATGCAATAGTTTGATACACAGAAAGACAAACTGCCTGTCCAAGCAGTCTCAGGGAGACAAACTTCACCTCAGTAGGGTGTCCCAGCATCACCAAAGGCTCTGGGGCATTTGTTTTCTCCCAAGAAACAAGCGATGGAACAAGAGGAATGGATCTCAAGGTTTGCCAGGGCAGTTTAGATTGTATATCAGGAAGAATACCTTCACCAAAAGGGTTGTCAGGCATTGAAAGAGCTGGAGTCATGATCCCTGAAGGGATTTAAAAGTGGTGTAGATAACTTGAAACAACCAGGAATTGCAGCAAATCCAATACACTGTGGATATTCACCAGGATCTCACACGTTTGGCTGCCAGGGAAGAAGTGGTTACATGAGCTCATTTTTATGATGTGGAGATTTCAGTGTTATCTGTTACTGCTCTGTATTAGACAAAGTGCAGCTGTTGAGGTAGCTGAGGAGCTCAATAAGTGTATAGAAAGATGCCTGAGGTATCTATGAGATCTCCAGGAGGCAAGAGGAAGTAAGTAGCAAAATCTTCAGTTTCTACATCATTTTTCTTAACACAATATCTGATGTTACCTTCCCATCTGGAGATATGCCACTCATGTATTTAATTTTTAGTGTGACAGAGGGTGTTATGCTGCTGCAGCTCAAGGCCTGCCTTTCAAAGGAATGCTCCAGAGGGGAGAAGGCATCTCACAGGAAGCAGCAGATTGGAAAACCAGATCATCCTAGCTAAAAAAACCTGAAACCAGAACACCGGTTTCCACGACAGAAAATTATGTTAGTCTTTTGGAATATCACTATTAGAGGAAACTGAGAGCCTGTTGCAACACTTGACTCACTGAAGTCTTTCAAATAATATTTACAAAGTCACCAACAGTGATTTCTGATCAGCTGTCAAAGGGAGAGGGTGGCAGAGACATGAGAAGTCTGGTGGAACTGTGATGGGGAGGTGGTGGGGGTGGGAGGAAGCCATCAAATGCCTCATGCCACCTGAGCTAGGCTCTACTCCCTAAGCCCTGTGGGTGCTGTAGCAAGATAGAGCTGGAAGGGAAAACAGCCTGTAAGTAGATCCTGCATCTTGGTTTGTAAGGCTCAGTCAGAAACCCTGACACAGGAGGGCAACCATACCTGAACCTGTGTCACTTTTAGGTCCTTTTCCTGCACAGAAACCAGTGCCTGGCTCCACAGCTCAGTCTCCTGATAGATTGTTTAATGAGGGAGATTTTTAAAAGCTACTTTTCTTCAAAGGAGTAATTTGTCTTTTGATGTGGTGAACACTGACAAATGCTGCTTTCCCTATCACATTCAAACACACACCATTTTAGAAGTTAATAAACCCATTTGCTGCCAAATAACTGTGGTTTTTTTTCTTTTCAATTTCACTCCATCAGGATGATAAGAGGTTTAATGTCTTCATGGCTTCTCCTTCGTCTTTCAGTAGCTAAATCAGGTGTAACTATCAATACAGTGAGCAGCATTTTTTTCCCTGTTTTGCAGTCATTATTTCCATTTCTCAGCATCATCTCCTCCCACGTTCATGCTGACAACGGCCAACCACGTTGATATCAGGGTGATATTTCCAACTGCCATGGCCTCTGGTGAGCTGAAAGAACAGTCCACGCCATGAGAGCTTGTTTATCATCTCACAGGATGTAGTGTCCTCACCAAGCAAGGACAATGTGGTACAGGGAGCACTCTCCTGCTCCCTGAATTACCATAAAGCTTTGGAGGAATGTTTTGGCTCAAGGAACCTGCTGTCCTCACCTAGCGCCAAAACAGGTAACAAGTCAGTGTTGGTGCCCTGTGGAACATCTGCTCTTACACATACAGTAGGAGAGGTTCTGTGAGCATCTTGGATGCTTCTGCACCACTGGCAGTGGTAGAGGACCAGCATCTGGAGGATTTCAGCCTCCAGGAAAAAAACATGGAATTATTTAGGTTGAAAAAGATATCAAAGATCATTGAATCCAACCCTTGACCCAGAACTGCCAAGTCTCCCACTGGACTGTGTCCCCAGGTGCCACATTTAAATAGTTTTTGATTGCTTTTAGGAATGGTGATTCCTCCGCTGCCCTGGACAGCCTGTGCCAGTATCTGATCACTCTTTCAGTAAAAAAAAATCCCTAATGTCCAATCTAAACCTTCCCTAGCACAACTCAAGGCTGTTTCCTCTTGTCCTGTCCCTGGTCTCATGGGAGCAGAGCCTCACCCCGACCTGACTGCACTCTCCTGTCAAGGAGTTGGGGAGTGTAAGAAGCTTTTCCCCCTGAGCCTCCTTCTCTTCAGGCTGAGGCCGCCCAGCCCTCCTTCAGTTGCACCTCATGGGACTTGTGTTCCAGACCCTTCCCCAGCTGTGTTGCTCATGCTTAGGTGTTCCAGCTCCTGAAGGAGTCCAAGGAAAGCACAAGGTCTGGTAGAAAATAGCTATAGAATTGCTGTGGGAGCTGTGACACTGCTCTAAACTCTGTTGTATGAGAAGACTTGGTTCTGCAAAGAAGAATATGAACCCTATGGTTTGGAGTAAGAGAAGTTTTTGCTTTTCAGACTTCAAAGAAAGGAGACAAAGAACAAACTTAAGATTGATATATAGGGAAGAAGTTTCTCTCACATTTGTGCTAGCAAAATATGCAAGCATCATCTGAGTCAAAGACTAAAAGCTTATTGGAGCCTAAATGACAGATCAGCTAAGTCATCAGAAAATTTTCCATTGATTTTCCTGGGCTTTGCATCAGGCTCTATGAGTAAAACAAAATGTGATTAATGAGTCCACGGAAAAAAATATGTGGTTGGCGGCAGGAAAAGGATTATGACCAAGGGCTGTAAATCTTGAGAGCCACAAATGCTCAGTAACTTCAAACCATAACGTGGAATCTGGATATAGCATCTTCCCAGAAAGGAAAATCTCAGCTTCACGCATCTATGATTCCCAGTTTGCCCTTGCCAGTTTTGCTCCAGCAGGCACAACCTTCTTGGTTTTCATCTGATGCACGTGAGGATTTCAGAAGCAGTAAGCTCTTTTTATATGGTCTGGGTTCTTTGGGGAGTTGTTTGGTTTTTTTTTCCCCCAAATTCAGAGTTCTGAAGCTGTTTTAGTTGTCTGAAGCAAGATAATAGCCAGGCACTCAGTGCAGCATGGCAGAGTGGCATCATAATCAAGATCTGTCCTCTTCATTTGAAAGCATCAATGCTTACACTAGGAGATTTTGACTGTAAAATATACATTTTCTTATTCTTGAACTAATTTTAATCTTTCTTTTTCACTTGTCACTTTGTTGTTCACAAAGCTTGCTTTTTTTGCTGAGGGTTTCAACAGAACGCATTAAAGTGAAGATAGATAACAAGTCCTAATAACCCTCTTTATCACAAAATAAATAAGTAAAAGAACAACCTTTCTATTTAGGTGTTGCAGATATAATTGAATGTTCCTTTGAAAACTCTTTGATCAATGTAACTTGTTAAACTTTTAGCTTTTGTCTCAAATGTAGCTTCTGGTCTTTTCATGTTTGATGAAAAGCTTAGTTACTCAATTCAGCTTTATGTCAAAGTGATTAGCGAGAGGTTTTTGGGGATGGTTTCTCTGTGCCTTGTGGGACTTCAAAACATCAGGCAAACCCTTACCTGCCTGACAGAGGAAGGCTGAAATGACTGAAAATGGGTGAGAAGTGGCATTTTGGCTGCCTTGCTGGTGTTATCATTGTCACTGCTGGTTTTGATGTCTTTCTTTCCCAAACTGCAAGGTAATGCCTGGAGCTCCCAGGCATCCTAGCTGCACATCAGCTCTCCTTAGTTCTACCTCAGACAAGGGTTTCCAGCCAGTAGGGAATATTTCTAATGAGGTCTGTCCTGCTCAGAGCTGCCCCTAAATACAATTAAGCCACAAACCCAGCAGAGCAAGGATGAGCCTTTTCTTTGTTACTGCATTAAACACTAAATTCAGTATGGAAAGGAAAACCAGGTGTTTTTACTGGACACAGCCTCTGGAGGAGGTACTCAGCTGACAGACCGCTGCCAGCTACAGGGCAGCCTGTGTCAACTATCAGATGTGCAAGCAGGTGGTTGCTGCTGGTATTGCTGGGGCGGATGCTGAGCTCCTGCTCCCAGCTGTTCTGTGTCCTTTCTGTGGACACAAACTCTGCTAAGGAGGAAGCACTGCCAGTTGGGAGCACCGTGGAGAGGTAGTTTGAAATTCTAGGTCAGGCTCAAGCCAAAGTGTTAGTTTTAAGGAGGACCCCAAGCTCTTCAAACATGACTCTTGCTGCTGCCACTACCTATACCGAAAGGGTTACACTACCTTCAGTGTATTTTTAACTTAAGAGAGAGGAGAAAAATGTTCCTTGGCGGCAATCTCCCCAGATTCATCCTTTGTGCTATGTGTCCAGGGCCATTGCCAGTTCCAATTGAGGTCTGCACAGGTCCTGGGGAATCCAAACCCCCTCATCCAACCATTGTGCTGGAAGCCATGTGATGCTGAACCATGAAATGTAACCTGTCCTGCAGTTATGGGAAGCAGCTTGGAAAAATCTGCCATTGAGGGCAGTGGTGCCTGCCCAGATGCCCGCCCCCCCAGGCAAGGCCCTGGCTCTGCCTGCAGCGCCTGCGCACTGTGGGACAAGACGTCTCAGTGCTATTTTTATGAGATCATAAAATAGTTGCATTCGGTGTGTTATGATACTTTGCAACTGCATTTTTATGAACCTAAAATAGCAGCTTGCAGTTACTACTTGGAATAAATTGCTTTCATATTTGCCGATCACTTTATTATGCACCATCAAAACAGCTGTTGATAAATACCAGTAAGTTATATTTTACTCTCCTCTAAGGTTAGTTAGGAGGCCTAAGTCCATCATTTCATCTAGTCTTTGCAAAGTACATCCACTGAGTTGGAAAATGGGAGCTTATTTGATGTAAGGGTGGGGAGGGAAGCGATGTTCTGCAATTAATATCAGCATTTAAGCTGTTTGTTTTTTAAAGCAACACAGTTGTCCTAATCCCCAGTGCTCCAGTATCAAAACTACCTCAAAATATGAAACCTGTCTTAAAAATTACAATATTGTTACCTAAAATACATTGGAGATTTCTTACTCAAATCCACCCCCAAGAAGTTACAGCTTTTTTCCTGGTCAGGATTTCAGCCATTGATAACAACTGCTGCTGCAGTAATAACAACATGGTGTGAAAGCTTTGCATGTTCCCCTCAACAGTAGATGATATTTGACTAAATAGCTGAAAAAATGTATGGACTGAATGCATGTATATACACTTTGATGGTCTTTCATTTATTTTATAGTGAAACATTGCTTTAGAAACCATCAGTAATGACTTGCTAGAATGATTTTAGGTCAAGTTCCCTAACTTGACATTTCCAACTCATGCATTTCCATAGCATCTTCCATCTCAGTGTCACAGCAGGGCCTTGCAGTCCTGCTCTGTCTCATTGGCTTGCGCTGTTTCTTGTGTTTTCCTTCACATTTGCTGTTCTTTCCATGCTCCTGCACTGACTGCAACTTCCCGTTGCACTGACATGGGTGCAGTGTGTATCCCGAGGAGCTCATTTATTTTGGGAGCAAAGCCTGTTGTTCTGGCTCATGTCCATCAGAGGAGAGCTGTGGAGGCTGCTTGGCTGCCTCCAGGCACTCTGTCTCCTAGAGGGATTTTTTTGCCAGGGAGCAGTGTTATTAACTGGTGGCAGCAAATGCCAAGCAGCAACTCTCAGCCCTCCTTGAGCCTCCAGCTTCCTTCACTCCAAGCCAAACAGGGATTGAGAGGGTATCTACATGCATGACCACTTGTTTGGCCCTTTTCTGTCAAAACTAAGCACCAGTGTCAGTATTTCAAGCCTGTTGACTGCAGTCATAGGTGCCTACAAACACCTCATTGCTGTGCCATTCACTAATTTCCATCTGCCTCGCCCTGCTTATGCCCACACACACCTCAGCCCTGGTCTGCATGGCCAGAGACACCCTTGTCCCTGACACCTGTGGCACACAGCTTCAGCATAGGTCTCCTGTCCACAGTCAGCAAGAGAGGGAAACCTGACCATTTCCCACCCTGTGAATCTGCATGAGCTAGGCCAAATCCTCATCACACTCCAAGAGCTCCAATCCTGTACATTTGCAAGGAGCATCCAGAGCTGCAAGAATTAAACACCCCAAACACACCTGGCGGAAGGGAGACAGGACTCCTCTCCTCCAGGACTAAACAGTTATCCATCAGGCAAGGTCAAGGGATCCTTTCTCAGGGTTCAGGGGATCTGTGACTGCTTATTTGGAGTTTATTTTCCTGGGCCAGTTATCATCATATACAGCCCAGGATGCTTCATGCCATTTTTAAATGAATATGTGTCATTTGTTAGAGAAAAAAAGCACTTTGGGGCAAAAAAACCCCCCACCAACTCCTGTAACAGCCCAAGCACCAGATTCAAGATTTGGTATTCTATTTAAGCAATAACCTTTAAGTGAGGTGCAATTTCCCCTACTCCAAGTATGCATCCCTATCACTCCTGGGAGCTGCTGTGGTCCCATCCCTTCCTGCATGGCGAGCTGGGATCTGTCTCATCAGAGGACAACTCTGGGAAAGGAGATTCATCCTCTGCCAGATCAGGTCACCTGGCAAATGGGCTGAACTGCTCCCAGACCTCTTTTATAGGTCCCTTTGAAACCCAGATAATTCCACCACCTTCATTGCTGTCCTTCTGGATTGGCATCAGCATGACCAAGGTCTGAGCCATACATCCATCGCTGATAGGGTTTGGAGAAGGTGACCCTGTCTCCAAGGTTTACAAAAATCACACGGATTGACAGTGCTTCATGAGGAGTTGATGTGGGCTAATCCCAGGAGGGCTCTGCCCCGCCAGCTTCACCATTCCTGACAAGAAAACAAGACAGCCAGGAACACAAAATGGCCAGTTCCCTCCAAGGTCGTGATTTGCTCTGCATCTGAATCTACAGGTAATGGGTTTGGCTGAGCAGTAGAGTATTAGATTATAATGTTTATTAAACGTTGGCAGAAGCTTGACCTCATTTCAGGCACTGAAAAAAAATCTGATCACATTTCAGGCATTTTGTAAAGGACAAACTCCATTACCAGTGAAATGAGGAGGTTAAAAAAAACCTAACCTAAAAAAAAATATTTCAGTTCTCAAATCACTCAAATTACAGGCCACACCTGATCTCAGCTGCACTGGAATAAATCCAATTCCTCTGATGCAGATTGACTTATGGCTTATTTACTTCAAATAACTGAGATGTCTATTTGACCTGTATGTGAAATGTTTAAAACAAAGAATGACGTCTGAATGCAAAATATTTTGGTAAGCCACTGCAACTTTTCCTTAGTTGCTAGTATGGACAGAACAGTATTTGGCCTAGAGGAGAACATGGAGCCACAGATGGGATGGGACCACAGAACATTCAGGTTCTGCCCCAGTTTGGGTCACCTCTCTGCTGTCTGAACAGTGGTACATGTCCTGGTTCATCTTCTCTATTTTATCCTACTGCTCACACCACAATCTGCCTGGGACCCTGGCGCACGAAGGACTTTGTATACCTCTTGGTGCAACACTGTTATGGGACCCAGGGAGAGCCAGGGACCCAGAAACAGGACACAGGCATGGATATGCCCACTGCATGCAGCCATGCTCTGAAACTGTTACATGGCCCTCCCCTCATGCTTCCCCCTCCCCCCCACCTCAGCCCCCATCCTCACAATTGGGCTTGATTTGGCAAAATACCACTCACATGGAGAACACAACAGGACCTGCCATCTCAATTGAGACCTGAAGACACTAGCCCTGCAAAAATGACTGCACAAAAGCCTGAAGGATGTTCACCATAGCAGCATCTTCAGGTAGAGACAACGTTCCTCTCACCTACAAACTATAGCTCCTAGACAGCCCCCCCACTGCCTGCATACACCCCCCCACGCCTTCCGGCATAGCAGCACATTTCATCCCCCAGGGACTTAAAAAAGTAGGCACAGAGAAAGAAGAGGTCACTTCAGTCACCAGAGGCAGAGGGACTAAGGGCCTTTTGGGAGGGTGTGGATTGAAGCTGCCTCTTCACAGAGGATCGCCCCAGAGGTGCTGTCTGCAGTGGACCTAGTGGAGCTCCCCCATCTGTTTGCTATCATTTTTTGTTTTTAAAGGATTCAGAGGTCTGACAAACCTTGTGCATGACACCCTCCTTGTTGACACACTGCGTCACACATGCTGTGCATCATACACGCTGTGCATCATCCACAACTGCATGGACCCCCTGCTGCTTCAAACCCCTGCCACTCTTTGCACTGCATCACACCCCAAAATTTCAACCCTTGGAGTAAAAACCCCAGCTTGCCTGAAGAAAAGCTCTTGTTACAGCACCAGAGCTGTGGAATGAAAAAAGGAGTTCACCCAGAGTAATCTACCTCACAGGAACATCAGACCTCTTCTTTCTCACTATCACTGAAAGGAAAAAAGGAGCCTCCAGTGAGTACCCAGGGTTTTAGGGAATGAACTGCCTTCTCAACATCTCTAAAAAAGACGTTTGCTTTCCAGAAAACCCAATAGCTCCCACTTCTGCACTGGCTCATCACTAATTTCAGCAGACACCTGCTTTGCCTTCTTGGAGGAAGCCATGCACAGAGGACCAACCCGATGATCCCACAACTTACTGTAGACACCTTTGCCCTGGAGCTATTTCTATGCTTGCAAAGGACTTTTTGGCTTGGCCCAAACAGAATGCAAAGGTGGCTTTCTATAAGACACTGAGGAACAGTCAAGATTCACCTACGTTGGTTTTCTCCTGCCTTCCCATCCTCCACAATGAGGGAGTGTTCAGAACCATCCCTGGGGAGATGGGTGTCTTTGAAGGGGAGTGACAAGCAAGTCCCCTTACAGGACATGGCCATGATTGGCATTTCCAAAGGTGGAGGAGTATGCAGTGACTGCTCCCAGTGGTGTCTGGCAGAGCTGGTGACAAGCTGCTTGTTGTGTCACCCAGAGATGAGAGGCTGAGATGTCAGAAGGGACCGTCTGAACACCAATGCCACAACACAAAAAAGCAGCAGTTCAAAGTCCCTCAACTTCCCTCCTAGGGAGACAGCCCTGCTGGTTATGACAGTAATTTATTGTCAGATATATTTCTCTTTTTAAAAAAAATTACTGTCAAAGGGGCTGATGTTTGTATGTCTTCGGCTGGACTGATATAGGCACTACATCTTACCTGGGCAGTAATGAGGGATTAAATAAATAAATAAATAGCAGCAGCTTGCAACATAAAGTGTGGATCTTATGACTTATTTACTCTCCTGGCAATGGGCCAGATTAATTCAGGGTATATTTCACGGACTTCTGAATTTCATGAAGCAGAGAGGTTGACTGTACAAAACACCTGACAGGGTATCGGTGGAGGGTGATCCTAGTTCAGCCCCAACTTTCAACACCTCGCAAGGCTCTTCCAAGAGCCTTCACACTCCCTCTGCCTCAGTCTTGTCTGCAGAGGGATTTTTTGTACTCTTTGATGTTTTGCTCAGAATGATGGCATTGCAGGAACTTTGATGTGCATGCATTTACCTCCTGGAGCAGGATGAAGGACCGGTAAGTAATTACAGTAGTGGTCTTCAGGTGTCCCCCCTGAAATATGAACTTGTCATGGGGGTTGGTGATCTCAATCTACTTTTCTACTGAACCACTACTTACATTGGACTTTGAGCAGCATCTATGGGGATCTCTGAGGAAAGTCAAGCAGCATCTAATCTGCTGTCTCAACATTTCCAACGTTAGACATGCAACAGTCAGGCAAAAGATGCATTGCTGGGGTGAAAAACTTCTACTGCATTTGACAAGTAACTGGCCCACCCCAAGCTTTGGTGATTCCTCTGCTGCCAGCCCAAAGGAGACGAATGGTTGTTTGACTATACTGTCTCTGTCTGTAATTTCTAAAGAGTTAATGGAGCTTCTTGGCTAAAAATTCAATGTGATGTTACTGTTTATCCATACTATGGATTTGTGTTTACACATAGTAAGCATCCTAGTAGTTTGTTTCCAGCTGCTCACCACCCTCCATAGCCAGTTATTCAAAAATCAACTTTGCATAAACTTGGCATTTCTTTTGCACAGATCATCCATTTTTCTTTCAGGCTCATGTTAAGAGGTCACCAAGCACTGTTTGTCACCTTCTTGTCTGTTCCTATGCAAATGACTCCCCTACCATCAGCAGATGGTTATGTCCTGAGGGTGTGGCCAGGTGATAAAGAGAATGACAGCACAGAGGATGGTAGACTCAAAAGAATTATTTGTGTATGTGTAATTCTTTTGCACTGCCTGGAAAGACATTTTCTCCTTTTCACCAGAAGAAAGCTGCCTATAACACTTCTGGGACTGGGATAGTTTAGAGAGATGGGTAAGATTTCCAGCATATCACTTATAAATATTTTAGGGAAGCATTCACAGACAGTTCTCATTCTTTATATCCAGTATCATTGTTCTGATAGCTTTGAAGATAAGTCCATTTGTAAACGAAGCCCCAGTGAAAGAGTATTATTCATTAACTGTTCAACAGCATTCTGCTGAATGCTGGGGGAGATGGGCTGGACTCATCACAACCCTCTCTCCTCTTCCAAACTAGATGCAAAGCCTAATTCAGCTCACACAGAGAGGAACATGAATTTCCACATCCCCTCTGAGAAGGGCTCCTCTCCGTGGCAGCGTCCCAGTAGATTGAGCTGGTCCCATCATACTGCACCTAAAGCATAGGGAGCAGGAAGAAAGCCCTGACAAGTGTTGGAGATTCCCATCCACAAAACACAACCATTCAACACCGCTTTTTGGGCACCAGGAGGTGCCCAGAGGAGCCCACTCTTTTTCCCTACTCTTCATTTTGGCTGGAGTAGGTTTGGACTGCAAGAGACAGTTCCTACCTTGCCTGCTGTCTCCTTATGCACCAAACATGTAGGTTTTCCATGACACATGGTTTCACAACACTGGGGGCATGAGGGTTGCACAGTGAGAAATCCCTTTGTGCAGGTTTGTTATTAGCTCAGCTATTGCTGACACTTCAACTTCACCTACAAAGTCCAGAGCCAGGCATTATCAGAAAAGCCAACATGCTGAGACTACCTCATGTGCTTCTCATTTCATTCAGCAAAAACAAGGGAGAGACCATTTTACTGTATTGCAACAGGGCAATATTCCATAGAGAAAGGTCAGCTCTGGAGACTGTTTGCAGGAAAACAGATATAAAGTGGGCTGAGGTGAAGGGCAAGTTGTGACAGAACAAGTGGTAAGGGCTTTAAAATAAAAGAGAGTTGATTTCGATTCAATAAAAGAAAGAGTATTTTTACAATCAGGGTGGTAGGACAGTGGAACAGGTTGCCCAGAGAAGCTGTGGCTGCCCCACTCCTGAAAGCATTCAAGGCCATGTTTCATGGGGCTTGGTCTAATGGATGGTGCTCCTGCCCATGACAGGGGGATGGATCAAGATTATTTTTAGCGTCCCTTCCAACCTACACTGTTCTGTGATTCTGAGAAGGTCAAGACAGAACCAGGGGGACGTGACTAGGGATGAGAGCTGCACTTCATGGAAAGCTGGGGATGGAAACCTGAGGAGACAAC